>CM060705.1:25307098-25907098 GCA_030686995.1 Artemisia argyi
TATATACATACTAAATTATAAATTGAATGGAATAAGAACGAATAGAAATATAATATGAGAAAAAAAAATAAAAGCACAAATCATTTCATCACCCCTTTCGAAAATGGCTATGAAGAAGACACCAAAGTTTAACGGGCTAGAGTTTGATCTAGAATAACATTGTAGTCTTGAAGATATAATACTAATCAATGTGGGCATCTTGAAACATAAAAGTTCCAATTGCCTTCCAGTTTGCAACAAGTCCTTCCTGATCTTCTGTCAATAAACATCGACCTCTGGTTGCCCAGCCAATTCCTTGCGTGGATATAAGTAGATATCAATTTGATAGTAGCTTGGGTTAAATTGACAATGCCAACTTCAAGAAAGTAACAAAAACCGATTAATCATGTCATTTTAAATCGAAACATGAACTAATAGATGAAATACCTTATTTTGTTGGTCAAGATCTTTAGATGAACCGTATGCACATTTGAAAATAGAAAGTGCAAAAACATCATAGTATTAAAGTCCATTTTGACAAACTTATATGCCCAACAAAAGTATACTCTAATTTAGTACAGTTTCAGAGGGGCAATCAAATCTTGATGGACATATCCATGTAAATTTGTGTGTATGCTTCATTTTTTTATATCTTAATTTCTAATCAAGTTCATGGATTGTGAATTCATTCGTCTAATTTATGTGCCAATGCAGATTAAACTGTGATCCAGAGAACACCCCGGTTACATTAAATATGAAAAATATAAGAAGCAAAGACGAAGAAAGAGTCTTGCAAATCCAAACTAATTCTCCATTGCCTCAATGCTTTTTAGCTAATAATGGTACCACCAAAGCAACCCCAAGCCATTCCGTCTTAGACATCAGGTATCTTTAATAATCAGTGACTGATTTCCTCGCTTCTATAATGAAAAAAGTAAACTATACTTATTTATAACAAAAGTGGTACACAAAATGGGACTATAAAATACAAAATATGTTAAGTTAGCAATAACTAAATGTGTAGTGACTGAATTTTTTTAATAGCGTCTATAGTGGTTGATTATAGGAGAGAGTACTCTTTCAAGAGATTGAAGGTAGCAGCAGCAAGGAGGCGAGGAAGTCAAAGTCATTACGACAAGTCAAACTGCTAGGTAGTCATAGGTAATCAATATGCTAACACAAAACACTTCCAAGTTAATTCAATCACCCACAACAAAGTAGATTGTCAATGTAAATGCCAATAGAAAACTGGTCGTGTATTTTGTGTACGTGAGCTGTTGCAGACGTACACATCCTTTATTTCAAGTTCACTTCATAAAGTTTTAACAATAACGATGAAATTTGATAGCCATAAATCATACAATCTTAAAGATTTAAATTATATGGCTGTTAAACCTTTGAAGTCGAGGACTTCAGTAAGCAATGAATAAATGGACAACAAAAAGGATTAAATGTACCTTCCCGCCTGGCAATTCAGCATCCTCCCAGATCAGATCACATGGATTCGTCTTCTTTTCACTATCTAACCTGGTCAAAATATGAACATATGTGTAAATAAGCAGATATAGATGTGTCGCTCTAATAAAAGTTGCACCGGGCGAAAATGAAACAATGTAATTATGCATATGTGGTGTCACTTTGAACCCTATACTCATAAATCAGCAGTTTGGGTTGGGATTTATATCAAACAGATGAAATAAAAAATGGGTCACAGGGGGAACATGCCATTCGGGTTTAAGAAGTTAAAAGTTAACCAAACTTAAGCCCCATTTAAGCTAATGCAGAAAAAAGAGCCACATGATCACACTAATTACAACATATATGTGAATCCTCTATTTATGCTAATATGCATGTAATCAGGTGTATGTGACAGTGTGTATGTGTGTATATTAAAGTGGGTGGGTAAAATGGATAATTTTAGTACAGCCTAAAAAGGGCTAGGTTCGTTTTACCCAAAACACCATTTTTCGTGAAATTCAAATTATTCGTATATAAACTATCTATTTAATGCGTTAAATTACACTTCCGTGGCTGGTTGTAACCCGTCTTCCACTCTTCCCTATGAGACCTGCTTCCGTCTTATTTATTTACATTCTTTCCCGTATGACCCGCTATACATTATACATAACCCGATTAGAACTGGTTATAAAAAAACTCTAATCAATCTCAAAACAAACCTCTAACAAATACCGATACTATCTGAATAAGGTTTGCATATCTCTATAGCTGGTAGAAACATTTTTGCTCAGGCATGTTCAAGCAGGTAATAAGAAACCGGGCTTCAACAAATAAATATATTGGAAATCTGCTCGTGTTTTACAACATGAATGTGATCATCTAGAAGGGACTCTCTATGTCGATAAGATGATTAAATGAACATTCAGGACTGTTGAAAACTTGTAGATACGTCTAGCCAATGGATGTCCTAAGCTCGGTGTTCGGGAGCATTTTTACTATTTTATTTTTTATTTTATTTTATTATGTTTTTTGCCAAAGTTACTGCAATTTATGCAGATTATGTAGAGGCTTAATTGTAGTATTTATGAGTTATTAGACATGATAAGTCATTTCTCGAGTGGAATATATTTCTTCTTTATCATCATCATGGAGATCACTGCAAAAACTTGTTATTTAACAATTTACAATTATTTTGGTCAATTTTTGGTTATAGTTTATCGATAATGGGTAAAATTACCAACTGAAATGGACAAAATTTATCATATCTAAAATAACTGTCCAAAATATTATAAGAATGTTAAGTAACAAATCGTTAAATTTAAGTTTGTGGTTAATCAATTTGAACGAAAATTATGGGGCAACCCATTTTTTTTACCCCACACCACTTTGTTAAAGTTGCTTGTGTCCTATAACATTGTATCATGTGCAAAGAAATAAAGAATGAGAACAGTGTAATACCTTGAATCTATATTTTGATAATATATATTTTGTAGGTTTTATCATTTATGTGTAAAACTAACTTTCTACCCATTTTCTTTTTTGCTATAAACTGAAACACCTCTAATTAATAAAGTAGCATTTAATTACGTTGTATCAGAAATGCATGTTTACCTTTAAACTTGATATATTGCAGAGCTTTTCTGATAACACCCGGAACCTTTGTAAGCCAAACGACCTATTTCATTTATAGGTTGCAAGATCGTACAATGGGTATCTGTAAAATATAGTGTCAAAGGTTAAGATGGCATAAAGAACCATCCATAAATGGTAATGTGTATATATAGTTGTAACACGCTTGCCACAAAACATAAAAAATAATTCAGGACCGTTGAAAGCTTACGTCTATGATTTTCATGTAGACCACTACAGCTTGTCGCTTCCCATTTGTTTTTACCTAAAACAACACCAACCATTATTATGTTATAAACTAAGCCGCGGCCGCTACATTGTTCAAAAGAAAGAAAAAACTGTTGGGTATTTATTGTGCAAGAATTCTACTGTTACCTGATCTATAAGGTGGCTGAATTCAGACAAATGACTTGATATCCACACGTGAGGTATGATTTACATTCCTACAGCATAAAGAATAGTCCGTAAGATGTATAGAAATAATTGGTCACAGAACATTAGGCCGCAGAACGGTTGCACCTATCATTTTTGTGTCAGCTACTACAACTCGCCGCTGCTCCTTCATTCATACCTGAAACAACAATAACCATCAGCATATTAGTATAAGTTTAGCCTCGACCATTGTGTCAGGTAGCTTATTAATAGGGAAACAAAAAGAGCAAACTTACAATGTTCCAACCACTCTCTTTGTCATTGCCTTTGTCTCGTTCAGCTTGAACATTATGGTCATGCCAAAGTCAGCTATCTTGGGCCTCATAGTCTCATACAGTCATCTAAGAACGAATAATATTACGCCAAATAAGATGAATTTTGCTTTTCTCAAGATAATGTTTAGACGAATTCTAAAACCTAAAACCTGACATTTCTGCTTACCTACTTCTATTATAG
Organism: Artemisia argyi; assembly: GCA_030686995.1. Classification (NCBI taxonomy): domain Eukaryota; kingdom Viridiplantae; phylum Streptophyta; class Magnoliopsida; order Asterales; family Asteraceae; genus Artemisia; species Artemisia argyi. The sequence goes on from CM060705.1 coordinate 25,311,053, forward strand.
TCTTTAAAGGATTAAAGAACAAATACCAAATGCAAATATGTGTGGCTATGACTTACGGCTTAATATTTAACTTTAGTTAATCAATTGGAGATAGGATACAACCCAAATATCGACTGTTTTACAATATAAATGAAAGAACTTTGTGCAAAATACCTGGCAATAGATGTGTGTAGTATAACAGATTGTATTAGCTTCTAGGCCTTCAATTAACTCCCAAATCTGTTTCTCATTCAAAACTTGCCCTTTGAACATCGATTATCCTATAAATCCATGTATTTGGTATACTGAATTTAGTTGCAGGACATTATCAAAGTGTTTCTTGTCATTTAGTTCGATGTTAACCTGCATAGCATACCCCTGCAAAAGCAAAGCCATGGTTACTATTAATAGATAGATAAGTAGTTGTTCACATAACACTCATCCAGGTCTGCAGCAAAGGAGTTTTTTTTAAGCACCTTGCAGCAGAAGCCAGTAGGGGTTGGATCAGGAACGTTTGCTGTTATCCATTTTTGAAACACCTTAACTTCGATTGCTTTGTTGATGTCTGTGGGTTTTAACTATGCTAGGATGACAACTTCTAGCTGGATAGTCATCATTTTCTAAGTATTTTCGGAAGCTGGATCATGACTACGGCTTGTTGCCATTAGCCTGAAAGTTCAGGAATCAGTGTTATGAAATGGTTATACAGAGAATGTGGTAAAAGTGTTACATGTCTTGGAAAAGAGTCTTATTCTTTTCAAACTGTAGTCTGTTGATAGTGTTTAACTGTGTCAACATGTAAGGAGTAAGGACTCTGAAGACGATTGTTGCAAATAGGTATGTTGTATATCTACTGGTGTGAGTAACTACTAACAGGGCATTTCCTTATGGCTATCGATAAGGGTGTCTACTATATATAATGGCCATAATTGATATAGCAATAATTAGTGGCCCAAATGGATATTTAGGTGAAGCATAAAGAATGAGTAAGATACACGCAGTAAACTGTCAACATTGTAGGCAACAGTGAGTGGTTGGATTCTAATTATATTCATTTGAACCAAGCCCATGCCCCACTATGAAAATACTTTCTCCTGCACTTTTAAGCTTTCTAGAGTCTAGATGCAACAATATGCCACGGTCCAATGATTCCACCTCATCATCACACGTTGGGCATAGAAGATCTGGTCTTAAGGGCTGTTTGGATATGCCCTTAAACAGCTTATGCTTAATTATATAAACAACTTATTACCTTAAGCATTATCAAAACACGTTATAGGTGAGGAAAAAGTCCTGAACACATTAAAGTAACATCTTAAATAAGTCTATAAGACTGAGAAGTTTAGCTATATCCAAATACTCAAACTAAGAGATCAATACTCTAGATAATTTGGGTTGCATGCTAAACAGATCATTGTGAAACAATGTGTGTCATACATGAAAAGGTAAAGAACCATTAATACAATTGAAGACCTCTACCAAAATGTAGTTTGACAAAAAAAGGGAAAAAATAAACGAAAAAAAGAGACAGCATGTAAATCATAAAGATACATCTAAATTTCATAATACAAATATGTGAATCATTTAAAGAGATATCATAAATACCTGGAGTATTGACCTTCATGTTCCTAATGTTGATTAACACAAATAAAGAACAAAAACAATAACAAACATCATTCATTATAACATGTATGAGTACCAAGATCATAATACAAATAATAATAGCTCAAATAAGAATTACGTGTTTAACATTCATATGGTTGTGGAAACAAATTAGGTTTTTGTATAATGGATGAAACTCAAAACGCCACATAAGGTTCATTAAGTTCTGTGATTGTGCTGGCTGAGAAAATTTTATTTAGGGTTTTAGTGGGAAGTATCGTGGCTTTGATTGTGTTGGTAAACCGTAATAGAGAAGATAATTATAGATTTATATTCTAGAATGTGGCGTCATTAAGCCATTACATCTTTGTTTTGAATTGTCCATCACAAATTCTGGCTTGCTCCATTGGTTGAAGTGCTTGTTTGAGGAATAATAGACCCAGGTTCAATTCCTGTTACCTACAAATTTTTAATTTTGGCCGAATTTAATTCGGAAAAAAACATTGCTTAATTGCCTACATGGAACGATTTAAAAAAAAATTGCCTAAGGTTGCCTACGTGGAATCCAATGTGTACAATACTGATGACATGGCTACTAATGACAATTACATGGCAATGAGGTGGCGTTTTCTTGATTTATCTACGTGTAACGCCTCCTGTTATATATAATATAAAGATATATATATATATATATATATATATATATATATATATATATATATGTATATGTATATGCATATATATATATATATATATATATATATATATATATATATATATATATATATGCATATACATATACATATATATATATATATATATATATATATATATATATATATATATATATATATATATATATATATATATATATATATGCATATATATATACATATATATATATATACATATATATATGTATATATATATATATGTATATGTATATATATATATATATATATATATATATATATATATATATGTATATATATATGCATATATATATATATATGTATATATATATATATACATATATATATATATACATATATATATATATATATATATGTATATATATATATATACATATATATATATATACATATATATATATATACATATATATATATATATACATATATATATATATATATACATATATATATATATATATATATATATATATATATATTTACACATATACATATACATATACATAGGGGTGTCATTCGGGTCAACCCGACCCGATAAGCCTCTTATCGGGTCGGGTCTATCGGGTTTTCGACATATAAAATTTAACCCGCAACCCGATCCGATAAGGAATCGGGTTATCGGGTTCGGGTCTATCGGGTTATCGGGTCAAGTTCAAAAATTATAAAGCTTTTAATGGGTTATTATAGCTTATCGGGTTATCGGGTCAACCCGATAACCCGATAACGAAATAATTAAGACCCGAAACCCGACCCTATAAGGCTATCGGGTTTATCGGGTTGACCCGATAACCCGATAAGGTATATTGGACCCGAATCAACCCGACCCTATAAGGCCTTATCGGGTTCGGGTCGGGTCGGGTCGACCCATATGACACCCCTACATATACATATACATATATATATATATATATATATATATATATATATATATATATACTAGGTCTCAACCCGTCCGATGGACGGTTTTCCCAATAGCTTGATCAAAATTGTAAAACGATATATTCAGTGTTAAGGTTCAATAACTATAGAAGAATGCACACATTTTGCAACAAATATATTAAAAGAGTTATAAAAGAATAATGTGATGTTTTAGGTGCGTATTTAAGAAATCATATGTAATATAAGTTAGAATACCCCAAATAAAAAATAACAAACATAAATTTTGATTAAAGCACCTCAAATAAAAACATTCAAAATCAAATTCGATTACATAAAGAACACTTTGGAAATGGTAAAAAAGTCTAGCCAAAAAGAAAGAACGATACGGAAACATCAAAGAACAATTGTTAAACGACATTCCAACAGCTACTTGATTTCATGTTCCAACTTCTTTCCCTAAACACATATTAATGAAAGAACTTGTTAGGTTGAGTTGTTAGAATTACGAAACAAATAAATTGCATGTGATTTAAATTAAAAGACTCACCGAGTGTAAGGCAACTACTTCATTGAACACGTTAATGAGAACATGATCATCCGAAATGCAAGACACAATATTAGCATCATGAGTACATGCATTATGGTTATTCTTTCGTAGTCTAAATAACCATTGTTTCCCAACCATTTCGTATAACTCATGGGGAATCGTGTCCCGGTTATCAGCAAATAGATCATAAAAACTAAGCACAGATTTACCAATTATTTTGGTAACTTCACTGTCAAATAGGATCAAAGAAGTAGCTATCTTAATTTGCTCATCAATTGCAGTAACTTGCACCCTATACATGTTTAACATATGAGAAGATAGTTAATAAATAAAACACTTAGTAAAACATATTATTTAAATTGTTCAAAATTAAGTCGCTTGTCTAGTAAAAGCATTACGGTGTAAACTTAATTAATCTCATCGTTACCTTGGAACACCACATTTAAACTTTGTTGAACATTGTAGACATTCAAACACTGGATATCCCTTGTCATGATAGGTTAATTCCTTAATAATTGGTGAGACATTTTTCTTGCAGTTTACGCATGCTATATACACCTACCCTTGGTTACTTATATCAATCACAGTAATGACTTAACATGTGATTTGTAACGAAAATGAATTAAACATATGTACTGTACAAAAATCAAAGATTGTATATGTATAAAATTTATATTTAGTTAATTAAATTATATATTACCTGACATGTATCAGTGATTTGGTCTCATGGCTATCATTATATTAGACCACCCGATGATGTAATCTGAGTAGCCTAACATATATCAGTGATTTGGTCTCATGGCTCTACTTAAAAATTGATGCTAATGATAAACACGCCGACCCAATTCTGCCAAATCAAACATAAATATCAAAAACATATCCAGTTTGTACCTTGATTAATATCTAATGTCATCAAACTTAGATGAATAGTTGATAACATTAAAAAATCGCTATATACCCAAGTGTATTATATGTGTCAAGTCACAAGATCTCCTTCTAGCCAAACACCTAAATTATGATGAGATGTTAAGTTAGCAATCCTAAACACTCTCCATCTCGTAACCAACAATCTGTCATCAAAGATTTAACTACAAATAAATTAATAAAGTACTTACGACATTGATAAGCTCTTTAAGGGGTGACATGTGATTGATTGTTTTGAACTTCTGCTTAAAGAAATGAGCCAACATACCATGAATTACCATTTTGACTCCTACCAACCAACCAACCCATTACGCAATCTCTTCAAGTGGCCACAAAAACTGGTAGAAAATTTAACTTAAAAACCTTTCAGTATGGTGCTATGGTAAATGAAAGAGCTTAAAATACAAAAGTGAAGATTTCAACCCATTTACTAACAAACATGTCATTGTGGGCATCCCTAACAGGTGAAATGTAGTACTCCTAGCTAAAGGAAAAGTCTTCAACCGGGTTGAAAGTGGCCCAAAGTTTAGTTTAAAATTCTTATAGCCATCTAAATTACTTATATTATGTACTTTATTCTTGGAAGGCCCTTATTTTAATAATTAAATTATAATAGACTTAACATATTAACCTTTTTTCTCTAGAGATTGTAATAATTCGAATGCAAGACACTTGACACCTACTTTACTGATAAAACAGTTCCAAATGAAAATGCAAATGCTTACCGTAGGAACTATTCAATGAATTATTGAATCAAGTTCAAGTCTAACCAAATTACAATATACAATAGCAATATACTCTAGTAGATAAATTTCATTTACTAGATTGGATTCAGGAAATCACATAGCAGCTTCCTAGATTTATCATCATCCCTTTTTAATCATGCACACCCTATCATCCACCCTCTAAATGAAATCCATCCTTACCACAAATCCTACTATTTCTTTATGTCCATGCAGATCAAAAACATGATATAATACAGTAATACATACCTTGCTTTGTGTTGATAACTTTAACCAACATGCCAAACCTCAAAGCACATTTCCAATCTCTTTTGGGCATGAAAAATATTAGCTACAATTAATTGTAGCCAATTGGCTATAATTTTATGCTATAAATGTGAGTCCCTGATTCATTTTGTGGGTCCTAATTTTTTTCTGTGGGTCCTTAATTCAATGCTAGTGTATTTTTTATGAAGGATTGTAACCAAGTGGCTACAAAAATTGTAGCCAAGCTATCCCCATATATATATATATATATATATATATATATATATATATATATATATATATATATATATATATATAGGTTTGGGTTAAAATAAAAAGGGTCTTAAAATAAAAAGAATAAAAAGTCTCTGATGCACTAAATTTATAACTATGATGCAGTGACTTAAAATGTGATGCAGTAACTTAATAACTGCAATGCACTAACTGTGATGTAGTAACTTTTTATAGTTGTGATGTAGTAACTGTGATGCACTAAAATTTATAACTGTGATGCAGTGACTTAAAAATGTGATGCAGCAACTTTATAACTGTGATGCACCAAAATTCGTATCTCTAGACTTTTTATTATAACCCTACCCTATATATATATATATATATATATATATATATATATATATATATATATATATATATATATATATATCCTAGCAACTCGTTCTTCCTGAACGTATGCTCCATGCCAATTTTGAACGTAAAAAAGGTGATTCGCTGATTCCTGTTCCTATCCATACATCAAGCTCCTTCATCCCTTCAATTAAAGATTATCCTTCTTTATCGATGTCTCACACGATACCTTGCTTGTTAACTGCTAAGACATAAATAGGCTTACACTTTAGAATAAGCAGTTCATCAAGTAGGCAAACGATTGTTATGTTTATGTATAGAAACAAATTGATGTGGTTGCAAATGGGAATTTTTTTTAATGTGCCAAAATTAGGCATGCTATTTAATTTATGAGTTATGATGCACAATTTTTATTTTCTTAAATGTCGGAGTAATATTTTTTAGAACAATAGATAACACAAGTACACACATACTTGTGCTTCTGCATAATATTAGGATTGAGTAGGATTTTAAACCATATATTACATCCTAGTTTTAGATTCAAGTTTTAGATCCGTGCACACATGGGGTTTTTGAGTTAGATATTTGTTAGATTAATTTTGGATTAATTTTTCATTGCTTAGTTAGTTTTGCAAAGTTGTTTATTTTAACTTAAACATTTTAAATGCATTATATTTTCAGTGGGTTTTGTTACCTTTGAAATGGTACCTTTTAAAAACACAAGAGTTATTCTTAAATAATTTACAAAAAAATAATAGTTATTCTTAATTACATTTTCAAGTTAATAAGTTAAAACTATTTACCAATCATTAAACTATTTGTTTATTTAAAATTGAGGATGTTGTATAAGATAGTATTAGAGTTTGTGTCACATGCAAATTTGAAAAAGATAAATACCATGCAAATTCTATAACTAATCATGCCCATTTTTTTGGTGTATATCGTGTTGAGGGATTTTTGCAACATGGTCCTTTCGTCTTTTTCAAAGTTTTTTTTCTTTTTTTTTTTTTTTTTTTTTTTTTTTTTTTTCACTTATGACACAAAAGTACAGAAAGAATGACACATGACCAAAATGCCAAAACAAAATGAAAAAAATGTAATCATCAAGAATAGGGTTTCTGATGATTTGTGTTATGATATGTGGTTTGTGTTGATTTTGTAAAATGCCCAATATACATGTGGTTTTGGGATAGATTTTTGTTAGATTGATTTTCATAAATATAACTCAACTTGTAAAGATATTAATGGATTATAAATTTTTATGTTGCATTCAAAGTAAACTTGATACCCCATCTCAAAACTTTCTTTTATGCCTTCGTGAATATTGAGCCGCTCCTGAATTGATGGTTGTGAAAAGATGTTTTAAATGTTTTGTTAAATCAAGAAAAATGAAATACTTTCTTGCTTTAAAATAAGTTCATTTAAAAAATATAGTGAATCTAATTGTTCTAACACTTTTGGATGTTACATGTGAGTTTAATGAAACTTTAAAGTTTGATAATCTGTAACAAACACAAGATGGACAAACAATTACACTGTAAAGTTTGTCACAAACAATCAAACACATAGCAGATGAATGAAGAAATGAAAAGCATATTAAGCAAAAAGATGACAAGAATATTTCTCAATTTTTTGTACGATCAGCAATGGGAAATCTAAAGGAATTGCATAGCGACTCACTAGTAAGCACCTCCGTTAGGTGGAGGGTGTGGTAAGAGGTTTTCTTTCGCCACATCAGCTTTTTCTCTCATTTTTTCCTTCAACCTCTGTAGCACATTATTAGCCTCGCTATTTTATAAAGATAACGTCACACATGTGAAATGGACTAGATTAGATACTACAGGGACTACTATTGTCAAGTAGGCAAACATGTAGTGTTAGGAGCCTATAAATACCCCTCATGACTCTCCATAAGGGGTGTGGGAAAGTGTGTGTAAGCTTCATTTCATTTGTCATATTAATAAAACACATAGTTCTCCACCTTTCTCTCTCTACTTTCTCTCTCTAGAAATAACCATGGTTTATACATATTTCGATCAACCGCGACCTCCGGAACGTGTTTCTTGGTCATAACAAGTGGCATCAGAGCTAACCGGGGGCGAATCGTGGTGTTTTTGGGTGTAAAATCGTGTTTTTTGGTGTTTTTTCTCCGAAAAATGACGATCTTATCGAGTTAGGATCGTGTTTTATCGAGTTAAGTATGAAGTTTATCGAGTTAGGATTGCAATTATCGACTTAGGTTAAGGCTTATCGAGTTAGACTGCTATCGAGTTACACTGATTTTATCGAGTTAGCTTACCTAGTTAAGGGCTTTATCGAGTTAGATGTTTGCTTATCGAGTTACATAAAGTTTTGCCGAGTTAAGTTGAATCAACCTTATCGTATATCGAGTAAGGAATTTCTTGATTTATCGAGTAAGGGGAACTATACTTCGTTGGATATTATTTATCGAGTTAGGAAGTATCTATCGAGTAAGGTTTTACCGAGTTACCTTTACCGAGTTACCTTTATCGAGTTAGCAAGACATTATCGAGTTAGCATTTCAAGAACTTACTGAGTTACAAAGGGGTTACCGAGTTAGTAAAATATATATATATATATATATATATATATATATATATATATATATATATATATATATATATATATATATATATATATATATATATATATATATATATATATATATATATATTTGCGAGGAGACTAAACGTTCAATTTTTATGCGAAATTCAAATTTTGGTATAACATTGAAAATTTTGGCCCGAAATTCAAATTTTTTCGGTGAAATTTGGCGTAAAAATTTTCAAAACTCAAATTTTTTTTGTAACCTTAGAATTGGATTTCATGGTGATTTCCAAATTTTGGGACGAAAATTTTCAAAGTCCATTTTTGGAGGGAAAATTCGAAATCACTCAGATCAACGAGATAGAATTTCATACTTCACCAAAAACACACCACGTATTTGCTTAAACGATCCTGATCAAGAATCACAATCAATTGACAACGGCTAGTATCGGATTTTGTGATTATGGGGATAATTCTTTATCACTTTTCTGGGTTTAAAGTTCATTTCAAGGGCATGTATACTTATTTATCTCAAAGTCTAGCGGTGGATGGAGGCATGACTTTCGAAGATACTTGTTTGTGCATTCACTAGTATTGATAGTGACGAAGACTTGGATTATCTAGTTTTCATAGGTCAAGGGGTTGATGGACGAAGACCTAGATAACTATCACTTAAAGGAGTTACGTTGTAGTGCTCAATGTCACACGAAGTTGTGGATAATCAAGAGGTGATGTACGTCTTATACTTGATGGTTGGTTGGTTGAAGAGTATAGAGTACACAGAGATTCGATGGTGTACGAACTCTCTACACCGTTCTTAGTCACACCATAGTACAAGATTAAGTCACATATCTACGGGATGTTTACTTCATTGTCAGATTTGTTATATTGGGTTGTTTCTCTAGTCAGAGGTTATTTACTAGCTGGGTGGAATTTGAAGAGGTCGATTATAGGTTGAAGAGAAGAGAGGAGATTGTAGATAAAGAGAGTCATATCTTAGCGACATATACTCACAGAATGTGCTCCAAAAAGCTGTTATGGCTTCTAAATTGCATTAGAAGTGTAAAGTACAGGTAATTTATGGCATGTACACTACACTATGATGATTCTGATACCTCGCAACCATCAGGAGGGAGAAGAACATGCCAAAAGAAGTAGTGTTTCGCCTTCAGTGATTGGATTGACTGAGAGAATTGTGCTTAACATAGTGAATGGAGAAGTAGTTGTGTGTGCATCGGAGCTTATTACCAACCTTCTATGCAATGTTATGTGAGTTATGTTGTTATGCTGCTACCCGAACGACAACCATGTTCCTACACTTTTGAATCTACTTTATCCGCTGCGAGATGAAAAGAGAGTTGTCAGTTCAGGAGGGAGCAGGAAAAAGAAAAAAGGCTCACTAGTTAGGAGGGAGTAATAACCTAACTAGACCATTATAGTTGAAGTTCAGAGCTACAAAGACCTTTGCCGTCAGTGTCAAATATCATACGCCGAGATCGTCGGAAGAGAGAACTTCAAGTCTGCCTCAGTATCTAGACTACAGAGACTCTGCGCTTCAACAACGTCAACATAGTTTACTAATGTTGTAATGTAATGTACATTGTTTATGCATTTATAGGTCTCATGTAACCATTCACGTGTGACGATATCTTGGAGGGAGATTGTTAGCCTCGCTATTTTATAAAGATAACGTCACACATGTGAAATGGACTAGATTAGATACTACAGGGACTACTATTGTCAAGTAGGCAAACATGTAGTGTTAGGAGCCTATAAATACCCCTCATGACTCTCCATGAGGGGTGTGGGAAAGTGTGTGTAAGCTTCATTTCATTTGTCATATTAATAAAACACATAGTTCTCCACCTTTCTCTCTCTACTTTATCTCTCTAGAAATAACCATGGTTTATACATATTTCGATCAACCGCGACCTCCGGAACGTGTTTCTTGGTCATAACACACATTCTCTCCCCTCCACACTTTTTGTTTTTTCTATTAATATTAAATAATTTAAATAGCGCATATATAAAATAAAACATTTATTCATTAATTCAAAAAATATGTATTACAACTTAATTAAAAACGTTAAAATTTAAAAAAAAAAAAAAAAAAAAAAAAAAAAAAAAAAAAAAAAGTTGCAACAAAATAAAATGCTAATATTCTTCTACATTCGGAATGTAAATGCACGCAATATGTTCCTTTGTATCATAACGAAGATGGTGATAAGTTACACGACCTTTTAATTGATAAATCGCGTACAATTTTGATTCTTGATCTTGTTGAAGCTCGCGGTTTGAAAGTTCGTCTTCATAGAAATTAGGACATATTGCATGTTCTTTATCTTTTAAAATCGTGTTATGTAAAAATATACAATATAACGGGGGTAGTCTATCGGTTATTAAAACCCATCCTTTTTAATTTAAAAGTTTGCTCAAAAAATTTATATGTTACTTGATGAGTGTGTAAATACTCATCATTTTATAACCATCTGAACTGCAAAAACAGTTAAAAATACACAGAAACACCACATAATACTATAAATATCTTTGGAATGTGTTTTTATATGTTTTAGGTGCAAAAGGATTGAAAACAGATGAAAAACGAGCAAAGTTTGCACACTTAGCAGAATCAGTCCCTGAACTTTCAAGAAATGACAATTTTAGTCCCTGGTGGAATATTTTGGAAGAAAAAGTCAAAAATGGTCCTTGGGAATTCACAAGTTATCAAGTTTGGCCCTTGGATAAAAAGTTTGAGGAAATTACAAAATTGGTCCCTGAAGTTTCAAAAATGGCAAAAACAGTCCCTAGGCATTTTAAATTGGAAAACTTACATCTATAGCCCTTGTACTATTTATCTTGACTAATCAAGTCCTTTTTGATAACTTTTGGAAAATTACACTTTTTATCCCTCAACTTTGAAAATTGGCAAAAATGGTCCCCGGATGTTTTATTTTGGAAAATATCAACTAGGTCCTTATAATATTTAAATATGGCAAGAATGGACCTTTTTGATAAACTTTGGAATAATTACAGATTTGGTCCCTGGAAATTCAGAAAATTGCAATTAAAGTCCTTGGGCTAATTTTAAATACAAACCAAACCTTACCCTTTAATAAATCCAACACCAAATAAAAACCCACCCAAACCATTTCTCTGGTCCAAAACAATTACCCAGGCCTGGTTCTAAATAAAATCCCAAGCCCAAATGCTACAAGCCCAACCACCCTTTTAATATAAATGGGCGTTGACCCGCGTTGACCTCCCATCACCCCCAACCTACACTCCACCTCTTAACCTGTTTCATCCTGCTACTCAACCTCCTCTCCACCTCCACCTTACACCTTCATCACCTCAACCCTCCCTGTCACTCCCACAACAAAACCTATCTCCTAGGTTTGCCCTAGGAGATAACACATGTCAATCCTACATCCACCACCACCCCTCTACCTTGCAACCTGACACCTACAACATCCACCACACCCTACCTGCCCACCAGCTCACCTAATTGTCCCCTCCACCTCTAAAACCAACCAATAAATGCCCTCACAGTCCTAATTGAGAAAAACTAATTTTCCCGCCAAAATTGATTAAATGGCTAGGATGATTCCTAGTGATCCAAAGGCCAAGATTGTTGGTGGGAAAGCATTTGTGGACCCTCTTGATGGCTATAAAAGAAAAGAGAAGGCAGAAGTGAGAAGCAGTAGATTAATTAGTGTAGAATAGTGTAGTCATAGTGTAATTTAATTATTTGTTGTAATCCTTAGTTAAAATCAGTTGTACTCAATTTATTTAATGTAATGTTAACTGTTTTAAACCTTTAATTACAGTTTTGTTCATCAAATTCATATTTAGCTATTTTATGTGAAATTGACAAATTCACTTGACATTGTTAAATATTGTTGTTTCTTGTTCCATTAAGCTCAGTTTTAATTATCTATAAGTTTTTATAAGGTTGCATAGCTTTTGTACAAGTTTTAGTTTAAATATACAAAATTCAAGAAAAATTCCAATAAATAAATGAAAAATAAAAATTCAGTGTTAACAAGGAAAAAGGCATGGAGCAAGGGAATTCTGGAATGATCCTAGGTTTAGTAGCTTATTGGTAAGCTTTAGGATAGTTCTTGGGTCCTGGTTCTTGGTTCTCAGTCTATTCCCATTTGTAAGCCACCAATCTGATTTTTTTTATAGTCTTGTTATTGTTGTAGTTTGTGGTAATTTAGTGGTTAGTTAATCCCTATTTGATGTATTGAATCTGTTTTAAACTTATAACCCTGTACTTGTTGTGATACTTCCATAGTTCTAGTGTAATGATAGTTTTAAAGGGGTGTTTGGATTAGTAACCTAGGCTGCTGTCCAACTTGGTTCAGTGGTGAATTTTGGTTCAACCATCTCAGATAAGGTCAAATTAGAGTATTTAGATCATAATATTTAGTGTTCCATTTATAAAAGTCAAAATTTACCTTATTCTCACCCTACCTGTTTACTATTGATATTTTAAGTTCCGTTTTCTTCATATAAGCTTATTAGTTGGTAATATAGTCTAATTTTATGTCTCAATAGCTTATTACATCATAACTAATCAGTAGAACTAATCTAAAGTTCATCAAAGTCAAAGTGTGCTTAAAAATCAAAAAGTCAAATAATCATAGTTTGGCAGAAATTCAAAAGTTAAAAGATTTTTCATGATTTTTGTATTTAGGTTCAGGCTTTGAGTTTTTTTTATGTTGTAGTATGCCAGCTGAACTTTAGGAATCCATAGTTTCTTAATTTTTTAGAATTTTTTTTATAGCTTATGGGAGTGCTTAAATAGGCCTGCAGGGCATGCTTATGCCCCTGCACCAACTCATCAGTCTAAAACCCCAACCTTCCAAGCCCTCCCCTGGTCTCATTACTGGACCCCACTTTTCAACTCTTAGCTTTTTGAAAAGCTTAACTGCTTATCTTTTTATATCAAGGCCTAGAGTGGCCCTCAGTGCTTATTTGCTTGGCTTATCTTTGTCTTTAAGAAGGCCTGATTCAAGATGCACACTGAGTACTCAGTATACATCACCCAACTTCAAAGACTCATATCTTGCTTATTTGTGGGCCCCATCCCCTGAGCCTTGGCTTATTTTAGAGCTTATCAGACCAACCTTTAGGATCATCCTTAAAATTGGACCCCTGATCAACCCAAGTGGGCCCCACAGGCCTACAAGATAGCCCTTTTGGCCCCAAGTGCTTATTGTGGTTTCCAGCTTATTTAGTAGTTTTAACTTATTCTAGTTACATCTCACTTAGTTATAACTTATTTTACCTAGTAGCTTAATTATAGCTTATTTTTTAGTTAAGAATCCAACTATTCATCTTATTGTACCTTCTGTTGAGCTAATAAGCTCTTACACAGCTTATTTTTAAGTTTTGAAAAAATTGTCTTTGTTAAAGTTGCTTATTATTAGTGGTTTAATAGTTTTGTAAAATAAAAATAAAAAAATAAAATGTTTTGCAAAAAAGGAGAGGCAGGGGTCAAACCTGAGACCTCTCCCCTTTAAGGGTGATAAGGGGTACCTGTATTCCATGCTCCCTTGGGACTTTTTTCAGTATTAACTTGCAAAACCTAGTATTTAAATACCACTTAGCCTTTTTAGCTTATTTTTGCTTATTAGCTTAATTAACTGCTTATTTATATTCCTTTTCAGCTTTTCAAATTTTTTATAAGTTTCTGCTAGTATTAAGTATTTATATAAAAATTTTCATATTTTTATAAATTAGTTTAGTATTTATTATAATTAAAATAGTTTAATTAGGTATTAAATAAATAATAAGTAATTAATTTGTAAAATAGCCTATTTATAAATTTTATAAACTTTTTATATTTTTTATAGATTCCTGTGATGGTTAAGTAAATTTGTAAAAAGTTTTATAATTTTATAAATTAGTTTAGTATTTATTATAATTAAATTAGTTTAATTAGTTTAATTAAGTTTAAATAGTTTCTAATTAATAAAAATTAAATAAAAAGTCTAAAAAAATATTTTCTTTTTCCATTAATTTTCTTTTATCATTTGGGTTCCAAAAGTATAGTTTTCACATCCGTGGGATTTATATTGGACAAAATTCACGTTTTATTTTGTACGTTAGCGTAGTTTTTAATTAAACGTACGCATTTTTAGGTTTTAAACGTTTTTAGGTAATTAGGTTTCATGTAATTGTTCTATTAGCTTATTTAAGTTATTTTATTTTATAAAACCTTAGGATAATCACTCACACCTTTTTTCTGTTCAAAACCACCCGATCACAAACCCGTTTTTATACCATCACACCTCGTTGGGACATAACGACCCGGGGAAACACTGTATTCCATGGAGAACTGAGCCTAAGGAGTTTGACTATATTGACCACATCCGTGGTTGACTTTAGTTGACTGCTTTTGCCTCAATCATTACTTGAAGCCTACAAATGTGAAACTTTTCAATTTAAAAATATGCTCAAAAATTAAAATGTGAATTGACTGAAGCTTTCGGCTAAAAATTATAATTGTCCAGTCTTTCAATTTGATTGGTTACTTTATGATCATGACTTATTAAAAAATCAATCTAACAATTTATTAATCTGAGGATATAAATAAAATAGCTTATTTGTACACGTAATTTGTAGGTTTGAAAATATTTCCAATAAGTATATTGATACTTTCACTTCGGGACTTAAGTCCCGTGAAACATATATTTCGACTTTTCCCGCTAGAAAAAGTGTGGCATTTTTTTGGTTCCCGCAAGGGAGAGAAGCTTTTTTGCATTTGTTCCCGTTCCACACCCCTTTACTCTTAGAAAAATTATTAGTGTATGAAAATGTGAGCATTCGACTGTCATGCAACTAAGCTTAGATATAGAATATCTCAATATTATTTTGCATTGGATCAAAAGCATTAAAACTATACCATATTAATCAAATGAGTTAATACAACTTTTGTTTGGTGAAAAAAACCGTGGTTTTCACTATAGAGTTTTCACCTCGCCGATGACTCTTCATTATGGTGTTAACTGAAAACAACATATAAAGGGTTTATATTGAATATTTGGAAGCCATTGACTAAGTGACTAAATGAAAACATATGCAAGGATCCTAATTGACTAAATAAAAACTACTTTTAAAAGGATCTACATTGAAGATCTGGAAGCCATTGAGAAACCTTGAGATCTTCTTTAAACATAGATGTTGACAAGAATGTCGAACCATGCCAAGACAAAAGGACTTAAACTTGAGAGAAGCTTTATGGGCGAGACAAACGACACAAACTTTGAAGGGTATCTACTAGACGTTGTTATAACTTCACTAAGTCCGTAGCTCAAGATTGAATGAACTCCTCAAACGATAGTCCCATCAAAGAGTCTTACTCCAAAGGTTATACGTATTGATTTTCCCAAACTCTTGATATCAACAAACCTTGTGTTTCGAGCTTTCATCATCAGAGTAATCTTCATTCACGTCACCTATGAAGCACAATCCCTAAGAGCATACTACCAAGTTGAGAGAAAGAGTATAATAATATTTATAAACACTTAGACCACCTACATAAGAAATTTTATATCCATGTCACCTGTAGAAGAAAAATATAATAGAGTTTAAGAAGTTTTAAGCATTTTTTACTTGACTCGATGAAACTAAGCAAAGCATCCTTAAAAGACCCTCTACCCCAAAAAGCAATGCATGCAACCCGTTTAGGCTTTTAAACTATATAATTTAGCCATTTAACACTGTTATCTTCAATTTATAATTGATCTGCTATATAAAAATGAATTTGACCAATTTTCAACTGAGTCATATTTGACCCATTACTCAACTCACCCATCTTGCCAACTTTAAAGAAAAGGATTGTCACTTTTATCAGGATTGTCACTTACTGGGGCTACAAATGCACTTTGCGGTACATAAATAATAGGAAGAACATATCCACTTATTAAACTTAGGTGGTTTTGTTTAAGCTCACATTTTTTCCAGCTTATGGGCTTATGAACTTTTAAAAAGCTAATAAGCTCAAATTTAAATATATAAGCTCAAGTTGATAAAAGCTCATAAGCCCAAAAAATGTGAGTTTATTAGTTATTAGAAAGTTCAGTAAGCCCGTATGGTAGAAAAATAAGCCTAAACAAATACCACCTTAGGACACTTCAGATATTAATTTTCCAATGACTAAATGAGCTTTGTGCAACACATCTTTGCTCTAGTAGTTTAGAATGGAGTACGCAGCAATAGTCATGCTTAAAATATAATTGTTATTAATCCAGATAGAGATTATGAAGAGCAACACGCTTTAATCAATACTACCATAACCAAGATCTATCCACTTATAATTTTATAAACAAACAGGTCACAATTCCCACCTCTAACTATTAGCATTGCTCACCTGCTTGTGGAGCATTCTTGATAAATCTGTCCATCTGGCCACCATATTGCTTCAGTTGTTTCTTCGTAAGCTTGTAATTGGTGTAGTATTTGAAATATTAGGAAATCATAAGTAATCATGGTCATTTATGTAATTATGTCAATGACAACTGAATTAAGATGCCTTTCAAGCAAAATGCAACTTACTTATTCCATTTGCTTGGACGTCCTTCAACTTTTTCCCAAGAACAACAATCTTTCAATGCACATGATTCAACAGAAATTGCAAAAGAAATGTCCTGAAAATGCAAAATTTCTTTGGACTTTTAAGAGTCATGACAACAAACTTCTATTCTAGCCAAAAGTTATTGTATATCGATACTTTCAAAAGACTTTGCCTCATGTCATGTTGTGTTGTTGTATATCACTACCATATATGATTTCAAATACCAGTTAAATTAAATTCATTATACAACAGTAACACGCAACAATTCAATAAAAGCAAGTTCCAAACTGAAAGCCACCAAAAGAAAATTGACAGAAACATGCTGTCATTAAATTGGAACATCCATCTTGTAGGATCCTTCTTGTAGCTTAAAAATAGAAAACATACTTACTGGAGAGCTGAAATCCTTTCTCACACATAAACCTTATAACTTGATTATGCACCCTCTTTGTTTTCTCCAACATCATATCTGCACGACAGATCCAATTCAAGCACCACAATCCTCAACCATGTCATGAGATGGCCAAAGTACTCCTCTTTCCTGTGCAAATTACAATAGCAACATTATGTATAGTTGTATACCAAAACCAGTAGTCAATAGCTTCTAATAGAGACAACGAAACAATGTTACAAAAACTCTCTTGGTAATTGACCTCGTGTGAAAGTATAATAGTATATTACACCATAGATATAGATAAGAAACTGAATGACCTAAATGAAATGTACTTTCACCATACCATGCACTAATACATTAGTTGCTTACATGTCACAAAACATTATTTTACAACAACGGCAAGGCACACGCCTAGAATAGATAACCTGCAGCAGTAGGACAACTGCATTTGATTTCTGTGGATTTCTTGCCGAATTGGCGGTGTCATACATAAAGTAATATATATAAAAATTAATATGTATGACAATCAAAATATGTTTATACCAACAAACCTACTGTACATGGTTATTCCAACAAACTGATATGGTCATATTAATTTTAACCTGGTGTGTTGTTCATGAACAAAAAAAGCACTATTGTTTTATACCTAGTCTGACAATGTCTTCTTCAATCCTATTATTAGCAATGAAAAAGAATATAAATCACCTTTGTTCCAACTCAATTCTTCTAAAAAAAATGTACTAAAAATGCATATAGTCTGGATACAGTGGCATTTCTAAGTGTCTCTATTCGTCTATATCACTTGATATGGAGGCTCCAACTTGAGGACGTTTAGAAATACATACTAATTGGCGCTATACATTTACATAACATCGGCTTTATGTGTATATATATATATATATATATATATATATATATATATATATATATATATATATATATATATATATATAAACTGTGTAGATACTGCATGTTTTCCTATTTCTCTTCAACTTCATTTTGATCTTTTAAATTGTGGTCTCATTGGTGTTGGGTTCTTAATGCGATAGGCTTTTATATATAAAGTCAACCAAAATGCAGCTCTTAAATTTCATCAATTAAGTACTCACATATCAAAACTAGTGAGGTGCCCGAAACCAAATACTAAATTTCAGCAATTCCAATATGGAAACCCCTTACAAAGCAAAATAGATCGCAAACATATGACAGGAACCTAAAATGCACTATTTTGAAAGGAAAATCTAGATTTATAACTTTTTAGGTAGGAAGAGGATAATAGCAACTATCAAACGCAAGAGAATATAACGTATATAGTGCAGACAACAATGAAGAATAACATTGTCAAGAATAAAAAACATAAACTAACCTGATTTAATTTCAGTTTCTCTCCAACCCTTCTGCTACAGAGGAGTCCTTAACCTCCACATCTGGTAATCATATGACCAAATTTAACCACATCAAAAAATAATAACGAATGAAATATCTATGGCAAAGTAAAACGTCTTAACCTAGTCTTAATCACAAAATCGTCAACTAATTCTTGAAACCATCTGAATGAATTTGAATAGCAAGTTACTATCGATGATTGAAATTGATATTAGATGGCCCGAATAAAACTAATGCAAATATTGATGAATTATATACCTTTAAATGATTGATTCGTGATTTAACCTAGGGAGTAGATTGAATTGTGGTTTCAAATAACTGATAGTCTACTGAATATGAATGGAAGAGGCAGTTTACCCATGAGTAGTGGATGTATGAACGGTTATTTGCAATGGGAGAGTGGGTGATTCTTCATTAGGTTAAATCACTTTGTGAAAAAATAAGCGGGGAGATAATTAAGGAGAGGAAGACACGTCAATAAAAGCATACGTGGCTTGCTTAGAATTTTGACAAGTACTCCGTTAGTATCTTGATTTAGTGAGATAATATATATATATATATATATATATATATATATATATATATATATATATATATATATATATATATATATATATATATATATATATATATATATTATAAAACTATGACTACCACTATAGAACCAAAATATAAAAAAGAAAAATCTATTAATGAAACTTTGCTTATAGAATCTAATTTTCAAAATTCCAATATAACTGTTCCTAAAAAAACTAAATGGGATGAAATTATTAGAAATCAAACATGGAATTTTAAAGAAATTATAGAACCTAAGCCTCTAGAAATTAATAGTCAAGTAAATAATATTATAGATCATTCTAATGGTAATATAGATATAATATTTAGAAATGATAAAATAATTTCTGCTAGACTCTCATGTAATATCCCATCTACATCAATTAATATTCCAAATCTAAGAAGAACACAGTCTATGAAATTTAAAGGAGTAGACTTTAATACATCAATTCCTAAACCATTATATGAAGATGATAATACAAGTGATGAATTTATCGATCAACCTACTAGATCTGAAGTAGAATATTATAGAGAAAATTATGAGTGATACAAAAACACAATTAAGAAATAATAAAAACCAAAAACATATTAATTAATTAAAAAGATTAGTTCATTAAAAGATTGAAATGATAAATAATATCCCCTTTAAAATGGAAATAGGATTTTTAAAAGATGAAATGTTTAATAACTATAATAATGAAAAATTAATATGGTATTATTTAAAGTTTGATGAAAAAGAAAGAATGTTGCATAATATAGATTGGCAATTATATATTGTTAATAATGAAGTCAATATTCCATTTTTTACATGGTTTCATCTATATAGTATAGAGCAAAAAATTAATTTTCCCTTTATAGAAAAAATAGAAGTCACTACAGATGAAATAAATAAGGTATATTATGACCCAAGATCTAAAAATCCTATAATAAGTCCACATCCACCTTGTCAAGATATTATAATTACAAAAGATAATGAGGAATATATAGGACAACCTTTATTTAAACATGACGATAATGATAAGAAATCATTATCAACAATAATATATCAAAATAATCATACAAATGAAATGTTAAATACTATAGGACAACAACTCGATAGAATAGAAAATAATAAACAAGTTAGTACGTCACCAACTAATGAAAAGAAAATTGAAATAGAATAAAATCCTTTATTTGTACCATATAATATTGATACAACAATTAATTTAGGTAAACAAGATTCTATATTAAGAGAAATTGAAAATAAATTAGCTAAATTAAATATATCTAATGAAAAAATAAATGTTATAAATAAAAATGATTCAGAAGATAATATATCAGAATTAGAAGGACAATTTGATTATGAGATAAACAAAATAAAAAATAACTATTATACACCAAAACCAGAAACGAGAAATTATTATCCTAGACCCACACCACCAGATTTACAATATGAAGAACGTCATACTTTAGTTCAATCTAGGTATGATGGTAGCTGTATATATGAATGGAATATAGACAGTTGTTCAGAATACCAAATTATAAATTTATTACAAGAAATTACTATGGCTTCTAATGCCTATAAGACACATAATAAAGATGATGAACAAAGAGTTTTTAAAGCTTTAATTAGTGGTTTTACAGGAAGTTTAAAAGGATGGTGGGATATGTATGTCTCACAAGAAGAAAAAGAAATAATATATAATGCTAAAAAGACTATTATAAAAAAAGAGAATAATTTAGAAATTAATACTGAAGTAAATGACTGTGTTAATACTTTAATTTTTGCTATACTTAAAAATTTTGTAGGAAATCCAGCAGCTTACCAAGATAGAAGTGCTGCTATCTTATTAAACCTAAATTGCAGAAAATTACAAGATTTTAGATGGTATAAAGATGTTTTTCTATCTAAAGTAATGCTTAGGTCAGATTGTAAAGAAGCATATTGGAAAGAGAGATTTATAGCAGGATTACCTAAGTTATTTGCAGAAAGAATAAGAAATAAATGAAATATTGAATTTAGTAATTCTATACCTTATAAAGAATTAACTTATGAAGAAATAATAAATTATGTCAATCAATAGGGATTAGCTATATGTTCAGATCTGAAAGTAAAAGCTAAAATTAAAAAAGAAGGTATTAACAATAGAAATGAATCAGGATACTTTTGTGAACAATATGGATATGAACCTTTAAAGTTACCATCATCTAATAAGAAATACAGAAGAGAAAAGAGATATAAAAAATTTAGAAAACCTAGAGATAATTATATACAAGATAATAAAAATGAAAATTATAATAAAAAATATAAAAATAAAAGAAAGAAATTTACTTATAATAAAGAAACAAAAAATATGATAATATGCTATAAATGTGGAAAACCTGGTCATACCTCTAGTAATTGTTATACAAAAAAGAAAATAAATGAATTAAATATACCAGAAGAGTATAAAGAACAAATTCTTAAAATGATGATAAATGAAGAATCTAGTGAATCTGATATATCTGATTATAGAGAAGATGATTTAAATATAGTAGAAAATGAATCAAGTAGTAGTAATGAATCAGAAGAATGTGAATGTTTAGGTAATTGTGTTTGTGAATATAAGATAAATGGTATAACTAATGATAATGAAGAGATTAAAATATTAATTAAATTAATGAAAAAAATTGAAGATAAAGAAGTAAAAAGAATATATTTAGACAAATTAAAAGAAAATAATACTATAGAAGAAACACAAGATTATATTCTTATGGAAATATTTAAAAGATTTAATAAAGACACTAAACCTGTAACAATTCCAGAATTACAAGAAGAAATAAAAACAGTTAAACCAGAAATTGCTATTATCAAACAAAGAATGAATATATTAGAAAAGGAAAAGAAAAAGAAGTTGAAAACAATAAAGATACAAGAACATCTAATAACTTAGTTATAAATAATATACAAAGTATCAGCACTCAAAGATGGTATATCAAAGTAAATATTGTAATAAATAATGATTATAGATTATCATTAATTGCTTTGGTTGATTCTGGAGCAGATTTAAATTGTATCCAAGAAGGATTGGTACCAGTCAAATATTATGAAAAGTCATCGCAAAGATTATCTAGAGTTACTGGAGATAAATTAAAAATAGGATATAAACTATCAAATGTTCATATTTGTAATAATAATTATTGTTATAAAACAAACTTAATATTAGTTAAAAATATGGGTTCTCAACTTATTTTAGGACAACCATTTATAACACAATTATACCCATTTAAGGTTAATGAAAAAGGATTAACTATAAAAGTTTTGGGAAATATATGTAAACCATTATATGATAGACTAAAGAAAAATCCTGAACCTTGGTCAGAAAAGCATACCCAAGTAGTTAAACAAATAAAAAATAAAATAAAAGAATTACCTTGTCTAACTATACCTAATCCAGAAGCAAAACTTATAGTTGAAACAGATGCAAGTGATGTCAAATATGTAGGAATATTAAAACAAAAATTAAAAAATAATGATAAAGAACAATTAGTAAGATTTTTCTCAAGATCTTGGAACAATACTCAAAAGAATTATTCTATAGTCAAAAAAGAAGTGTTAAGTATAGTTTTAAATATTAAAAAATTTGAAGATGATTTATATATGAAACCTTTTTTTATTAAGAGTTGATTGTTCTTTAGCAAAATATATTTTAAAAAAAGATGTTAAAATTTTAATTTCTAAACAATTTTTTGCAAGATGGCAAGCTATATTAAGTAATTTTGATTTCGAAATTGAAATAATAAAAGGAGAAAACAATTCTCTACCAGATTTCTTATCAAGAGAATTTTTACAGGGATGAATTCAAACAAGAAACCTATTATTCCTATACTAAGGCCTAGATTATCTTCTCCATCAACCCCTCCAAATATATCTCAGAATAGATTCACACCTTTATCTTCATTTTCTCAATCTCCAAGACGGACTTTATCCCCATTCTCACCCAACCAAACATCTCCAAGAGCAACTTACTCAGCCTTAGCTTCTATATCAAATAATATTCCAAATTAAAATCCTTATTTATCAACTGCTTCATCTTCTAATATGCCTAAAAATCCTAATAAACCAGATCTCAAAGTAAATCCAAATTGCCAAGTTGTTAAGATTCTTGAACCAGAAGAAGAAGAAAAGTTAAATCAAAGTTTTGGTACTCTTATCAAATATATTTTTCCCAATAATGCTCATTTCTATAACAATGACTTTCAGTCAAGAGAATATTATGAAGCAATTCTATTAGAAAGTAGATCTATAGAGTTACTTCATACTCCAGACCGTGATAATCCAGAACTTATTGGAAGCTCCAAAGTCAAAATACTTAAAGTTTTATCTTTAGAAGATTGGGGAAATAAACCTTATATCAATAAAGTCTTAAACCGTTTTCCAGAATATCCAGGATATAATTACTATGATTATCAAGAAGCTTGGTCAAAAGCATTTTTTCTAAGAAATCATCTTCATACATGGTTCTTCCGATTTAATTACTATGAATTATTATAACAGTCTTGTTAGATCACCAAGTCCAGGTCCTTTTTCAAATAAATCTTGTACAGATGAAGAAGCAATAAACATAATTCAAGCATGCAAATCAAGAGAGGAAATACAAAAGGTTTTAAATGAAGTTCGAAGATCTCCTACTCCAAGTGAAGAAATATATCAAGACTCTCAAGATCCATATGAAGACGATGAATATTTAAGTTAGTTAATTATATTAAAGTTTTCAAAAAATTATAAATAAGATGTAAAGTAAACGTGTCGTGTCTTTATATTAAAGTAATATATATTAGGGATCAAGACAAGAAACTTTTAAAAAGAAGAAAATTATTGAAGACAAGTTCATGCATCAGAGATAGAAACTTTTATAAATAAGAAAATTATTGAAGACAAGTTCATGCATCAGAGATAATGGAGCAAATGAAGACAAGAAACTTTAATAAAGAGGAAACATTATTAAAGAAAGTTTTCTTAATCATTTTTCAATCAGTGAAACATTAGAAAATAGTTCATTTGTATTCTAGTTTCACTCATTGAAAAACGATTAAGAAAACTTTCTTTAATAATGTTTCCTCTTTATTAAAGTTTCTTGTCTTCATTTGCTCCATTATCTCTGATGCATGAACTTGTCTTCAATAATTTTCTTCTTTATAAAAGTTTCTTGTCTTGATTTGCTCCATTATCTCTGATGCATGAACTTGTCTTCAATAATTTTCTTCTTTATAAAAGTTTCTTGTCTTGATCCCTAATATATATTACTTTAATATAAAGACACGACACGTTTACTTTACATCTTATTTATAACTTTTTGAAAACTTTAATATAATTAACTAACTTAAATATTCATCGTCTTCATATGGATCTTGAGAGTCTTGATATATTTCTTCACTTGGAATAGGAGATCTTCGAACTTCATTTAAAATCTTTTGTATTTCCTCTCTTTATTTGCATGCTTGAATTCTGTTTATTGCTTCTTCATCTGTACAAGATTTATTTGAAAAAGGACCTGGACTTGGTGATCTAACAAGACTGTTATAATAATTCATAACTGCTTTATCGTCGCCTTGATCTTCTGAAACTGCATTCCACCATCTTCAACTGAATTCTCTTACTAAAAGAGGAGGAGAAGCTCCTTTTGCTTCTTGTTTTTTATAATTCCACGACATGATCCATGGAAGTTTAAATATAATCATAAACTATAAAGTATATTCAAATTGAGGGATACTTTCTTGAGAAAAAACTGGTTTATATTTATGATATCCTTGTAAAACTTTTGGAGGGAACATTTCTGGAAAACCTCCCATGTATATGAACCATTTAACGAACCATCTTGGATATTTATTTGGGAAAACTTCATTAAATCGGAAGAACCATGTATGAAGATGATTTCTTAGAAAAAATGCTTTTGACCAAGCTTTTTGATAATCATGGTAATTATATCCTGGATATTCTGGAAAACGGGTTAAGACTTTGTTGATATAAGGTTTATTTCCCCAATATTCTAAAGATAAAACTTAAAGTATTTTGACTTTGGAGCTTCCAATACGTTCTAGATTATCACGGTCTGGAGTATGAAGTAACTCTATAGATCTACTTTCTAATAGAATTGCTTCATAATATTCTCTTGACTGAAAGTCATTGTTATAGAAATGAGCATTATTGGGAAAAATATATTTGATAAGAGTACCAAAACTTTGATTTAACTTTTCTTCTTCTTCTGGTTCAAGAATCTTAACAACTTAGCGATTTGGATTTACTTTGGGATCTGGTTTATTAGGATTTTTAGGCATATTAGAAGATGAAGAAGTTGATAAATAAGGATTTTGATTTGGAATATTATTTGATATAGAAGCTAAGGCTGAGTAAGTTGCTCTTGGAGATGTTTGGTTGGGTGAGAATGGGGATAAAGTCCTTCTTAGAGATTGAGAAAATGAAGATAAATGTGTGAATCTATTCTGAGATATATTTGGAGGGGTTGATGGAGAAGATAATCTAGGCCTTGGTATAGGAATAATAGGTTTCTTGTTTGAATTCATCCCTGTAAAAATTCTCTTGATAAGAAATCTGGAAGAGAATTGTTTTCTCCTTTTATTATTTCAATTTCGAAATCAAAATTACTTAATATAGCTTGCCATCTTGCAAAAATTTGTTTAGAAATTAAATTTTTAACATCTTTTTCTAAAATATATTTTGCTGAAGAACAATCAACTCTTAATAAAAAAGGTTTTATATATAAATCATCTTCAAATTTTTTAATATTTAAAACTATACTTAACACTTCTTTTTTGACTATAGAATAATTCTTTTGAGTATTTTTCCAAGATCCTGAGAAAAATCTTACTAATTGTTTTTTATCATTATTTTTTAATTTTTGTTTTAATATTCCTCCATATCCGACATCACTTGCATCTGTTTCAACTATAAGTTTTGCTTCTGGAATAGGTGTAGTTAGACAAGGTAATTCTTTTATTTTATTTTTTATTTGTTTAACTACTTGGGTATGCTTTTCTGACCAAGGTTCAGGATTTTTCTTTAGTCTATCATATAATGGTTTACATATATTTCCCAAAACTTTTATAGTTAATCCTTTTTCATTAACCTTAAATGGGTATAATTGTGTTATAAATGGTTGTCCTAAAATAAGTTGAGAACCCATATTTTTAACTAATATTAAGTTTGTTTTATAACAATAATTATTATTACATATACTTCACAAATTTTTAAAGAAATCATGAATATAATTTAAGCATCCTAAAAACCTTTGTAATTGTTTTTTTATCTTTAATCTCATCTGGAAATTTATTAGAAAACTGTAGACTTCTATCTATGGGTTTAATTGTTCCCTGAGTTATATTGTGACCTAGAAATCTTATTTCTGTTTGAAACAAAATTATTTTTGTAGGAGAGACTGCTAAACCATTTTTATATATAAGATTGTAGAATATATTTAAATGTTTAAAATGCTGATCTAAATTTTGAGAAAATATTAATATATCATCTATATAGACTAAAGCAAAACTATTTATAGGAATGATTATATCATTCATTATATTTTGAAATTCTAAAGGGGCATTTTTTAAACCAAAAGGCATAACATTCCATTCATAATGACCAAAAGGGACATTAAATCCTGTTTTATATTTATCTTTTTCTTCTATTTGTATTTGCCAAAAACCTGATTTCATATCAATTTTTGAAAATATTTTTGAATTATATAATCTTTTTAATAAATCTCTTTTATCTGGAATATGGTATCTAATCCATTGTAATATTTTATTTAGTGGTTTATAATTTATAACTAATCTTGGTACTCCTTTTTCAATTTCAGCACTATTCATGACATAAAAAGCTGAACAAGACCAAGGAGACTTTGAATGTCTTATTAGTTTTTTATCCAATAATTCTTGTATTTCTTTTTTACAATGTTCTACTAACTTTTGAGACATATGTATAGATTTTGATTTAGTGGGAATATCTTTTTCATTGAATTCTTTTATATAAGGTAGACTAGCAATATGTTGTTTTCTTTTCCAAAAAGCATTTGGAGTAGTAGCACAAACGTTTTTTTGAACTTTTCTTCTATTTGTTTTATTTTGTCTATTATAATAGTAGTTTGTAAATGATTATTTATTCTTTTATCATTTGTTTCGTTTATTAAATATTCTATATGTTTCTTTTTATTATCTATTATATTTATTTCTTTTGTTATCATTGGTATAGCAAATTCAAATAATATCTTTTTTCCCAAAACTTTTATAGTTAATCCTTTTTCATTAACCTTAAATGGGTATAATTGTGTTATAAATGGTTGTCCTAAAATAAGTTGAGAACCCATATTTTTAACTAATATTAAGTTTGTTTTATAACAATAATTATTATTACAAATATGAACATTTGATAGTTTATATCCTATTTTTAATTTATCTCCAGTAACTCTAGATAATCTTTGCGATGACTTTTCATAATATTTGATTGGTACTAATCCTTCTTGGATACAATTTAAATCTGCTCCAGAATCAACCAAAGCAATTAATGATAATCTATAATCATTATTTAATACAATATTTACTTTGATATACCATCTTTGAGTGCTGATACTTTGTATATTATTTATAACTAAGTTATTAGTTGTTCTTGTATCTTTATTGTTTTCAACTTCTTTTTCTTTTCCTTTTTCTAATATATTCATTCTTTGTTTGATAATAGCAATTTCTGCTTTAACTGTTTTTATTTCTTCTTGTAATTCTGGAATAGTTACAGGTTTAGTGTCTTTATTAATTCTTTTAAATATTTCCATAAGATTATAATCTTGTGTTTCTTCTATAGTATTATTTTCTTTTATTTTTTCTTTTAATTTTTCTAAATATATTCTTTTTACTTCTTTATCTTCAATTTTTTCCATTAATTTAATTAATATTTTAATCTCTTCATTATCATTATTTATACCATTTATCTTATATTCACAAACACAATTACCTAAACATTCACATTCTTCTGATTCATTACTACTACTTGATTCATTTTCTACTATATTTAAATCATCTTCTCTATAATCAGATATATCAGATTCACTAGATTCTTCATTTATCATCATTTTAAGAATTTGTTCTTTATATTCTTCTGGTATATTTAATTCATTTATTTTCTTTTTAGTATAACAATTACTAGAGGTATGACCAGGTTTTCCACATTTATAGCATATTATTATATTTTTTGTTTCTTTATTATAAGTAAATTTCTTTCTTTTATTTTTATATTTTTATTATAATTTTCATTTTTATTATCTTGTATATAATTATCTCTAGGTTTTCTAAATTTTTTATATCTCTTTTCTCTTCTGTATTTCTTATTAGATGATGGTAACTTTAAATGTTCATATCCATATTGTTCACAAAAGTTTCCTAATTCATTTCTATTGTTAATACATTCTTTTTTAATTTTAGCTTTTAGTTTCAGATCTGAACATATAGCTAATCCCTCTTGATTGACATAATTTATTATTTCTCCATAAGTTAATTCTTTATAAGGTATAGAATTACTAAATTCAATATTTAATTTATTTCTTATTCTTTCTGCAAATAACTTAGGTAATCCTGCTATAAATCTCTCTTTCCAATATGCTTCTTTACAATCTGACCTAAGCATTACTTTAGATAGAAAAACATCTTTATACCATCTAAAATCTTGTAATTTTCTGCAATTTAGGTTTAATATGATAGCAGCACTTCTATCTTGGTAAGCTGCTGGATTTCCTACAAAATTTTTAAGTATAGCAAAAATTAAAGTATTAACGCAGTCATTTACTTCAGTATTAATTTCTAAATTATTCTATTTTTTTATAATAGTCTTTTTAGCATTATATATTATTTCTTTTTCTTCTTGTGAGACATACATATCCCACCATCCTTTTAAACTTCCTGTAAAACCACTAATTAAAGCTTTAAAAACTCTTTTAGGGTAGTGACAATAATAATTTTACAGATGGTGATAATTTTAAGCGAGTAATACTTTTAGGGTAGTGACAATAATAATTTTACAGATGGTGATAATTTTAGATTGTAATAAATATAAGCAATAGCAAATTATCTATATAGAAATAGCATGTTACACGTACGATACTAAGATAGTAGCAAGTAAGATTATAAAGGTAATATATAAATTGTAGTTGCTACTGCGTGAATGAGGGCCAATTACGTAATTTTGCATTGACAATTTTAAGCACGGTCCAAAATAAACGTTCATTTTTAAATTATACAAAGTTTTGAGAAATCACTAGCCATACTTTTCATCAATCAGATATCATCAATACTAACTTACTTCTTCTTTGGTTGGTTAAAATATAAAGTAAACGTTTATTTTGAGATAACTCAAAATAGAAAAGTGGACAATTATTTTTCAAAATGAGTATTATTGTTATTACATAGAGCAATTTTACATTATATCATTTGAATCAATCATGTGTCTAAAGTTTCTTCGAAGCATTTGACATGACCAGATGCTATATATCAAGCAATGTGACTTAAAAAGTTTACTTGCAAAGAATATTTCTTATAGTGAAGTAAATAATTTAGCACGATACTATGTTTTGTACACTTTTATTTTAGTTGGTAATATTAATTTATTTGTTTACTTTTTATCAGTATGCTCGTTTGTGCTTTGCGCTTTGGGCCTTGTTAAGTTGTTATTGTTAACAAGTACACTAAATAAAACCCTAGTTATGTATTCCCTTTAAATATGATTTTGGCACAAAGCACTATTTGTTTTTAACTTTATCTCGATCTCACGCCTCTGATAAAAACCTACCCTTTGAGAAATGCAATCAACTGCATGTCTTTTTTGTGATAAATCATAAATCAATTTGGGCTTCGAGGTAGTTGGCATATGATTCATGATATTGTCTGTCAGTGGTCGGATTTCGTTCTCTTTCTTTTTTTTTCTTTACTTATTAAATATGAGTTAAATTACCAAGGAGATGATGGATCTTATTCCTCTAGTTTGCAATCGATGAAAAATGCAAGCAACAAAGGAAAATATTTGTGATATGTTCTTCTATTTGTTATATCACTGCATGTATTTATTCCAGTTTTCAATCTCTTACAAAATAATAGAAGTCAAGCCATCCTCCGGGAACATTGTACAAATATGTTTTGGAATTGGACTGATGGCCGTGGAAGCAAAAATTTTCTCAGATTTACTTTTAGGAATTGGACTGATGGATTTATGTTTTCTCAGATTGTTTTAGTTTTCTTAGATATATTTTTTAGTACTTGGCTTAATAGCTTGATTAGATTGTACTTTGTGATTAAATGGTTGTATTTTTTGATGAATGGGTGAATTAAATATTGTATTAATTGTATGTTTTGAATATTGGTTTTTTAGTTGTATTTGTGCTTCAAATAGTTATAAATTATGTTTTCTAACTTGTATTTACTTAAAATCTATTTTAGAAAATCTTAAAAAATTAATAGGATAGAAGTGTCAATATGCATTATAAGTAGTATAGATATATACAAACTTAATTTTTGTGAAAGACTTGGTTGACCTCGGTGGTTTCGATCGGGTCGATTTGAGACCCGGGTTTCAAACATTGATCAAACACTATTTAAACTATATGACAATAAAATTGGTTATAAACGAAAATAATAATAAAAGTTTATGGTTTCCATAAATTATTTACTTAATTTTTTCACTTTTTCACTTTGAGCATTTTTCCTTTATATATATATATATATATATATATATATATATATATAGGAAAATTACCAAAATGGCCCATTGCCATGTGGTCTAGGCATATTTAGCTCATTTTTGAAAAATTCCCGTTTTAGCCCAGGTTGCCCTGGGCAACTTTCGTATAGCAAACCGAAAGATGACAAGTGTCCTCAAGTTGCCCAAAATAAAAAAAAGTTGCCCAAAATACAAAAAAGTTGCCCCGACGTGGCACTCTATAGTTGGCTATACGAAAGTTGCCCAGGGCAACCCGGGCTAAAACGGAAATTTTTCAAAAA
This sequence comes from Artemisia argyi, assembly GCA_030686995.1. NCBI lineage: Eukaryota > Viridiplantae > Streptophyta > Magnoliopsida > Asterales > Asteraceae > Artemisia > Artemisia argyi. The sequence continues at coordinate 25,342,773 of CM060705.1, forward strand.
AGGGCTAAATATGCCTAGACCCAGGGCAACCGGACTATTTTACTAATTATCCCTATATATATATATATATATATATATATATATATATATATATATATATATATATATATATATATAGAGAGAGAGAGAGAGAGAGAGAGAGATTGTATAGTCTCGGCTCATTATTAATAAGACTTTGAGCTAACAAAAGATAGGGCTCCAAAGAATCAAAGTCATAAGGCTCTTGACCACTCTAAAATTAATCATTGATCCTTCGCCCCCCCTCGAAATAGTTTAAGCTCTGTCTTTAGCCACACACGGTTTCAAAATCCTAGATCCGCCACCGTCAGTATGATATATCTCTATACAAACAAATGATTGCAAAATATGTGTGAATTTGAACACTTAAAGAACATTTTGTAGGCTAATAATACAAACTCAAAAAATCAAATCAAACTCAAACATAAAGCTTTGCAACAATTAAATAACAAGTATGAGGAACATAAGCCAAAACATTTATATCTCAAAGTTTATCAACATATATACTTTGGTTTTGTGAAAATTTCAAGCAGATAAATGAAAAATAAAATCTTGCAGCAACGTGCGTTGTCTCTACATTTAATAAAGAGGAAAATTATTTTGGATACCAACCATTCTTTGCATACGGAGGGACTCATCCTCACCATTTATTTAAAAGGAAATCGTTGTTGAGATTAAAAGCATTTTAATATTTCACATATTTTTTATAATTTAATATCTCATGAACCGTTAAACGTTAGACAAAACAAATTATACCGTCACAACCATCATTTAATTATCTTTCTATAGATGAGCACTTTGATATACTTTTGACAAATATATATTTTTTGTCTGCTTCATTTTTTTTACGTTTGTTCGTCTTTTTTCTTCGTTGTTGAAACTTGCATGGGAAATCACATGTGATTAAACACTAATTTCAATATTCTAATAAAATCACATGTGATTGAGATTACGTGTTGAAAAAATCACATGTGATTTTATTAGAATATTCAAATTAGTATTTAATCACATGTGATGTCTCACACAAGTTTCAACAACGAAGAAAAAAAGAAAAAGAAAAAAAAAAGACGAAAAAAGGTAAAAAAAAATTGAAAAAAAGCGTAAAAAATAAGGTGAAAGAAGAGGGGAACAAAGTTTGTCCAAGTATATCAACGTGCATATCTATAGAAAGATAATTAAATACTCGCCGTTATAGTGTCTTTTTTTCTCTTAACGATTAACGGTTTAAGATATATTAATATTTAGAAAAAAAAGGATGAAAATGGGTTTGTTAAAATGTTGGGTTTAATCTCGTTCATTGGATCAAATGAAATGAAGAGTAGGGATTGGTCACTTGGTATCTTAATTAAGTTTGGTATGCAAATGATTTTAAATCATTAATAAATGACATACTTATAGCGCTTTAACACATTATGAAGATATGATTTAGATCCTCATATTTTGTACCATTTAGAAAGATTTAAACAAAAGTAATGATCACTAGTAAAAATATGAGGGAACACTTATTGTTTTCTCACAATCAAACTAAGGCCAATGCTATTGGCAACCATAATATTGTGGTCACCTCCTACTACATTAACTTTCTCTTTCCAAGACTACACCCAACCACAATTTGCTAATGAGGCGACCACAACCACAACAAAAAGCATACCCTACAAAAACTAATAAAAAAATACACACACAAAAGAGAATGAAACTTTCGGTTGGCAAGCCAACCATAACTTTGAAAAGGTTGGGGATGACCGGTCACCAATTCGATTGGGCTAATGGAGGAAATGGGCTCACCAATTCGGTTGGTTGGGGGGGGGGGGGGGCTTACCATTAGCATCAACCTAACGATCTTAAAAGTTGAAACAGAAAAGGATATCAATCTGAAATGAAGGACTACTAAAGGTAAGGTCACTTTACACATCAACGCCATCTCAGTTCTCTCTCTCTCCCCCCCCCCCCCTCTCTCTCTCTCTCACCTCTCACCCGTATTGGTCATCTTACCCTTACCTTTTATTAAAATAGTCACTTTATACAAATATATCCTACTAAATACCACACACACTCACAAACCAAAAATATATGTATAAATATTAAAACACTAAGGTGACCGTGTCACCTTTTCTCTTCATTTTTTGGGTTATGTGGAGCGTGAGGGTGGTGTGTGACATGGGTCTCACGAGTAAGGTGAGCCTCACTTAGTGAAACTCACTCCCATGCCGGCTAGTCTAAGATGTTTACGAGGTTCGGGTGTTTAACTCCTACCGATTTTAATTCTCAGTCATAACCAAGAAACAAAAATTTATGTTATTATACACGTTAACCTTTTAATCATACCCATTAGGTTTTGAAAATGATACTTCACTTGTTCATAAATTTGATACTCTTTATTTCATCATATGCATGTAATAATAAGTTAGTGGAAATCCTTGCTAATTATGTATTTTACTGTTGTGTTGTTGAACCTTTACGTAATACACAAGATGTCTTTAATCGAGTCATTCGTTAAAAGTTTTTGTTGCATAATCATGAATATTTTCTTAAACAAAAGTGAAACATCTGATACATACATTATTGGACCGACGATGCGTGTCAGGAAGCATTTGTTGCAACTTTGAGATGAGTTCATTAATTTGCTTGTCTGTCATCCTTGGAGTTTCCCCTGACCCACTGCTTGACTCAGTTGTCCTTCTTCGAATTCCACCTGACCTGTTGCTTGACATATTAATCAGTCGAACTTTATTAGTGTTGGTATATAAGAATATTGTACGTTAGTAGGGGCGATGAGCTAGAATGCATTTTATTGGAGATTACCAAAAGGCTTTATATATGGTTGGAATTGAAGAAGAAGGTGATAACTTATTAAATGTGATTGATAGAAAAATATTTACATCATGTTCTTTTAAATGAAATTAGTAAATGTATGCCTAACAGTAGTGAGTATTCTCAACGTCTTACATGTGAATGTGATAAAGAAAGAAGTATGGAGTAATAATAGCCGAGATTGAACCTAGTTTATCCTCACGAATAATCATCTAAAGAACCGATATTGAGGTGTTAAAGCTCCAATTATTACATAGATATGAACAATGATCTAGTTCATTAATCAACTAATGCTCTGACCATATGGAACGTAAAACACGTTTGTGTTAACTTTGTACCATATAAAATACAAAAAATAATAATGATAAGATAAAAGAAATTTTATTAAGGGTTTTAAACAGCTACAAATAGTAATTAGCTAAAAGCATAGCCCGCCGTGACACAAGGGTAGCCCGCCGAGTTGCACTTCGCCGAATTCCCGACGTGAAAATGACAAAGACCTTCATTTTCTTTTTCCTTTTTTTTTTTGATTTTTTAATTGTGTTTTGTGTTTGAGCGTGTGTAATAGTTTGAGTGTGTGTGTTTTCAATTTTCACAATGAAGAAGACAAGAACTTGCAACAATTTTTTTCTTTTTTTGTTTTAAAACTTTCAAATATATACAAGTTTTAATTCATATCCTTAGACATTTAGAAAGTTTTGGTTTATACCCTTAAACATTTAGAAAAATTTAGTTTATAATTTTAAACATTTTAAAAAGTTTTAATAGTTTATTTTTCAGTTTATATAATTTGTATTTTTTTATTGTTTGAAAAAATTGAAAAGAAAATAAAAATAGTGGGTGTGTAGAGCCCAAATGGCTATGTTGTGAGTAGAGGTGAGCAAAAACCGCTCCGCAAACCACAAAAACCGCACCACACAAAAAATGCACCACGGCAAAACTAGTGGATTGGTTTTAAGAAAAAAGAAAAACCATCAAATGCGGTGCGGTTGCGGTTTTACCCATAAAACCGAATCACAAAAACCACACCGAACCGCACATTGATTATTTAAGATAAAAAAACAGGACATTGATTATTTAATGTGTGTTATAAGGCTTCCGGTGCATATTCTCATTAATATTCCTATAAATCATAAGTGATGTGTGTGTTTACATTTAATATATGCATTGTTATAACCCGAAAAACCCACATTGTATACCGAAAACCGCCAAAACCCACATTAAATATATAAGTCATAGATGATGGTGCATTGCGGTTAAAACCAAAAAACCTGCAAAAACCGTAAAAACCGATACCGCTAAATGTGGTGCAGCTCTATGTTTACTTTTATAAAAACGCAAGTGCGGTTGCGGTTCGGTTTTAAAACCCGCACCGAACCGCACCATGCTCGCCCCTACTTGCGAGTGAAGGGATGTTTTGAGGTGTGAGTGTTAAAAGTGGGAATGATGATGTGGCATCAGTAGGTACCAAATAGCTAATTTGTGATACCTTATGCTTAATTTGGACATGAGGAGAGTTATTTTACATATTAAAAGTTTCTAACATACTGCCGGGCAATCTCAGTCACTTATTTTTCTATTAAGAAAAAATAAGAGATTAATTAACATTTAAATTAAAAATTCAATTAAACCCAATTTCTCATAATTTAAATATCTCATGAACCGTTAATCGTTAGACAAAATAAATTATACCGTCACGACAAGTATTTATATCTCTTTCGATAAACGCGCACTTTAATATACTTTTGACAAACTTTTTTTTGTCGTTTTTCTTATGTCTTTATTTATGTTTTTATATCCATTTTGTGATTTGTGTAGTTACTATGTTGATTGGGTAGATTGTGCCAAGATCGGGTGGATTTTGTGGTGTGTGTAATTTGTGAGAAGATCGGGTAGTGATGCATGGTTTTGCAACCTTGCAAAAGGTTTTACTTCTCAAGGGATCTTGAGAAGCTTGCAAACCCCACCAGGCAGTGTACCTGACCGATGTAGTATAGTGAGTGGCAAGTACCAGGGGATTGATCGTTCTCTCGGGGAATAATGTTCGTTAGGATTGAAAACTAAGTCAATTAGGTATAAAGGTGAATGATGATTCTTTTTGTAATTTTTTATTTGTTGGAAAGCAAGTAAAATTATCTGGTTTTGGAAGAGTGGGCGGAATTACTTGCTAGTCAACTAACCCAAATACTACAAATGCAAATAAAATAAACTAACTAAAAATAAATGTGAGAGACTTCTAATAACGAGACAAACGTGTTTACTTAGGTTTCACTACTCCCTAGTTATCTTTTACTGATTGATAGGTTTGTTACAATTGCGTGAATGCCGGGTTGTATTCCTTAATACCATTCGTGGGGGTGTGTACGATCTTCCCCAACTTTATAAGCTCTTATCTCCTCCTAAGAAGACACGTTAAGTGCCCAATCCTAGGGATTATAAATTGTGGCTCATGCATTAAATACAACCAAATAACAGTAGTACACATCCGATTCATGTTTCTTAAGGCATTCAAGCATGTTACCAAATAGGAGATTAGCCAGTTTTCTTAAGCCTAACATCGATAAACATCCACCCACAACAATTAATAACAAACCATTCAACAAATAATCAATAACTAAGTTTCATTAGACCTAAGCAAACACAAACAAACCTAGCCTAGCATGTTAAAAGAAAGACAAGCGTAAGATAGAATCAAACAACACATAGACATATTGAATGATTGATAGATTACTTATCTTCAATTAATTATGGAAGAAAAGAGGCTTTGAAACCTCAAAAAAGCTGCAAAAGTCGACTAGGGTTCGTACCAAAAGTCCTCTCCTTATGAATGAAAAATAGAAAAGTATATATAGATTTTACAACTTGACGGCGTCACCTTTTAGGATGTAATGCCGTCATCTTGCCGTGTTAGGGTTTCCTTGACTTCCTAGATCTACTATTGACGTCGTCTGGTTGGAAAGTGTTCTGGGTCGTCTCTCTTAAACTTAAAGCGTGACTACCTTGGTGAAATAACACGTGACGCCGTCACGTGTAAATGCCTCAAAATCTTTCTGGCCCATCAACTGCAAAGTAAATTGATGAGGTGAAAAATGATCCGTTTTTAGGGGGTCATTTAAGCCCGAATCCGAATTTATTTGATCAAATATTGCCCTAAATCGTTCCTTTTGTGATTTTAGGTGTTTGGAGAGTGAATTCTGGAAAAGAGGCTATTTTGGACGTTTTTGGAGCATAAAGTGAAGAAAACGACAAAGTACCAAAAATCCAAGCTGGAAATACAAGGTGACGGCATCAAGGGTTTGCTCTTGACGGCGTCAGACATGAAGAATAATTTACCATAGCTGGTGACGGCGTCAGATGGAGAGGTGACGGCGTCAAAGTGACCAAGATTAATTTACCGTGGGTGGTGACGGCGTCACATAGGCCGTCACGATTGGATCTAGGGCGTCCGAGGAAGTATATGGCGGCGAGTTGACGGCGTCAGATTTAACTCTTGACGCCGTCAGGACGATTTTCCTATATATAGTTTTCTAGTTTTTTCATTAAAAAAGGAGAAGTTTTGGTGAAACCCTAAAGACGATTTTGGTGCCTCTTTTACAGGTTTTTCAAGGGTTCCAAACCCTTGGGACCTTGCATTGTAATTGAGATAAGTATACTCTTAATTCAATCAATATGTCTATGTGTTGTTGTTTATCTTTTGTTCTTATCTTAATTCTACTATGCTAGGCTAGATCTCTCTTGTGTTTGCTTAGATCTAATGAAACCTAGATGTTGATTATGTGTTGATTACTTGTCTATTCTTGTTTTGAATGAATGATTTATATGTTAGGCTTAAGAAAACTGGCAGATCTCCAAATGGTAACATGCTTGAACGTCTTAAGAAACATGAACCGAGGCGTACTAGGTCTTTATTGGTTGTATTTAATGCATGAGCCACTGTTTACAATCCCTATAGTTGTGCTGGGTCATGGTGTAGGAGGAGATAAGAGCTCATAGAGTTGGGGAGTTATGTATGCCACTCCACGAATGGTATTAAGGAATACAACCCGTCATTCATACAAGTGTAACAAGTAATTAACATATAAAAGATATCTAGGGAGTAATGAAGTCTAAGTAAACACAATTTCTCCAATTACTGCTCACAACCTTAGTTTAATATTAGTTTAATTTTATTTTCATTAGTTTAATTAGTTACAAAGTAGTTTTTGGGTTAGTTGATTAGCAACTAATTCCGCCCACTCTTTCAAAACCCGAGATTTTAATTGCTTTCATAAAATATAAAAATACAAAAATAATCATCTTTCATCTCTAGAACTTTTAATTAGGTTTTCTAATCCTAGCGACACTATTCCTAAGTTGAACGATCAATCCCCCGGTACTTGTCACTATACTATACTACAACGATCAGGTACACTGCCTGGTGGGGGTTGTAAGCCTCGCGAGATCCCTCGAGAGGTAAAGCAAGGTGCGATTCCCACGCATCAAGTTTTTGGCGCCGCAGCCCGGGGAATAGTTATTGTCTAGGTTAGGATTTCTTTTTATTAGGTCTACTTGCTAGATTCCTTTCTAGTAAGATTTTTTATTTTTATTTTTAGGTCTTCTTTAGTCTATCTTATTTCTTCGTGCTTTTGTTCGTAACTCTTTACCATCCGACATCATGGAAGGTGGTAACATCTTTGAACCCATCATCCCACCACAACAAAACCCACCATTAGAACCCCTTAGGCCCCGAACCTTAGGAGAGTATTCCCGACCTAGCCACCAAGGCTACCGAAACACCATTGAGCTCACCGGAGCCAATGTGACCCCCTTGCGATCCGACACCATCCGGTTGGTGCAAAGCGGATGTGCATTCCATGGACTTCGTTCCGAAGATCCAAACCAACACCTTAAGGACTTCCTCAAAATCGTAGATTCCATAGACCTAGGTGTTGAAACTAGAGAGACTACCCGTTTACGCCTATTCCAATTCTCTCTACGGGATCAAGCTAGTCAATGGCTTGAGCGTTTACCCGCGGGATCCATCACCACATGGGATGATCTCACCACTCGTTTCCTTGCTCAATTTTTCCCACCGGGGAGAACTACTAAACTTAGGAATGACATCTTGATGTTTCAACAACGTCAAAATGAATCTCTTTATGAAGCATGGACTCGTTTCAAGGACTTACTCCAAAAAGTCCCTCATCATGGCATAGATTTGTGGCTCCAAGTCCAAATCTTCTATGACCATATCGATATCCCCACGAGGCGAACCATTGACCAATCGGCCGGTGGTAAGCTACGTGATCTTAGTGCGGAACAATCATGGGAACTCATAGAAGATCTTGCTCTCTATGACAACGAAAGTTGGAATGATCCCCGTGATTTGAACAAAACGGTCAAGGCAATATCTTTGCCTTCGAATAATTCAAGCACTCCCGACCGTAGGATCATGGAACTTGAAGGTCGAGTCAAGTCTCTCATAAAATCTTACGAAATTCATAAGCCTTCAAGCCAAGTAAGCAGAATCGCTTCTACATGCAAACTTTGCAATGGCCCTCATGAGACCTACAACTGCATGGAACTTCCAAAACGTGCTTATAACGAATTCACATCATCGCACTTAGGGCAAGGTCCTCGAACTTCTGCCGAAGCATATGAGGCATGGAAGGATAAACCTAATTTTAGAGGGTACCAAACACGAAGTGTATCATTTAATGATTCCTCACCCCTCACTTGGTCCGAACATTTTCCATCACAAGATACCTCTAGGCAAAGCTGTGAAGATGATTTAAAAAAATTCATTCTTTCTCAAGAACTGCAGCTTACGACACTCGAGGCAAAATTCAAACAACAGCAGGCTGACGTGAACAACAAGATTTGTAATCTGCTGACGGCTATCAAAGAGCATATTGATGATAAGCCCATTCACGTTGATGAGGTTAAGTCTGCTACCGTCATGAGTCCACCAGCCTCCCCTGTAAAGATAAAAAGTCCTAGCAAGCTATTCAAACATCTATCCCCTGACAAGAAAGGACCTATCAACCCCTCTGGACCAATCCACTTTGTAAACACCATCACCACAATTTCAGCTGCTGCATCCAAACCAACCCAACAACAAACTGACAACCTTAGTCAGACAACGAATGATGAGACACCAAAGGTTGACCACGCTTCGGCAAGGAAACCTGCCAACTCACCCGAGCAGTGCACCGCGCAGAAATCCGACAAACTGGATGATTGGAACGAGACATCGGAGGAACAGGAGAAAGACCCAACCATTTTGAGCAAATCGGTTATAAAAGAATCCGAAAAAGAGGATGCTATAAGTTGGGATAGCAATCAACCCGAGGGGAACGACCCTAAGCTTTTCAAAATCCCCTGTACCATTGAGGGAAAGGTCTTAATTAATAGCCGTATAGATCCTAGCTTCCCGGTCAGCGTTATCCCACTTTCTCTATACCGCAAAACCTTCCCAGAGGACGTCGTATGCAAGAAAGTAATAGAGAATGTATCAATTAGGATTGAAGAATTTGATTACGATACTGAGCTCACTGTGGTTGATGACGTGGACCCTCTCGCCAATCAAGCATTGACCAACCTCGTCCTTGGGATACCATTTATCAATGAATCGGGAGCAATCCTTGACGAGAAGGATGGTAGTGTATTATTCACCAATGGTGTTAGAACGGTAGTTTTTCGTGGGGATGGTGAGGAAGTTTATGAGTATCGTCCCTCCCTTGAGGGGAATCCATACGGGTCAAAGGGAGGAGAGTTGAAAAAGATCAAACGACGTAATCCGAATAACCTAAAAATCCCCTGCATGATCGGTCACAAACACTTCGAGAACGTGTACATTAATGTATTCCTGCCAAAGAATTTCATGTCATTGTTTCACTATAACAATATCTGCAGATGGGGGATGATTTACAAGGGAGAGAAAGTGGTTGGTAAGGATCATGAAATCCAAGTGTTCATAGGAAATATGGCATTCACTATGGAGTTCACAATTGTGGACAACATAGAGGACTTTGTTGACCCTAGGTTATCGCAAGTTGTATTTGGAGCGCCCTTTTGTGAAATCACTAAGTTAATGGTGGATGACTTGAACGGAATCATGACTTTCACTGACGGGATTAGGAGGATTTCATACCAAACGCCATACAAAAGAAGAGACCTTAGGGAGATAGATTGCGACGGGCTTGATGTTATGAGCTCCCAACTTGTCTTGTGTGATGACGATGTTAGAAGAGGCTGTAGAAATGTTTCTGATTTATCTTGTGGGTTCTTTAAGGATGTTAGTGAGCTTGGCTCTAAGTATCGGAGGGATGTTTTCGAATTTGAAGACCCAAAGTACTTACACTATGAGAGCGACACTAGTTTAGAAGATGACCTAGGTAGTGGAACCAATGATGAAATCACGTAGTAACCCACGACTTTGAGTCTAGCTACAAGACTCGTAAATAAAGAAAAGCGCTTTTTGGGAGGCAACCCATGTTTTGTGTGAATTTTATTTGTTTGATTGTTATTTGCTTCCGTATGCATGTTTTATTTTTATTGTTGGTTGATCATGTTTCTCAATTAAAATGTGAAATACTTTATTATGTTGTTTAGCCTAGTCTTAACTTCAACCTAAAGGTATTTTTGCAAAAGATAAGTGTAAGGGGAAACCCCAAATATGTTTTTAAGAAACAAACCGATCATGATTATCCACAATATTTAATGAACATGTATATTCGTATTTGTTAGAGTCAAATGCTTGTATTGAGTCATAATGAAGTTTTGCAGGATTTTCCAGGAAGTAGGACAAAGTTTTTCCAGAAATTTTCCGGAAACTTAACATAAAGATTTCTGCAGGTTCATTCTGACGGCGTCAGGGCATTGCTCTTGACGGCGTCAGGAGTTAAAAATCTGGAAATTTTACCGGTTTTGTTTTTCTAACGGAGTCTTATGGTTTTTGTGAATTATTAAGTTTTATAATCTCCAGGAAATCTGCAAACTTCATTCCACAAGCATTATATCTTATTTTGTTTTCTAGGAATTAGTAACTTATATAGGATGCCGCCGATTTTACGCGAGGTTGCCTTGTCTACTTTTGTCAGGATTTACAGGTTATTTGTGACAAGAAGATGATTTATATTCTGGAAGGGAAGCTTTGATTGTTCGTTTTCTTGGAGGAAGATTTAACCTGGCCAACTAAAATCCATACCGAGCGAATCAGGGGAGTATTTGACTTCATTCTCTTTACTTTTTAACTTTTACATTCTTTACTTGAACATTGGGGACAATGTTCATCTTAAGTGTAAGGGGAGGGTAAAAAGATGATACCTTACATATGCACTTTCGCTTGAGTTTGTTTTGTTTGATAGTAGATGAGTAATAAAACTACGAGAAATACTTGTTAGTGTAATTTTAGCGCCAAATTTAAAATTTTTTACAACATTTAGGAGTGAAACTTTAGCCATAGCAAGCGTCTCATGGATAGGAGGTTGTATGACTAGCACATACCGTATATTCAGAAAAATTTTCCACCCAAAAATGTGAGGTTCGCCTTTAGATTTGATAGGAAAAGCATTCATTATTAGTGCTTATGAGTGTACCGGTAGCATTTAGATTCTAGAACTTGCGTTAGTGATGCATCCCGAGACCGCTAGTGAGACTACATTCGTGTGGTAGGATTTACTACATGATAAGAGGCATTAGGATCACCCTTGTGTTAAACCCGTATTATAATAATTGACCATTTAAGTCATATTACTTGGCTAGTTAAGTCAACTAATTTTTCCCACACCCTTTGCGTTGTACTCATTTTTAGTACACGATACCCCTAGTACACCCCTCCGAGCCTATCTTTTCGTTTCTAACTTTAAGCATTTTACTTAAAGGAAGAATTTGTTACACCCCACTTAAATGTACAACCAAATCGCCTTAGCCTTCCGTGTATGCGCTCATTTTTAGTGCATTATTGTTATTTGTTAAACCCTAAGTTAACTTTCTAATTGATTACATGGTTGCTAAGTCGAGTCATATCCTTGTACATATTGTTTTGGGACGATTGGGACTCATGGGTAAGTACTTATTTTATGGAGTAATGGGGAAGAACATAATATTATTACCCCCATATGTGCGCTAATCTTAAAAGTGCTCCCAGTGTTTTGATTTTCTTAATTCGAGTCATTAGAATAGTTAAATGTAAAGTATGTAAAGATTCAAGTGTAAGGGGAATTCTCATCCCCTATGATGTATTATTTTGGATGGTAGGGTAAGAGTGTATGCAAAAAAAAAAAAAAAAAAAAAAAAAAAAAAAAAAAAAATACGGACTACCATCCCGTTTTTATTTTATGTTCATTTTATGTTTTTGTTATTTTTCATTTATTAGCTTAAGTCGAGTCTAGTCTTGGCTTAGCAACGCCATCTTGTACATGTAATTTACTAAGATTGTTAACTCGCCACCAGTAAAATTCCCTTTATCCAACAAAACCGTGTAATTCATATCCCTACACCTAACGATATAACCCTTTAAAAGACCTCTTTGATAGTTTATCCTAGGTGCTTACGCCATGTGGTGGAGGTTTGATCCTTTCCCAAGCCTATGGTAATCTATTTTGCTATGACAGGTAGTGAGAGATATCTTCCATTTCCATAATGTTATATTACTTTATTACACCCGAGAGATGTGAGTATCTAAACACTATTTGTGAGGTGCTTGTGTATGACCTCCGTGCTTGTCTATTGGTCTTTAGTGGAACGATTATTTGTTGTAATTACTTTTATATTAGTGTTAAATGACCCCTAACTTGTCTTTTGAGTAGAGTAAAAGCTCATTTGCTTGAGGACAAGCAAATCTCAAGTGTAAGGGTATATGATGAGGCGAAAAATGATCCGTTTTTAGGGGGTCATTTAAGCCCGAATCCGAATTTATTTGATCAAATATTGCCCTAAATCGTTCATTTTGTGATTTTAGGTGTTTGGAGAGTGAATTCTGGAAAAGATGCTATTTTGGACGTTTTTGGAGCATAAAGTGAAGAAAACGACAAAGTACCAAAAATCCAAGCTGGAAATACAAGGTGACGGCGTCAAGGGTTTGCTCTTGACGGCGTCAGACATGAAGAATAATTTACCGTAGCTGGTGACGGCGTCAGATGGAGAGGTGACGGCGTCAAAGTGACCAAGATTAATTTACCGTGGGTGGTGACGGCGTCACATAGGCCGTCACGATTGGATCTAGGGCGTCCGAGGAAGTATATGGCGGCGAGTTGACGGCGTCAGATTTAACTCTTGACGCCGTCAGGACGATTTTCCTATATATAGTTTTCTAGTTTTTTCATTAAAAAAGGAGAAGTTTTGGTGAAACCCTAAAGACGATTTTGGTGCCTCTTTTACAGGTTTTTCAAGGGTTCCAAACCCTTGGGACCTTGCATTGTAATTGAGATAAGTATACTCTTAATTCAATCAATATGTCTATGTGTTGGTTGTTTATCTTTTGTTCTTATCTTAATTCTACTATGCTAGGCTAGATCTCTCTTGTGTTTGCTTAGATCTAATGAAACCTAGATGTTGATTATGTGTTGATTACTTATCTATTCTTGTTTTGAATGAATGATTTATATGTTAGGCTTAAGAAAACTGGCAGATCTCCAAATGGTAACATGCTTGAACGTCTTAAGAAACATGAACCGAGGCGTACTAGGTCTTTATTGGTTGTATTTAATGCATGAGCCACTGTTTACAATCCCTATAGTTGTGCTGGGTCATGGTGTAGGAGGAGATAAGAGCTCATAGAGTTGGGGAGTTATGTATGCCACTCCACGAATGGTATTAAGGAATACAACCCGTCATTCATACAAGTGTAACAAGTAATTAACATATAAAAGATATTTAGGGAGTAATGAAGTCTAAGTAAACACAATTTCTCCAATTACTGCTCACAACCTTAGTTTAATATTAGTTTAATTTTATTTTCATTAGTTTAATTAGTTACAAAGTAGTTTTTGGGTTAGTTGATTAGCAACTAATTCCGCCCACTCTTTCAAAACCCGAGATTTTAATTGCTTTCATAAAATATAAAAATACAAAAATAATCATCTTTCATCTCTAGAACTTTTAATTAGGTTTTCTAATCCTAGCGACACTATTCCTAAGCTGAACGATCAATCCCCCGGTACTTGTCACTATACTATACTACAACGATCAGGTACACTGCCTGGTGGGGGTTGTAAGCCTCGCGAGATCCCTCGAGAGGTAAAGCAAGGTGCGATTCCCACGCATCATAAATATCCACCTCCTTATCAACAAGTGACGGCGTCACCTTGTAACTTTTGACGCCGTCAGGTACTGTTCCAGCTTGAATTCTTGACTTTGTCGTTTTCTTCACTTTTATGCTCAAAAAACGTCCAAAATGCTATGTTTTCCATAATTCTTCCCAAAAGTACCTAAAATGATAAAAAGAACGATTTAAGGCAATATTTGATCATATTATCACGACTTAAGGCTTAAATGACCCCTTAAAAGCGTAACACTTTTCGTCTCATCAAATGCCCTTACACTTGAGATTTGCTTGTCCTCAAGCAAATGCGCTTTTATTCTAATCAAAATATAGGATAGGGGTCATTTAAAATTAATATAAAAGTAATTATAACAAATGATCATTCCACTTTAATCAAAATATGCACAGAAATCATACACTAGCACCTCACAAATAGTGTTTGGATACTCTCATCTCTCGGGTGTTATAAACCTATATATAACTAATGGAAATGGAAAAATATAACTCATTACCTGTCATAGCAAATAGATTACCAAAGGCTTGGGAAAGGATCAAAAACCTCCTCCACTAGGCGTAAGCACCTAAGATAAACAATCAAAGAGGGCTTTTCAAGGGTTATAATATTAGGTGTAGGGATATGGAAAACACGGTTTGTTGGATAAAGGATATTTTACTGGTGGCAAGTTAATCATCTAGGTCAATTACAACACGGCGTTGCTAAGCCAAGACTCGACTCGACTTAAGCTAATCATAATCATAAACATAAACATAAATAAAAGAAACTGGATGGTAGTTCGTATGTTTTTCTCTTTTCTTTTTCTATTTTTTTTCTTTTTCTTGATTTTTTTCAATTTTTTTTTTATACACTCTTGCCCTACCATCCAAATTAATACATCAAAGGGGCCTTGGTTCTCCCCTTACACTTGAACTTTTACATACTTTACATGCAACTATTATAATGACTCGAATTAAGATAATTGAAACATTTGGAGTACTTTAAAAACATTTTACACATATGGGGGTAATAATTGATTATCTTCCCCATTACTCCATAACATTAGTACTTTACCCATGAGTCATAATCGTCCCAAAACAATATGTACAAGATATGACTCGACTTAGCAACCATGTAATCAATTAGATAATTAACTAAGGGTTTAAACAAATGTTGTAACAATAATGCACTAAAGATGAGTGCATACAAAGAAGGCTAAGGCGATTTGGGTGTACATTTGGGGGTGGATTGTAAACAAACTCTATCTTCAAGTAAAATGCTTAAAGTTAGAAACGAAAAAGATAGGCTATGAGGGGTTTACTAGGGGTATCGTGTACTAAAAATGAGTACATCGCAAAGGTGTGGGAGAATTACTTGACCAATGAAGTCAATGTAATTATATAAACACATGTGTAAAAACATAGGTTATCCTAATGCCTCTTATCATGTAGTAGATCTAACTACACGAATGTAGTCTCACTTGTGGCCTCAGAATGAATCACTAACGCAAGTTCTAGAATCTAAGTACTACTGGTACACTCATAAGTACTAAGGCTTTTCCTAACAAATCTAGGGGCGAACCTCACATATTTGGGGTGGAAAATTTTTTGAGTAGTACGGTTTTTGTGCTAGTCATATAACTCCTATCCATGAGACGCTTATTAAGCCTAAAGTTTCACTCCTATATGTTGCAAAAAAATTTAAATTTGGTGCTAAAATTACACTAATAAATATTTCTCTCAGTTTTATTACACATCTACTATTAAACATACAAAAATCAAGTGTCATTGTATTCTCTAAGGTATCTTCATTTACCCCCCCCCCCCTTTACACTTAAGCCGAACATTGTCCCCAATGTTCAATTAAAAGATGTAAAAGTAAAGAACATGAAAGAATGAAACATATACTCCCCTGATTCGTTCGGTGTGGATGATGCGGTAACATGGTTAAATCCTCCTCCAAGAGAATGTAACAACTTCAAGATTAAAGCTATGCCAAAAACTTGAAACTTGATGCCCAAAAACTTGACCATCCATGTACATCTTCTTGTCCAATATAACTTGTTAAACCTGAGAAAACAAACAAAAAAACGTAGTGTAAAATCGGCGGTAAAATCTACATAAAATAAAGTTCTAGAAAGCAAATAAAGATATAATGCTTGTGGAATGAATGGTTGCAGATTCCTGGAGTTTATCAGTTAAAGATTTAACAAAACTTTACAATTCCGGCAGAGAAACAAAACTTGCAAAATTTTTAGAAAATTTATACCTGACGTCGTCAGGTTTTAATTTCTGACGCCGTCAGAATTGATCTAACAGAAATTTTATGTTTAGTTTCCGGAAATTTTTTAGAAAAACCTATGCCTTAATTCCTGGAATTCCTGCAAAATATCATTATGACTCGATACAAGCATTTGACGCAAACAAGTACTAATATGTATGTTTATATCTCATTGTTATCGTCCATGTTCAATCCGTTTTTTGAAAACAAATTTGGATTTCCCTTACACTTATTTTTTGCAAAATACCTTTATATGTAATTAAGACGAAGTTAAAAATAAAATAAAGCATTTTTACAATTTTACTTGAAACATGATCAATAAGCAACGAAAATAAAACAAACATACGGAAGCAAATAAAATAAATAAACAAACAAGCAAACAAATAAAAGCTTGGGTTGCCTCCCAAGAAGGGCTTTTCTTTATTAACGAGTCTTGTAGCTAGACTCAAAGTCACGCCCTACGTTTTCCTTTTGAACTTTTGTGCCAACTCAAAACTCTTAATCCATCCTTCATCATGTTTGTATTCGGGGCCTAAACTCATGCAACCTGAATAATATGTTTGCCTCCTTTCGTGGTAAACATCATCATCAATTCCATCATCCTTAATCTCACAAGGTCGAATCACATCAACTGGTAAATTCTCGATGTCCTTTAGTTCTTCCCTCATGTGAGGCATCATAAAATTAATCTTTTCTAACCCATTAGTAAACTGAACTAGTCCCTTATCGTAATCATAACACATCTTAGTTGCCTCAACAAAAGGTTGTCCTAGAACAATTTCACCTAAGTAAGGGTCTATAATACCTCTAACATCTTCTAGGATTACAAAGTCGCATCGGTAAGTGAAGTTTTCTATAAAGATGTGTACCCCTTCTACTCTCCTGACAAAATTACAAAGTCGATTAGGGTTATAAGGGTCTTTTCTGGGGTCCAACCTTCCATTCATAATCCAATTGTAGTAGAGCCTAGACATAATATTCATGGGTGCTTTTAATTTCTGAACATCGATTCACAATACCCATAATAATACACCTTACAAGAACAAAGACACAAAGAAAAATATAGACTAAAGAAAACCTATAAAAATAAAATAAAAAATCTCACTAGATAGGAATCTAATGAGTAGACCTAATAAAAATAAAGTTCAACCTAAACAATAACTATTCCCCAGCAGCGGCGCCAAAAATTTGATGTATGGTTTTGCAACTTTGCAAAAGGTTTTACTTCTCAAGGGATCTTGAGAAGCTTGCAATCCCCACCAGGCAGTGTACCTGACCGATGTAGTATAGTGAGTGGCAAGTACCGGGGGATTGATCGTTCTCTCGGGGAATAGTGTTCATTAGGATTGAAAACTAAGTCAATTAGGTCTAAAGGTGAAGGATGATTCTTTTTGTAATTTTTTATTTTTTGGAAAGCAAGTAAAATTCTCAGGTTTTGGAAGAGTGGGCGGAATTAGTTGCTAGTCAACTAACCCAAATACTACAAATGCAAATAAAAATAAAATAACTGAAAATAAATGTGAGAGACTTCTAATAAGGAGACAAACGTGTTTACTTAGGTTTCACTACTCCCTAGTTATCTTTTACTGATTGATAGGTTTGTTACAATTGCGTGGATGCCGGGTTGTATTCCTTAATACCATTCGTGGGGGTGTGTACGATCTTCCCCAACTCTATAAGCTCTTATCTCCCCCCAAGACGACACGTTAAGCGCTGTAGGACCTTTGATCTAACTAAATCACTAAACTTGGTGGCTTGAGAACTATGTGTTTAGAGAGAGAAAGTAGAGAGATAAAGATGGAAACATATTATCATTCATAAAACACACACATTACACACTCAAGCACACCTCCAAATGAGACCATTTGGAGGTATTTATACTTCCATCTTAGGACTAGATGGGCTTTCATTGGACTTGGGCTTGGACTTTGTTTAAATGAATATTACAATGCTTTTCCAATATAACTTATAACATATTAGATTAACTAGCCCAACGCCCACTCGTCTTAACTTATAACTATTTCTAACACACGACACACTATATTACAAATATGAGAATGACCATCACTTTTCTACAATTCTTTGATGCTAACAAGCGCCCAATCCTAGGGATTATAAATAGTGGCTCATGCATTAAATACAACCAAATAACCGTAGTACACATCTGATTCATGTTTCTTAAGACATTCAAGCATGTTACCAAATAGGAGATTAGCTAGTTTTCTTAAGCCTAACATCGATAAACATCCACCCACAACAATTAATAACAAACCATTCAACAAATAATCAATAACTAAGTTTCATTAGACCTAAGCAAACACAAACAAACCTAGCCTAGCATGTTAAAAGAAAGACAAGCGTAAGATAGAATCAAACAACACATAGACATATTGAATGATTGATAGATTACTTATCTTCAATTAATCATGGAAGAAAAGAGGCTTTGAAACCTCAAAAAAGCTGCAAAAGTCGACTAGGGTTCGTACCCTAAGTTTCTACCAAAAGTCCTCTCCTTATGAATGAAAAATAGAAAAGTATATATAGATTTTACAACTTGACGGCGTCACCTTTTAGGATGTGACGCCGTCATCTTGCCGTGTTAGGGTTTCCTTGACTGCCTAGATCTACTATTGACGCCGTCTGGTTGGAAAGTGTTCTGGGCCATCTCTCTTTAACTTAAAGCGTGACTACCTTGATGAAATAACACGTGACGCCGTCACGTATAAATGCCTCAAAATCTTTCTGGCCCGTCAAGTGTAAAGTAAATATCCACCTCTTTATCAACAAGTGACGATGTCACCTTGTAACTTTTGACGCCGTCAGGTACTGTTCCAGCTTGAATTCTTGACTTTGTCGTTTTCTTCACTTTTATGCTCCAAAAACGTCCAAAATGCTACGTTTTCCAGAATTCCTCCCAAAAGTACCTAAAATGACAAAAGAAACGATTTAAGGCAATATTTGATCATATTATCACGACTTAAGGCTTAAATGACCCCTTAAAAGCGTAACACTTTTCGTCTCATCAGGTAGATAGAGTGTGAGATTAGTTATAGCTAGATTAGATCTCGACATATAACTTAGTGTCGGGAATTGGTATAAGCAACGTGTACGGTTTTTTCCGCCTGAAGGGAGCTTGTTGACATAGTGAAGTGAACTCTCGAGTTGGGTACTCGAGGAGTAGAGTAGGGCGAAGAGGAGCTTCATTACTGAACCACTATAAATCACGATGTCATCTTTCTAACTCTTTACATTTATTTTGCTTTCCTTATTTCATAGTAACTAGTTGTTATTGCTTATTGTGTTGAGTGTTCATATTGTTGACAATTGATCTCACGTTAGCTCGAATCTAAAGTCATGTCCGGTCCTCAGCATGTGCAGGCTGGGCCGGCGCATAAGGCCCATATTTTGGAAGGGGTACAATTTCAGTGAAGTCCAGTATAGTTATGTAAGTCCACTATAGTATAGTCATGTAAGGCCTTGTAGTCCAGTATAGTTACTTCGTTGATTGAATGCATTTCCAAAAAATGTGTGCAAACGTTAAAAGTTGAAAAAAATAGATGCCTTCTTATAATAAGAGAGGTGATTTGCACACTTCAAAATGTTATTGGGACACTCATATGTACAAACAGTTGAAGCACAATATTAATATTGTACTAGTATTTAATGCACAAATAGAATGTCCCGATCATTTTTGAAAGTGTGCAAATCAATTCCCTTATCATAAAGTTGATAAATAAATCATGATCACATTCAATTCTTTTTTTTCCCCGGATGTGAGCGTCATTTTTTATTTTATTTTGAGGTAACACATAACTCTTTTGTTGTATTATATTCAATTTTGATTGAGCTTATCATTAATAATATAAGTTAGTAAACATTTAGTTAACACTTATAAGACTCGAATGAATGATTGCTAAGAAAGTGAGAATTATCAATTCAGATCATGTTAATCATAAGAAGATGATAGAATTACTCATTCTAGTGAAATTATACAGTTTTGTTTTATTAGAAATACAAAGTATATATTATTTTATTTTTTCACATTCTTTGTCTTTACATTTTAAAGGAGCTTTTTCTAGTTATGGCACAGGGCCTCTCAAATCGACGAGACGACCCTGTCAAATTTTTTTGAAAACGTAAATTTGAAATGATAAATTAGCAAAATTATTCAACCCCTGCTTATAGTTTTCCAAATAAACCTTATTTACAATCATCAAACATTCAAACTGTTATCTTGTTCTTTTAAGTTTTAACATTATGTACAACATAACTTTTACTAAAAAAGAAATACAAAATGCATAGAGCATGAGCAGTTATTTAGTAAAATAAAAAAACGTGATAAGCATTGGATTATTTCTAAGTTAAATTAACACATGAAAACAAATTACATTACCGTTACATAATACGTAGTATCTAGTAAGTAAAACGGGGGCGGAACTAAAAGAGAAAAGTAAACTAGATTTAAGGAACATGTTTAGTGTCCGTGTTTTTTAATGCTAACACTATCACACTCCCCACTTGCTGGTACAAGTTCCAATAACAACAATGGCTAAACAATAAAAACATTAAAGTTATAGTACTTCCAACTGGTTTATATACACTTGTTTCCTGATTGGTTGATTTATATAGTAGTAATAATAAGAAGATGGGAAGATCTGGTGGATATTGTTTCAAGATTATTGCTTGTGGTGGTGGTGACACTTCTGAATCTGTTGACAGAGATGATCTTATTCAGGTACTTTTTTTTTTTTTTTTTTTTTTTTTTTTTTTTTTTTTTTTTTTTTTTTTTTTAAGTTAATTTTGTTGGAATGAAGATATATGAGTTTGTGGGATTTGATTAGTTTTGAGTTAAATGAAATGAATTAAGATGTTGGTTTTAAGGTTTCTTTCTTATATGATTGTATTTTAGTTGGGGTAGTAATGTGTTTGCTAATGCTTCAAAGTTAGATTTTGTATACTTTTGGGTTGTTGGATAATCTATGACAAGAATATTATTCTAAATTTATGCTATTCTTTTTTCCTGATAATGACATTTTCCTCTTGAAAAAGTGGGGAAAAAAGATACTTGTGAATTGGGTGGTTTTAGTGAGCATTTGACTTTGTTGGTTTTACGGAGAGGGAAACTATAAGATTTTTAGACCTATTCAATCTTTATAATTCTTTTTGCCGAATCTAACATTTCGTTGGCTTCAAGCAAACCTTTGCCATGTTAGTGTGTCATATCCGAGAGAAGTAACACTCACGCCTAGTACCCCTAAAAGAAGCATTCTTTCTATAGGCAAAGCCATATGGAAATCAAATGTTGGCTCATTCGCCACTTATAAATGTATCTCATTCTAATTTTGAAACCCTAATGTGATAGTATTATTAATAAGATTGACTTGCTAATTTCACTCCATGAATGAACCACATAAGCTCCCTCTATCTTGTTTGTGCGATGTTCTGTATCCCTTACAGGTTTTGTGACTTTCTAACATAGTATAGCTGAGAACATCTAATATGAAGCATATGAAAAGAATCCTAAAATAAGATGGGGCCTACGTTTGTATAAAGCAATAGCATATACTCAACAAATTTCCATGTTTGTTATTGTTGTCGACATGTTATATGTGGTTTGTTAAGAGTGGCACCTCTGGAAATTGTTTTACTTCTGCAGACTTTATGTTCTCGTACTAATATGTTTATCAATGTGAATGTCTAAGTCTGTTCCCCTAATTCGGCTCATTTAGTGGGTGTGACAAGTTAATATGTGGTCTACTAACATTGTTTATCCATATACGTTTGTACAAATCATGTTTGATGCCATTTAATCCACCTTTCTGCTTGCAAAAATGGATACACAATACATGCTATAATACTAAAAAGGTCAAGTATTTATGTATGTATTACGAGTAGTTCTTTTTTTCTAACTTAGTAAACTTATGTGAAACTAATTCAGAATAAAGGTTCTGATAAAAGAGGATGGAGCTTCCGTAAAAAATCAGCCAGTCAACAAGTGCTAAGCAACACTGTCATAACTGAAACACTTTCTTCTGAAAACAAGATTTCAGAACCTGTTGTTATCCACACTGAAGCACCTGTCGCTAGTCCTGTATCTGAAAAAACTTCAGCAAATCAATGGACGGAAGAATTGCCTCGTGTGTCATCTTCAAATACTAAGGCCAGTACCTTGTCTAATACGGTAATCAAAGCTGTTGATGAAGATGCTATTAAACTCAATGCTAGCCATGACGAATCATCTGCCATACTCATCCAGACTGCTGTTAGGAAATTCTTGGTATGCACTTGTTATTAGTTTATTACCTCTAGTTACATGTGGCAATCATGACCATTTACTAATAAATGGATCAATTTGGGTTTGTTATAATTCAAACACGCCCAAAAGTCGATTTTTAATGCTTACAACCTCCTGAATCGTTTTGCATAAAGAAAAGTATGTGTTATCATAGTTAAGTCATTAACTCATTATCATTATAAAAAAAATCTATAATCGAGCAAATGGTTTTGTATGTTAGCTCAAACCGACCCTTTTTTTTTACATGCTCCATACAATGACCCATTTCAACCTGAACTGTTATGAATATTACCAACGAGCCCCATCTTGTCATCTCAATTTCCAACTTATGTTACAAGTTAATTAGTTCTAATTGATATAATGTATTTTTAGTTTTGACATTAATATGGTATGTCATGTTTAGGCTCAGAAAGAATTGGTGAGACTTCAAAAAGTTGTACAGTTGCAAGCTGCAGTACGAGGGCATTTAGTTCGTTGTCAGGCCGCTGGAACTTTGCACTGCGTTCAAGCCATTGTCAAGATGCAAACTCTTGTTCGTGCTCGTCATGCTAATCTGTCTGTTGGAAAAGTTTCTACTGGAAAAAAGGTATATATAAGCATATGAAATCTGGAATAATTGTCTTCACATTTCATGATACTTTTGCCTTCTTTTATCTCAACAATATAGATATTTTTGTTAATGTTTACTTCTATTCAAATGTGCTTTAGTATAATGACTGGTTAACTTTTTTACGGAATGGGTTGCCCTTGAACATCCAATTTAAGTGAAATTATAACACATTGGCACTTTTCGACCCATTTCCCCCATATGACTGGTTCCCCCTATTTGTCCTCTTGACTTGTTAAACATGTACTCATTTATGAGTAAATAGGTCAAAGTTACCAATTTTGATACCTGCCAAGTGCCAATTTTGTAAAGTATTCCTTTTCGAAACTGGTATATTTGTGATTTCGGGTAAAAGTTGTTAGTATTACAGATCACATGCATTTATAAAGGTGTATATGGTACAACCACTTATGCAGAACTAGCCCTTTATTCTGAATATTCAGCATGTGTATTATGCTTATTATAGTAGTATTGTAACGCAATAATGTTGAAACAAATAGGCAATATCATCTCTACGAGCATCACCTGCACCTTTAGCGTAGTAACCGCCTCTATGCTGTCTCGTAAACTGTAACGCATTTTCTGCATGAATGGTAATATACTAATATGAGCCATCTTGTATTTAAGGTCATTGATAAGATCTCCTGTTTTAAGTTTGTGGACCTAGACCTATATCAGACACACTTGGTCTAGAGGTTAGATCAGATAAGATACTGAAGGCATTATGTGGAAATATCAGGTAGCTGGGATTCTCTAACATCCAACTGAACATTGATCCTTGCTACAATTGATGCAGCAATTTCCATTTTAGGATTGGATTTTGCATATCATATACATAACCTTCCTATTACGATTTTGTAAACTTAAAAGTTAAAATGACTAATTTACCAACTCAAGACTGATGAACAGCTAGTCCCATCATTTGATTTGGTGCATGAATCCGCTACCATCTCTTTTATTGATCTTAATAAATTTGAATATCTGAATAGAAATGGTAACTTGGAGTTACTTACCTTACTTACTTTGATGTCTGCGAATATTTGTTTATGTTACAAGTGGGAAGTGAACAATAATCCAAGTTATTGCCTGCGAAAAATTTTGTTCCATCTTCTGCCTTTGGTTCATGCACTAACTATTGTATGCTGTTTCTATTTTATTCCAGGGAATACAAGATACCCGAAACAAGCCACATCCAATGTATATCTCCATCGAAAAGCTACTCAGTAATCGATTTGCCATCCAGGTAATAGAGCTGGATATTTGTTTCCGAAACTGTTTAACTATTCATATGGCTGGGTAATGGTTCAAAAGAGTTTTGGGTTAAAGTGGCTATATATTTTGGTATTGGCCGGGTTTGGTCAACATGCATGCTTTTTTTTTTTTTTTTTTTTTTTTTTTTTTTTTTGTTAATAAATCTCTAAGTACGAGTACAAAAACTTTAGGTCTTCTGTATAGACCTTTTGGACGACTCTCATTAACCCATTTACTCATAAATGGGTTGAAATCAGCACCCTGTATTAGTGTATTTCATAGCCTTTTATATTTTACTTGAGTGAATGAAAAAAGTGACAAATGTAATTTCTACAATAGCTACTGGAATCCACACCACGCACAAGACAAATCAACATCAAATGTAGTCCTTCAGAGGAAAGTGAATCCTGGAAATGGATGGAAAGGTGGACGTCTGTCTCTTCTCCTGAAGTAATGGAACCAAATAAATCAACACGCGAGCAGGACAAGATTGATGTTACCAAAAACCAAGCTGGAAATATAATTCTTGAACAAAAGTCTGATATCATTTTTGATGAAAGTAAGACCCCTTTAGTTCCCGAAAATCCCACAATGGAGGCTGAACAACCCAAACGCTCTTCCAAAAGGGTTGCCACTGAAGAAGCAGATTCTGATGGAAGGAAGTCTGTGTTTGGATCAAGAAAAGCAAGTAATCCATCGTTCATTGCTGCTCATTCAAGATTCGAGGAGTTGACTTCTAAGAAAGATACACTGACTTCTGTCAATGTGGATTCCCCTGCAAATTTGATCCAGACAAGAAATGTTGAACCAGCAGAATCTTTCGTATATGAAAGCTTAAGAGTGGGTCGAACTGGTGGTTCAGAATGCGGAACTGAACTTTCAGTCACATCCATGCTCGACTCACCAGATCCGTCTGAGGCTGGAAACGTTGAATATGAAAAGGAAACTAGAGATCTAGATAAAGAGGCTGGTGATAGCAAAAGTATTAGTGTTGAAGAGCATGATCTTCTAGGTACTGAGTTGACTCACTCCATTATGGCTCTATCAGATAAATATGACGGTAACAGTTTTGCTGGAAGTGAACAATTGCAACCTGATAACAGTGATACGTCACGAGTCAAACAATCTAGTGAGGATAACACATCTGATGGTAAAAAAAGGTTGGAGATTGGTATAAATCATGAGGTCGACAAATCATCTCCAGCAGCTTCTCCAAGGACGCCTTATAACAACCTCTCAAATAACAACAAATCTAAAACTGAAAAAAAGTCGTCCAGTCAAAAAGCGAAGTCAAAGTCAAATTCAAATAGCAAAAAATCCCCTGTTAGTTCTAATCTTGGTTCGGGTTTAAGAAATAGTTTGGACCATCTACCTAGAGAGAGTAAACCCTCGAAGCGAAGAAATTCTTTTGGGTCACAAAGTTCTGATCACCTTGATATGGAGCCGAGAGATAGTAGCAGTAGTAATTCTATACCAAGTTACATGCAAGTGACTGAATCTGCAAGAGCTAAAGCGCTTGCAAATAACTCACCAAGGTCAAGTCCTGATGTGCAAGGTAAAGAAGCTTACTTGAAAAAGAGACACTCGTTACCAGGTGCAAATGGCAGACATGGTTCGCCTCACATCAAGCGGACCTCACCTCAGGCCCAGCAAACCACAAAGGGAACTGATAAAGGAGGTAAGTTTTGAAGATTTTATTAATCTTAAGCTTCAGTTTCTTAAATCATGCTTTATTCCGGGTGTTTTATGATTATGTCACTTATTAGAATTTGATTTGATACCCTGAACCTTAAGTAGCCCGGACCTTGAATTATGTGTCAGGATTTGAGGTGTCAAAATGGGTTGGTTGGGTGACATGTTGACCCATATATTGTCCATAACTACTACTATTATTGTAAAATAGTTTGTGCGTACAATATGTTTTTATAATAATATAATATTGTGATTGATGTGATTTAGGAGGTTATATTCATGCATTTAAAATGCTTGTTTTGACCTGTTTCACAGATTTCCCTTTCTTTTATTTCTTGTTTTGTCATGTTTTCTTACTGATTATATTGTGTGCTTGTAACAGAGAGGAAATGGCAGAGGTAACGTAAAGCATTGACATTTGAGGTAGCTTGGGCTAGATGTATGCGTTCATATCCCTGTGTTTTTGTTCCTGGTAGCATGAATCCATAACATAAATGTACTACTTTTGGTTTTTGGATAGTAGAACCATTTTTTTCTTCTTTATGGTGTGGTAGTGTATTTGTTTGTAAACTTCAGTCGTGTGCCAATTTTGTTCTGCTCCTGTTTTGATTGGTAAGAAGTCATTGGTAAAAATACTAACGGTATAAAGAATGAGATTAGTTTCATGCTTCTCTCTATGATTTCTTGTAGTTAAGTAGAGGTGAATATGTGCTCTTTTTAGACCAAATAAACATTTGAATTTATTGCATTCTTGTTGATTTCTTGGCAATATATAGACGTGTGGTCGGTAGATGGTATAGCTACTTCCATATCTCGTATGCAGTTTGGGGTGAAGTGAATGCAGAACTTGCGTGATTTTGTACCAAATATTGATTGTTCTAATTGTGCGCACAGATGAGTATATAATTCAGTGTGCCTTGTGCCTTCGTGATGACAGATTTATCGAACTGCCATAGTGATAGCTGATGCGCAATTACCGTGTACTGGTGGAATACAATCAATTGCAAGCAAGGACATATCAGTGAATATAGTGAAACAAACTTTTTGTTCCCACATATAAATAAAAGCAAGTCGATTTCAAGATCTATCTATTGTACATCCCAGTTCAACAAAGTAAAAGAGATTTAGAAAATTGGTTTTGTTAGCTTTTATCTTATACTACAGTCTACAGGCAATGAGACTAAACAATTGGCTTTCAATAATGAAATGGGTAATGACGATTTTAGCTAGTTTAAGAAATCCTTTTGTAACATTGTCTGTAGAAGGATTTTACGTAAGTTGTTAAGCTTAATCACACCATACTTAACCAAGGCATTAATTGCAAAGCTACAAGATACAAATCTTATACATGAAGATATGGTCTTCTGTTAGTTAGTTGATGTACAAACGCACGAATTAGTGTGATAACAAGTAATCATAAAATAATAACAGGCGCCATGGGTGCGAAATGCATGTCAGGGTTGGGTGGATGCATTGTGATCTCTTTCTACTTAACAGAATACCCAAGTTGTGCAAGTCTAGACAATTAACATTAAAAAGTAGAACATATCGAACAATTTAAAACTCATCCAGTCATCCAACATGCTGTACTAGAATATCTTACTATTTTAGATACAATTACCCGGTATCGGTAAGATTTCTGCACTGCAGGATTTCACTTTAAAGTCAAACTTGGGCTAACCTATTATCCCATTTGTCTATCCGTTCATTTTCTCACTGGTTGAAACAAGTAACATGATCAGGGGTTTAAGTAAGGAGCATCCCCTGTACAAAGCACAAATCCTTCCCTGACCTCGCAAGTTAAGAAGCTCGCACCATGGTTAGCTTGTCATCTAGACTGGTTCCACGTGGTTGGGTTTTCGGGAACTTGGACTCGATGTAATGAGGCAAGACTTCGTAAAATATATTTCCAGGTGAATTTTGGAAGAAATAAAAACATCTATATTTCAGTTGTATATGAATACTTTCATAATAAAATTACATATATACATATAGATAGTCTTTAATCTCACTTCACTATAGCATAAAGCCATAAATTGCAAACCAAGACTGCTGTTGATCCTGTGATCAGTTAGCCTCAACCAAGCCCAAGCAACAAAAAAGCCGATAACCCGGTTTTGACGTCACACCCCAAATGTCTTTATTCAACTATACAATAGAAAAACCGTCGATATCATCACATGCATTTGATTTATCTCTTTTCACGCCGAACAGCGTTAGGATTCGAGACCATGTCCATCATCATCTTCTCAGGTGAGTCCTCCCAGTTCGAGAAAGTTTTTAAGTCAACCTACAATGAACAGCAACAAAGTCGTAAGAAATGCACCAAAGGAATAGAAGAATATCATGAATTGATAGTGCAATTCTGGATCCACAAAACTGAAATACCGGCTACATTTAGACATTAAGTTCTTGGTTCCACTTCCCCGGTTTTCAAAAATCACTGGGTTGGAACCAACCAGTAGTTTTCTTTTTTAAAATGTTTATTTGACTTTGAAATGATGATGTTTAACATTTATAATTTTTCAATAGAAACCCTAACTTTCTTATTCTGTTTAGGGCCTAGTTCGGGACCAACTAAACTGAAACCAGACTTGTTTAGATCGGTCTGGTTTCCGGTCCCTTTATTTTCCCATATTCACGTCTGATCCAATCTTATATGATGACACGAGGCGTAAACATTTACCTTTCGCCTTTGTTCGGTGAAAAGCTGTTCTCTCTTCTGGAATGAATTCAGAAGTTGCTTTATCTTTTCACCTCCTAATCCCCATACTTCCACATCCAAAACATGAGCTTCGGTAGGCAAGTATCCCTACAAGAAACCAGATACATGAGTTATAAATGACCGGTAGGTAAAAAAGGTAGAAATTTTACAATATTTACTTATATATGTATCGATTCAGTTTATGTTTTCTACAACAGAACAACCGTAAATATATATAAAATAATTGCTAAACATGGAACATGTTGGTAGAAAGCCTGGCAAAGAGTATTCTTTAACACAAGAAGACCTTTTTAAATCGGTTTCTTCAAAATAATATCATTTTGAAACTAGATTCGACAATCTACATTATATGAGGCAAAATGGGCACATCGGGTGGGCTTGGTAACATGTGTTGGTCACACAATAACACAAGGTTGATTTTACCCACCAACACTCTTTATTTCATATGTTCCCCATTTTCTGTTCATTGAAATAATTATACCAATCTTTTTCGTAAGTCAACTAGGGAGGTTGTAAACACTTGGGAGTACACTTTCGGTGACTAACCATAGAGCTGACCTGTTTGAAATGTTTTCTTAGTTAGTTTTCTCCAAAATGACCCCCTCTAGTTTAAAGCTTACAATGAAAATATCTCACTTTATCTACGTGTTTTCATTATAAGAGAAATTTTATAAACATCTCAAGCACCTTGACACCTTAAAAACATATGTATTTCTTATCATCCATCTCAAATTCTCAATGCAGAAGAGGAACAAAATGTAGTACATTTACTGTAGGTGGCAATATGATTGTGTTGGTTGGGTGACGTGTCAATGTTATAGAAAAAGCTTAGTGCGGTTCAAAATCTGTGGGTTAGGTTCGGCTGTGGCTAGCCAAGACTTTTTGTCGATTTATTGTTATTGTTTGTTTTTGTTATTGTTATTGTTACTGTTATTGTTATTGTTATTATTTATTTATTTTTTATTATATATATATTTTTTTGATTAATTAATTTTGTATTGAATATGATTTACCAGTAGTCCAGTACTATAAAACTGTAATAGAAACAATTTAAGAGGTTGTGAACATTTGAATATAGAGAGATAAGGTCTTGACCCATTTCCTTTATGGCCAGTATTTTCTTGTTCACTTTACACCTTTGATTGTTGGAGATAAATTGACCCATCCTTACTTATAAATGAGTCAAAATTGCTGTCTCTAACATATATTTTTACATTGAAAATGGATGTCGATCACAGTAAATAACTTATTATGATAAGAGATAGACAACAATACTAGTTTGCGCATCAAGAATGTACCTGATTTGGAAAAAGGGGACCAGGTTGGTAAGTTTTGTCATACGCATGATGACGCAGAATA
Organism: Artemisia argyi; assembly: GCA_030686995.1. Classification (NCBI taxonomy): domain Eukaryota; kingdom Viridiplantae; phylum Streptophyta; class Magnoliopsida; order Asterales; family Asteraceae; genus Artemisia; species Artemisia argyi. The sequence goes on from CM060705.1 coordinate 25,373,051, forward strand.
ATCTTGGAGAAATCTTCGTCTATAAATACTCTCTCGTTCCCAATGGATCCCCCAAATGCAAGTCCCACAGGCTTTGGCTTCGCCTCATAACCAGGTGCATGCAGGTGACTATACATAAAATTCTTCTCTTTACCTGCATATAAACAACATTTTTCACTCCTTGACACCATTTAACAAGGGTTGCATTTCAATAATAACAGGTCAAAATTTGCCAAACTGTACTTGATCATACTATATATAGTATCTTCTTATAATAGCTTTATCATATGTGAATTACAAGAACAATAGACAAAATTGTCTTCAGATTTACGCACCTGAAGATGTAAAATGATCAAAAACAGGACTTATGGCATACAGACTTCCAGAAATTCCATAAAATGTGTCCTTGTTCTCATAACCCTGGTGAGTAAGTGCACCAATTATCCAACTATGATCTTCTGAAGTGGCAGAAATAAGGATAAGAATTGGACCATTATATCCTTCAACATTCGACCAAAGCCTGTTCAAACCTTTACCATGAACAGACGACCTACATGATTTTAAAAGAATTGGAGGTTAAGAGAACAAAAATTAACTTCATGCATTTATGAAAATGATTGTAATCTAATCCTATGCTGCTCATGAAACATCACATTGTAACAATGTGAAGTGATTGATTTTAATGCAATATTTGTGCCAATTTCTATACATAAGCAGTGTTCAACTTTAGACATGTATTTGTTTTCTCTTTCTTTAAAGTTGGGAGAGACTATGCGGGGCAATATGACTTTACAGTTGTGATTTAAACGGTCAAATGGTGCCCTTTTTCCATGCCAATATCGTAAAAAAAATTGTCATGACAAATATTATAGGGTGGGCATGCAGGACAAGACTAATAAAAACAACAAAGGTTGAATAAAAACTGAAATAATTTTCAGTTAGTAAACCCAGCTGAAATTATGTATCAAACACAACATAACTTAAAGCACAGAATGGGCGTCAGGATCTAGGATATGAAATCTAGAAAGCTAAAAAAACTAAGTTGTATTGAAGGCAGGCAATAGCATATAGCATATAGGGGTGTCTGGATGCGCATTTGAGAAGTAATCATTGCAATTTTACAGCCTGAGTGAGATATTAACCTCTTATAGCCTTAAAGTAAGGGATAGTTCGATAATTTTACATATCTTGATAATGGATTCTTTTTAGTAACTCCTTGTATGATTATCCAAATATAACATTGACCTATCAGAACCATAATCAGTTCACTGAAATACTTATATCTGATAATTGCGCCTCCAAATCAACATAATCCGTGTAAACGCACATCACCCCTTACTATTTCTTGCAGATATTTCAAGATGATATTTTCAACTCAACCAACTTAATTAAACAAAACATAGTCCAGCTCAAATACTGAGTAGTCAACTTTATACTAATATAAAAAAGAAACAAACCTGTATAGCATGTTTTCTTTAACTTCATCAGCATCAGGCTCAAAGCATGTTTTCAAGATTTCATCACGCATAGTACTTCTAAGGGTAAGGGAAATGGCCCAGGCCCTGCTAGGCGTCAAAAGATAGGTACTGGATTGCGATATTATGTGACTATCACTGGTAGATGAGGATGTTGGTTCCATTTTGTCCTGCCATCAAGAATAATTCCACTTAGCACCGACTAATGAAGATCAGTTACATGACAAACACAAAACAAAGTGATTTATGTATATATGTAAGGGACATTTGATAGTTACGATTTACAAGCAAGCACATTGTTGGGTTGCTCAACAACGGAGGATCATGGACAAGCATTTACGTGAAGTTATGTTATGAATTGTTAAGTACATGAGTCAAAACTTTCGTCTTTTAGTTGACCAAGTCACCGAAGAAGTTACTGCTAGAAGTAGCTTATAACGATCTTGCATAGAAGTTAACTTGAAACCCATATAATAAGAAAGAATGAAATACCTGTTGAGATGCAGCAATAGAAAGCCTTGAATGAACGAACTGCACTAAACAATCAGGAAGGTTAGGCACTGTTTTCAATACCCACCCATGAAGCTTCCCTATTGGAAGCTGTATATCAGACCCAACAAGACTATCATCCCACATATTTAATTCAGCAGCACCTTCACCACACGACGAAACAGCCGATAATACTAAATTATTAATATCCGGAAGACCAACTTTTTCACTCCCTTTCGATAACTTTGTATTTCTAGAATTCCAAGACATAACCCAACACAACCAAAGAAGCGATAGCAAATCAGCTGGCAGCAGATACCCGTTTATCTTATAGTCATCCTCAGTAGACTCAACTTGTAACCCTGTTGTGGCTCCTGACTCAACAAGGGCCATTTGAAATACTTTTAACAAATTATTTAATGAAGTCGATGTCGGCATCCTCCCACAGCATTTTGTGTAGCCATTTAAGAAAGAAATCCAATTCAAACCGTCTTTTTCTGGTAAGAAAAACTGGTCAACTATTGAACGGCCTATGTGATTGAGTAATGTGGGAAAGGTTTCTGGTTTAAAGGGTGCTTCACAGTTTTGGTAATCGATCGATAGTTCAAAGCATTCCTGGAAACAATAATAATGACATCATTAGGTCATCATTAGGTTTGCATAAACACTTAAAACAGACAAGTTAACAATTTCTCAATTCTCATTTGCAAAGAACGGAGAAAAATGATGTCATTTAAGTCGAATGGCATAACAAAGCAAATAATTGCTTGTTCATACATTAAGAGATGATTTTGTATCTAGAATATTCTCTTATCACAACCTGGAAACCATTTCGACTCACTATATAGAGATTCACCGTAAGGTCTATAAGAAGGTTATAACTTATAATGATAAAAAAATAATAAACAGATATAATGTAGTATTTCACTTGAAACATTCTGATATACTAATACGACCCAATTTATGGCACACGCTCCTCAACCAAAAGACGTTAAGGAGGGTTCATTCTAGGCAGACAAGTTTATCGATGTCTAGAGCATCATTGCAAATATATGTCACATGAAACTTGTCTCTAATATTCAAAAAACACACACTAAAATCAAATCACGCCAAGTATATATTTTGTATCTGTTGGTATCATTTATTCGATTTCTCGAGTGAATTCTAGAAGTAAAGTAATGATAGCATATAGTAAACCAATGAAACAATAGCATCCCGTAAACTAGCTAATGGTTGTTCCAAATGTACATAGGTATAGTAGTATATATGCGTTATTGGAATAAGGAAAAAACTCGCTATCTTGTACATTTGTCCTATACAGCATTCACAATATATATTACCGATAAAAACAAGGAATCTTCTTCTATGATGTTCCTAGTACGAAACTACAGGGTCGTTTGAGTTAGTGGCAGGGCCGTCTTTGAGGGTGTGCAAGGTGAACGACCGCTCGAAAAAAGTATTTAGATGAGATATCTTATATGAGTAATATGTTAGAATGTTTAGATAACTAACTGCATTATATCTTATAAACAGTTTCTTATCGAAATGGCTCGTTATTTAATTTCTTCGTCCAGGGCCCTCAAAAATTTCATAAATTTATGGGACGGCCCTGGTTAGCAGGTGAAAAAAGTTGGTTACAAGGTATTCCAAATAAAAATAATAATAATTAAAAAAAAAAAAAAAGAAAAAAAGAAAAAAAAAAAGAGTACCTGTAAAGAAGTGATGGGAATGGATTGATGATCTTCAAGAAGAAGGTTTGAGAATGCATTTTTGAGAAGAGTAAGAGCGCCTGTTGACGCAACCAATGATTCAGCTTCACGTTGCTCAGCTGATACTTGCTCCGTCGACGATGATGCACCCATTCAATTCCTTCCTTGGACTACGTATTTCCCAATATCTTAATTTTTTTTCTCTCTTTTAAATTGGATATGCATATTATTCCTTGATTGAATGAATTATTTAATTTATTCTCAAGCAAACAGGTGAGCTGGCCATGCCGACATCAAAAACACCCTTTCACCATGCCGTAAGGCCATTTCTAACAAGGTGGCAAAATAGGTCAGGGTTCGGGTTTAGCTGTGTTTAATCCGAGTCTAGTTGGATCCGGGTCTGGATCTATTTTAGTCTGGTCGACATGAATTTTTTTTTTTTTTTTTTTTTTTTTTTTAAAGGGTTACAAAAAATTGACTAGCTAAACCCGCTTAGATCCATTGGGTAATTACTTATACTCAATTAGACTCATCTAGGGTTTAGCATCAGTCTAAAACCAACCCGACAAAACCGAAAATCATGAAAAACCTAAACTGAAACCGAAACGAACCGAATATGGTCGGTTTGTGTCGAGTCCGTCGGTTCGGTTCGGTCTATGTGTGTTTTTGTCGGTTTTGGGCCGGACCGAACCGAACCGAAAATCATGAAAAACCTAAATCAAAACCAAACCGACGGGCTGTCGGGTCGGCTCGATTTTTGTTGACCCAGTTCGGTTTTGAACCTTCAATGCTTAGCCCTAGACCCATCTATACAAGTAATATTTGGATAGACACAACTAGATATGTATCTAACTAAACTCATGTTTAACCAATGAGTCTCAAATTGCAACTTCTACTAAAAATACTCCATTTTTATATATTTTATTTTTTATTTTTTAATTTCCCAAATATAGTGTATCACTGTAATACTGTTCCTTGGATACATGAACTTTTAAATTCGTGCTAAATATGATACATGGAAACTTCTTTTACCAGCAAAAACTATCAAATTATATGTGTTGAGGTGACAACTTATGTGAGGTGCTGATATGGTTGGTTATGCGGCACATTATATACTCTCTCTGTTCCTAAATAAGTGTCGACTATTAACTTTTAAAGTCTTCCATTTTTAACTTTGACTTTAAATTATTTTATTTGTGTTATATAATACTTGAAGCAAAATATATGAATAGATTAAGTTTTAAATGTATTTTCATTGGTATAATTTTTATCAAGTATTACATAACACAAATAAAATAATTTAAGGTCAAAGTTGAAAAAAAAAAAAAAAAAAAAAAAAAAACCCTTTAAAAATCAATATTGGACATTTATTTAGGGACGCAATAAGTATATATTTTTCTTTCACTCACCTTCAACCTCCTCTATAACCATAACTACCACCACATTCATCTTCAACCTCTTCCATGGATTTCATCACCAAGCTTCCTAGAACTCCAAGTGGATATGATTCGATTTGGGTCATTGTAGATCGTTTGACCAAATCTGCTCATTTCCTATCGATGAAAGAAACCGACATTATGGAGAAGCTTACTCAACTATACTTAAAAGAGATTGTCTGTAGACATGGTGTGCCAATATCAATCATATCAGACAGAGATAGTCGATTTACCTCTGGATGCTGGAAGTCACTCTAGAAAGCCTTGGATACAAATATGGATATGAGTACAGCTTATCACCCACAGACGGATGGTCAAGCTAAAGGACAATACAAACTCTAGAAGACATTTTACGGGCGTGTGTGATTGACTTTGGAAGTAGTTGGGATCGACATTTGCCATTAGTCGAATTCTCCTACAACAATAGCCATCACGCAAGCATCAAGGTTGTGCCTTTCGAAGCTCTTTATGGACAGAAGTGTAGATCATCGGTCTGCTGGAGTGAGGTTAGGGATAGCCAACTCACAGGTACAGAGATGATTAGTGAAACAATAGAAAAGATAGCACAGATCAAAAACCGTCTGCTATGCATATGTGAGACGCAGAACTTTGGATTTTAATGTGGGTGACAGAGTTATGCTCAAAGTTTAGCCATGGAAGGGCGTGATTCGTTTTAGGAAACGTGGGAAGCTAAGTCCATGTTACATCGGACCACTCAAGATTCTAACTAGGGTTGACCCAATAGCATACAAGTTAGAACTACCAGAAGAACTTCAAGGAATTCACAACACTTTTCATGTTTCAAATCTAAAGAAGTGTTTGTCAGATGAGAGTCTTGTCATTCAGTTGGATGATGTAACACCCCCAAAATACCGCAGCGGAAGACTGTGTCATAGGGGTGCTACTTCATAATACAAAGTACAAGTTTATAGAAAACGAACTCTAAATGAGACGTTTTGAAAAGTTACCATTCGATTAATGAATTCAAAGTTACAAACATGAGATTCCAAAGTATGATACATAAATGTATACAAAGTTTTGAATGGTAAATGATAAAAGCGTAAGTCTTCAGAATATGCAGCTTGACTCTAAGTTCCATGCACTAGCTATCGCCTTACTAACCTGAGATAAACATGCTAAAGTGTCAACACAATGGTTGGTGAGTTCATAGAGTTTGTCTTAAAACGGTTGAAAAGCCTATAAAGAATGTTCACATAGCAAAGGCATTGTGAATCCACTCAGTTGCAAGTCCCGCCATAAGAGACTTGCAACCTGTGTGTTCACAACCCACTGCTAACATATAGTATAATAAAGACATGTATAAGTACATCAAAACAATTAAGCAATTAGTAGTGAGTCTCTACTTCATCTCCGAAGACCTCACTTGGGAGTCAATTCCCAAGGACAACTGGGAGCCACTTCCCAAAGAAAACTGGGAGCCACTTCCCAAAGATAAAAGTTTACTGGGAGCCACTTCCCAAAGATATAAGTTTACTGGGAGCCACTTCCCAAAGATAAAAGACAGTCATGTATGTATGAAATCAAGTATAATGCAATCAAGTATAAGACAATCAAGTATAAAACAATCAAGTATAAATGTTTTGAGTATTTGTACAAGTAAGCAACTAGTTGTGCATGTATCTCCCCCAAAGAGTTAAAACAAGTATGAAAAAGTAGGGGCTATGACTCACCTTAAGTCTATGTAATGAGAAATGAAAGTGGTAGTCGAATCGCGAAAGTCTCTAAGAGCAGCCTATAATAGAACGTTGCGACTTAGGTTTGGAGTAATGTCTAAGAATACGAAGAATTGCCTATATATGTCTTGCATAATGTTCATGATGTAGTACTTAGTATATAGTGTAAGTCTTTGAATATAAATGGTTTATGAAACATGTATAGGTTGTATATCTCTTACTACCGTTCGGGCCGACATAATTCAGAAGTCATGGAGTAAACGTTCGAGGAGCCAGGACACTTTAATTCGTAAATCCACAACTCATCTCGACGGCTTACTTAATGAACTCCTCACATGAGGCTCCCTACTATTGTAGTATTTGATAACATATATATAAGTTTTTGATTCGAAAAGTTACATGGTCTTTAGCCGTGGCTTTGCCGTGACCTTGGTCATTGTTACCATGGTCTTGAGACTCAACCTTGGCTTTAGCCATGGTTGTGGTCTTGGCTTTAGGTCATTAGACCTCTTGGTCTTAGTAAATCATAACTATTATATAGTGACTTTGGTCTAAAAATGGGCTGTTAAGAATTTGAAGAAAATTATCACTCAGAAAGCGTTTTCAGGGCTCGAGCTTCTTTGTTCCTGAACGAAAACGTCGTTCCGGACAACTTTCGTGTTTTAACTTTTTGATGAATCGGACCAGAATGGTGACTTTCAAAATGGCAGAATGCAAAACAGTAGGGTATTGGCAGTTTTGGCGTTTTGGTTTCGCTAACTTCTTATGGCCGTATCTTTTGACTCGTGTACTCGTTTTGGGTGATTCAAATTGCTATGTTTTCCTTGTTAAGTCCTCTCTAACAGTAGGTAAGTGTCAAATATCATAGTTATACTATTTTGGTCGTGGTTCTCAATATAAGTCACTAGTTTACTTGTTTAAACAACATAAGTTAACATATATATACCATAACTTGTTTTACTAGTTTTTATACATCATGAACATAATACAAAGACCATATATAGCATGAAAGAAACATAATAAGCATGAAAATGATATTGAGCAAGAAAGTGTATAAGGGTTTGCTTACAACTTTTGGCTTTCTAAAGAAAGGAAGTCAAGTATAGAACTAGGACACTAAACCTAAGCTTGTAAACCCTTCACCATAACTCTTGTAACCCTTGCTAGACTTGATCTAACCCTTGTGAAAATCATTTAACTTCAGCCCTAGTAACCTTGTGTAGCTCCTAAATCAACCATGGAATCACCAAACAAACTTGAGAACTAGGTAGAGAATACTAAGACCTTGAACTTTGTAGTGTAACTTGTAGTTTGAAGATCAAAGGATCATGGTGCTAGGGATTTATATGTGGCGTTTTTATTATGAAGAAAGGAAGGAAATGAGCCTTGTATTTATAGCATGAAGAGGAGGTGCAAGGAAGGTGCCTAGGAAGGTGCCTTAAGGAGGTTAGTTTTTAGGATCTTTAGGAGGCTTACTTAGGAAGTTTTACACATGTTTGCTACCTAAAGTCCTCAAGACTTATCACAAGCCAACAAGGCTTGTGATACACGTTCATATGGGATAAGGGGTGACTAGATGAGTAGTCATGGTCTTATCTAAGTTACGGAGTGAGTTTTGGTCCCGGTAATCGCTAACGGTAAGTCGTTAAGTCATGAAACTTAAAATCGGGTATCCTAAAAATATGAAATTTATAAATATGTTAGAACTTATTAATATAACCTATCTTAGCCTATTTAATGAGTGATAAGTTCTATCGGGTTGCTTAAACGCTGCTAAAACTGGAAACGCGGGTCTAAAACGCGTAATTCGCGTAAAACGCTGAACTGGAAAACGTAAAATTCCAAAACTTTTGGAATTGTCCTAAAATGAGAGAAAATCATATTTCTATTGTTTATAATGTTTTATGGACATATCGGGATGCTGGAATGACGTTTAAACCTAAAAGTAAATCTCGGACACGGCTTTGTGATTTTTGCAGAAATGATCCGACGAGTGTCAAATTCTCGGATTATCATTAAAATAGTTTAACTTATGAGAATATGAAATAAAAATTTTGGATGTGAATAGTAAAAGTGAATAGTAAAAAGTGAATAGTGAAATTTTCGGGAATAAAAGTTAACCTGAAATTGCGAATTGTTACAGATGAGCTGCGAATTGATGACAAACTGCACTTTATAGAAGAACCTGTAGAAATCATGGACCGAGAGGTCAAGCAGCTTGTCACAACTCGTAAATTCTGGTCTTTTTCCCGAACTTTCACATTTACTATTCATCGGTTACTATTCATCGATCACTATTCATCATTTTACTATTCATCTTTTTCGGAGTCAGTTTGATATTCTGAGAAGCGTTTTAAAATTTTACTATTCATAAAACACTATTCACCTCCGGAGAAAATTTGTCATTTATACGTGGGTTGCGTCATTTTTATAAACGTACGATTATCAACCTAATAAACGTTATCTTATGAGCTATTATTTTGAATAATTAATCCGACAATCTCAACTATGGTCCTAACACATTTTTATACTCATAATAATAATAAAAATTTTATTATTAATTTAACCAGTGTTTTGAAACCAATTGGTGCATTGTACGGTCGGAGCTTATAACTCTGTCGGTTTGCGTTATTTCAATTCGATAATTATTTCAACACCCGATTCTTACAAGGAATAATATTTTACAACTTTTACAACTTCGTCGTATTTTATTTCACCTCGTTAACATTTATTTTTAGTTAACTCGATACCCGATAACACATAAAATACAAAATATCTAACCAATACTTACACATTAGACAAGATTATTAATTGAGCACACAAACTTTCCTCCATGTTTCCTTCCACTTTTGCCCCCTTAGCCACCCTAAACCATGTGCTAATTAATTGCAAAGACCAACTTTTGACTAGATCTAGCTATATATACATTTCAACCTCCCATTTCTCTCATTTCATACATTCCAAAAATAACTAGCACAAAAACATTTTCTCTCTTCCTCCCTTGGTGTGTGGATCGGCCAAGAAACAACCACAAGAAGAATCCATAAATTTTGAAGATCAAGTGTTAATCTAGTTCCTTTAGTTGTCCTTGTTTGAGTTTTGTGATAAAACTCAAGGTTTCTTACATAGTTTCATCCAAACCTCCTCACATCATCATGTAAGCTCAAGAACATCTTTCTAATCTTTTCATACTTTCATTTTTCTAGTTTCATGTTGTTTATTCAAGATCTCTATGCATATGTTAGTTTATACCACTCATTTATATATATATATCTAACTTTTGAACTCTAAAAATGGATTATAGTTAGATCCTTGTTAGATCCACTAGATTGATGATGTTTAGGAACCCATGACACCCTAAGAAGGTGTATGGTAAGATTAGACTAGATTTGTGGTGATTGAAAGTGGTTTGGTTGGATTAGAAACTAGTTTGGAACATTAAAAATGGATTCTAAACATATATAAAAACCTGCTGTCCCTTTTTGGAAAACGTGGAAAGATCAGGGGTAAGGGTGTAACTTTTGACCAAAGATTTAGAAAATACTCTCCGATACGAAACTATAGCCGAAAACGGGGATAAAAACGAGTTAATAACGAAGGAGATACGCTAAAAACGAGTTTAACGACGAAAACTATTTTTCTGAAAATCCTTTGCTGATGAACAGTTGTCACGACTGTTTCGAGGCGTAAAACTAAATCTAGCCATCCCGACTTATCAAAAATATGTTAGTATGTTGTCCCACGATTCCGGGAATATAAAGAACATAGAAAACGGGCTTATAACGACTAAGATATACACGTTTGAAACTAGACGAACTATATATATTTTTGACAGCTTTTCTAATAGAGAATATTTTGCGCACTAAACAATATACTTACACCAAACGAACAATGGAGAACCGTCCTTCCTAGCCGTTGAGGCACGTACCATCAAAAGTTTATTAACCCATCAATGAGATGACATCTCAAGGTTTTCAAAACGCCAAGACCAAACACTAACACTTTATATATTATTACACGACTAGTCTTTACGAAGCTAATTGGGCTTATTTTCACCAAGTATCGGAAAACATTGAATTTCAACGATAACTATTATTTTCAAAGTACGAGTGGTATAGACTTCATGTGCATGTGCATTCATTACATCCTTTCATGATCTAAGTAGATCACTATCATTCATATTAGGTTGCGGTTAGAGATCGTACCTCATTTCTGTGTATCCACTTTTGTCATCGTAGCTATCGCACCAGGTGAGTCATAACCCCGCTTTTACTCTTTTTATACTTGTTTTAACTCTTTGGGGGGAGATACATGCTCAACTACTTACTTACTTATACAAATACTCAAAACATATTTTCTTGATACTTGAAACATTTATACTTGATTGTGTTATACTTGATTGGCATTATACTTGATTGCGTTATACATACTTGTTACACTATACTTGCTTAACTTAAATACCAGATTCGTATTTACGTGCATACATAATACTCTATACTGTCGGAGAGGTATTGGTAGTACTCATGGGAAGATGCCCCCTACCCTTGTGTCTATACTTGACCTTGGATGTCGTAGTACTATTTGGGGAGAGGCCCCCGCCCTTGTGTCTATTCTTGACCTTGGGTGAATATAATCTGGTGCTTTGTGTAAACTATATATTGTAGCAGTGGGTTGTAAACACACAGGTTACAAGGCTCTTATGGCGGGACTTGTAACTGAGTGGATTTACGATGCCTTTGCTGGGAAACCTTCATACATATGCATAAACTTTATTTGTTAAACAAACTCTATGAACTCACCAACCTCGTGTTGACACTTTAGCATGTATTTTCAGGGTTTAATCTTATGGCACGCTACTGGAGGTTTTGGCAGGGCATGGCATGGTCATAGAAGACTCTGATAATTTATATGGGGACCGTTTTAAACTACTTTTAAGGGCCTACTTCCGCACTACTTTTAACGATGTAAATTCAACATTTTGATTAAACGATTTTATTCTAAATAATTAAAGTGAAAACCATTTTTGTACTTGTGTTGTGTTACCGATTGAGTTACACCCCAGCTACACGTATGCTTCCGCTGGACCCGATTTTGGGGGTCTGACAGATTGGTATCAGAGCTTTGGCTATAGCGAACTAAGTGTTTTTAAAACCTAGACTATAGCTACTTTTACTAAAAACTTAACCCTATGACCGTCACGTGCCTGCCTGCCAAGCTGAAGCCTCACTTGTGGTTTGCTGCTGACTTAGGTGATGAGATTTGTGACTCATTATCTGGTTTATTATACTCACTTATTCTAGTTGATTTCTATTATTGTCTTTCATATAAACATGTTCACGTATCATATATGTCACCCTGTTATGTTTCTCCTTGCATAGTCTCATCATTTGACCTCGAGTTTGGTCACCTGCCTTAGTCCTTCTGAATGTCTTGGTATTTGTGAATGACATAGTATTAGTATAACTGAGCTGAGTATTTCAAAATTCATGGAACCTCGGTGGAATATAGACTAGTCACCTATATTCAACCCGGGATAGTGGGACATAGGCTGACTACCTATATCCGACTCAGAAATGAATTTTGCAACACTGAGAATGGTTATAATAAAATTCTGTCTAGATTGAATCCTCTACTCAATTTCCAAATGTTTCATTTTGTGTGTGTATACCCTCGTTGTCAGAACGCTTATACTTTTCATCACTTCGTAAACCGCCACCTGAAAACACGTCAACTGGTCATTTCATCTCATGAATCTTCACCTTTATAACACTTCGGAGACCAACGTTAACTGAACTTCGGGACGAAGTTCCCTTAAGGGGTAGAGACTGTCACAACTCGTAAATTCTGGTCTTTTTCCCGAACTTTCACATTTACTATTCATCGGTTACTATTCATCGATCACTATTCATCATTTTACTATTCATCTTTTTCGGAGTCAGTTTGATATTCTGAGAAGCGTTTTAAAATTTTACTATTCATAAAACACTATTCACCTCCGGAGAAAATTTGTCATTTATACGTGGGTTGCGTCATTTTTATAAACGTACGATTATCAACCTAATAAACGTTATCTTATGAGCTATTATTTTGAATAATTAATCCGACAATCTCAACTATGGTCCTAACACATTTTTATACTCATAATAATAATAAAAATTTTATTATTAATTTAACCAGTGTTTTGAAACCAATTGGTGCATTGTACGGTCGGAGCTTATAACTCTGTCGGTTTGCGTTATTTCAATTCGATAATTATTTCAACACCCGATTCTTACAAGGAATAATATTTTACAACTTTTACAACTTCGTCGTATTTTATTTCACCTCGTTAACATTTATTTTTAGTTAACTCGGTACCCGATAACACATAAAATACAAAATATCTAACCAATACTTACACATTAGACAAGATTATTAATTGAGCACACAAACTTTCCTCCATGTTTCCTTCCACTTTTGCCCCCTTAGCCACCCTAAACCATGTGCTAATTAATTGCAAAGACCAACTTTTGACTAGATCTAGCTATATATACATTTCAACCTCCCATTTCTCTCATTTCATACATTCCAAAAACAACTAGCACAAAAACATTTTCTCTCTTCCTCCCTTGGTGTGTGGATCGGCCAAGAAACAACCACAAGAAGAATCCATAAATTTTGAAGATCAAGTGTTAATCTAGTTCCTTTAGTTGTCCTTGTTTGAGTTTTGTGATAAAACTCAAGGTTTCTTACATAGTTTCATCCAAACCTCCTCACATCATCATGTAAGCTCAAGAACATCTTTCTAATCTTTTCATACTTTCATTTTTCTAGTTTCATGTTGTTTATTCAAGATCTCTATGCATATGTTAGTTTATACCACTCATTTATATATATATATCTAACTTTTGAACTCTAAAAATGGATTATAGTTAGATCCTTGTTAGATCCACTAGATTGATGATGTTTAGGAACCCATGACACCCTAAGAAGGTGTATGGTAAGATTAGACTAGATTTGTGGTGATTGAAAGTGGTTTGGTTGGATTAGAAACTAGTTTGGAACATTAAAAATGGATTCTAAACATATATAAAAACCTGCTGTCCCTTTTTGGAAAACGTGGAAAGATCAGGGGTAAGGGTGTAACTTTTGACCAAAGATTTAGAAAATACTCTCCGATACGAAACTATAGCCGAAAACGGGGATAAAAACGAGTTAATAACGAAGGAGATACGCTAAAAACGAGTTTAACGACGAAAACTATTTTTCTGAAAATCCTTTGCTGATGAACAGTTGTCACGACTGTTTCGAGGCGTAAAACTAAATCTAGCCATCCCGACTTATCAAAAATATGTTAGTATGTTGTCCCACGATTCCGGGAATATAAAGAACATAGAAAACGGGCTTATAACGACTAAGATATACACGTTTGAAACTAGACGAACTATATATATTTTTGACAGCTTTTCTAATAGAGAATATTTTGCGCACTAAACAATATACTTACACCAAACGAACAATGGAGAACCGTCCTTCCTAGCCGTTGAGGCACGTACCATCAAAAGTTTATTAACCCATCAATGAGATGACATCTCAAGGTTTTCAAAACGCCAAGACCAAACACTAACACTTTATATATTATTACACGACTAGTCTTTACGAAGCTAATTGGGCTTATTTTCACCAAGTATCGGAAAACATTGAATTTCAACGATAACTATTATTTTCAAAGTACGAGTGGTATAGACTTCATGTGCATGTGCATTCATTACATCCTTTCATGATCTAAGTAGATCACTATCATTCATATTAGGTTGCGGTTAGAGATCGTACCTCATTTCTGTGTATCCACTTTTGTCATCGTAGCTATCGCACCAGGTGAGTCATAGCCCCGCTTTTACTCTTTTTATACTTGTTTTAACTCTTTGGGGGGAGATACATGCTCAACTACTTACTTACTTATACAAATACTCAAAACATATTTTCTTGATACTTGAAACATTTATACTTGATTGTGTTATACTTGATTGGCATTATACTTGATTGCGTTATACATACTTGTTACACTATACTTGCTTAACTTAAATACCAGATTCGTATTTACGTGCATACATAATACTCTATACTGTCGGAGAGGTATTGGTAGTACTCATGGGAAGATGCCCCCTACCCTTGTGTCTATACTTGACCTTGGATGTCGTAGTACTATTTGGGGAGAGGCCCCCGCCCTTGTGTCTATTCTTGACCTTGGGTGAATATAATCTGGTGCTTTGTGTAAACTATATATTGTAGCAGTGGGTTGTAAACACACAGGTTACAAGGCTCTTATGGCGGGACTTGTAACTGAGTGGATTTACGATGCCTTTGCTGGGAAACCTTCATACATATGCATAAACTTTATTTGTTAAACAAACTCTATGAACTCACCAACCTCGTGTTGACACTTTAGCATGTATTTTCAGGGTTTAATCTTATGGCACGCTACTGGAGGTTTTGGCAGGGCATGGCATGGTCATAGAAGACTCTGATAATTTATATGGGGACCGTTTTAAACTACTTTTAAGGGCCTACTTCCGCACTACTTTTAACGATGTAAATTCAACATTTTGATTAAACGATTTTATTCTAAATAATTAAAGTGAAAACCATTTTTGTACTTGTGTTGTGTTACCGATTGAGTTACACCCCAGCTACACGTATGCTTCCGCTGGACCCGATTTTGGGGGTCTGACACAGCTGAAGCAAAGCCGCATCCCTATTGTCAAGGTTCGTTGGAACTCTCGACGAGGACCGGAATACACTTGGGAAAGAGAAGACCAGATGCGTCGGAAATATCCACATCTCTTCGCTAACACAACTTCGACATCCAACACGAACTGAATCCCGGGACGGGATTCCCTTTAAGGATTAGGTACTATAACAATTCACAATTTTGAGGTCATTATTTTTACTATTTTAAATTACTTAATTATTCTATTTTAAGTAAATTAGCTTTTACCAGGAAAAGTTACTCGCATACGTCATAACGAGTACATGTAAACTTTTAAATTACTTCAGACTATACCCAGTTTACCCGTTTATATTGTGGAAACTGTAGAGGGGGTGAATACGTTTCCATTTAAAACTTAAAACTTTTGTATCAAATGACCAATCAAGTTTGACATAATATGGAAAGTGTCAATATTGGTTATACAACAAATAGAAATAGTATGAGATAAATTACAACACAAACAAACACAATCAACACCATATAAGCAACAAACCACACAAGCATAAATGCAATGCAAGTATAAATATAAAACTGTAAATGCGAAGATAAACGTAAAGAGATAGGTAAAGAAAATGCAAACCCGGACACGGCGATTTATAGTGGTTCGGTCACGAAGATCCTCTTCGCCCTACTCCACTCCCCGAGTACCCAACTCAAGAGTTACTTCACTAATCAACAAGCTCCATTCTCGGCGGAGAAAACCATACAACGTCGCTTACGTTATTTTCCGACACTAAGCTAAATGTCAAGTACAAGCATTAGCTAGTACCAATCTACCACGATCCACCCGATCCTCAAAAATCATACAAGCTACAAGATCCACATGATCTACACTCGATCTACCTGATCTACTCACGATCTACCCGATCCATACTAATCACACAATCAACACACCATACACGATCTACCCGACCTTCCCTTGATCAACACATAAGCTCACTAGCTACAAGAGATCTCCGAGATCTCAACAAAATCACAATGATCCACACTCACAATACTAAACAAGAGATGATGACTACTTGATGTATATCAAGATACAACAAGCTTACAACAAGTAATGCAAGTGCACTACTCAATGACTCCAACACTTTGTATCTTCTTGATACTTTGTGTTCTTCTCTTGGACTAGAAGAGGAATGAAGGTGATTACTTGAATGGATGATTGGATCACTCTAAAACAAACTAAGACTCTCTAAATGATCAAAGAAAGTGGTTTAAATAAGAAGGGATTAGACCAGAGAAAATTGACTGGAAAAATCAAGTTGAAAGTGTAAAATGGTCCACTATTTATCGGCAAAGAGAAAACTAGCCGTTACAGAGGGACGGTACCACTGATTGTCAGACGGTACCACTAAATTTAATGGTACCGTCGGGTATTTAGTTGTACTGTTGGGGACCAAAACGCTCCTCTTTTTGTTTTTAGTGGGGAAGGTTTATTTGGGGATGTTTGGAGCTGTTTTGGGGGAAAATAGCTGTCGGGATTTTTTAAACTAATTTTTCAAAATAAAACATTTCTTTTTAATTCAAAAATAATTTGTAAAATGTATTTTTGAAAAAATATTTTGTCACATTAAAAATGTGAAGTTTAGAAAAATATAATCCTTTGATCATTTGTCAAGTAGTAGATTTGTTTGTCCATACCTTCAGTGATTTACATCGGGATGAAAATCTACGACTTTGTTGAAGCATACTTGAGACGTCGAAAGGTGTTGATGTAAGTATGCATTGATGATTTATGTTTACAAGTAACTTGCGCATTTTATGTTATGCATTACAAATTACATGTTTGTCATTATTAAAACCGAAGAAACCGTTTAGTTTAAATATCGTAATATTTGCACTAACATATATGATTTATTTCCCTCACATATTTTTTTTCATTTGAAATAATTAAATGTTCCATTTCTACGCGAAGTGGGAACTTTTTATGTTAACGCGTTTTCGTCTCGCGTTTTAAGCTTTAACGACTTTATAACACTCCGGAAGGCTCGGAAAATATATGAAACACCAAATTTACTCATTTTAATTTGAATGAAACTATTTTTACAAAAACACTATGTTTTGATATTTATTTAACTTTCGCGTCTTAAAAACTACACGTTTTAAATTACCGGGATCAAGACTACACTCTATAACACACTTATTGTAACACCCAACCCGACACAGGTCAAAGTGTCATATTATGATGTCCATCAGAACAGAAAAACAGCGGAAGACTTATTGATTGGTCCCAAAGCAATCAGATATTATTGACCAAGGTCAACAAGTCAAAGACGGCCTCGTTCCAATTCTCCGGTGATAGTATAGTGTGTCCCCGGGTCGTTAAAGTCCCAACGAGATTGAAATGGTGTCGTTTGAAATCGTTTATGAGTTAGTGGCACTGAGGACAGTAGCCCAGATGATGTGGAATTGATATTGCTACTATTATTTTGGTATTTGTATACAGATATAATATTCACAAAAATCAGATATACAGGTATATGCACAAATTCACAATTAAGATCACGTAATGGACTGGAAAAGTGGGATTTGGTAATTAACAAACTACAGGGGGTGCTTTTAAACTTTTTGAAACTTAAAAATTAAAAAGAAATTTTAATTTGAAAATGAAATTATAAAAGTGAATATTTTAATGTTTAAATATTATTTAATTAATTAACTTAATTAAAAATCTAATTTAAATCTAATTTATATTAACTAATAATTATACATATTACAAATTAAACTAAAAATTTGCAAAAATAATTTCTAAACTTAAATTAGAACTTGAAGAAAGTATAAAAAATAAAAATAAATATTTTTGTCTTTTTATGGATTTTCTATTAATTAAAAACTATTTAACTTAATTATACTAATTTAACTATTTTAAATTACTATTAATACTAAATTAACTTAGAAAATTATGGAAAAATTTATAAAACTATTTTATAACATTTAAAAGCTAGGAAAAATATAAAAACTAGGTGTTACCTTATAAAAATTAATTATGCTATTTAAAACTTAATTATTAACTAATTATTAATTAAACTAAGATTAAATCTAATAAATACTAAATGGAAAAATAAAAATCTGAAAAATTTACTCAAATTACTTTACTATATAAGGTAATTAATAAAAATATAAAATTGCCAAGTACTTAATAAAAATATAAAAATGAAAATTAAAATTAAAATTACATTAAATAGAAACTATCACTTAATATTAAATTGACTTTTCTTGGTTTTTCTTTTACAAACTTGATTTATACCTAAAAACAACTACTTTTTGTGAAAACAACTATTTTACAACTTGAAAATAAGCTGAGATTAAGCTAAAAAGTCCACACAGTTGACTTTTGTTGACTGAAAAGGAAAATAAGCTTAATTGAGCTTGTGTGGGTCCCACTAAGGTAAAACTTGGTTCACTTAAGTTGTGGGGACATGTTTAGGCTAGAAAAAGCAAATGGGGTTAACTGGTTAAGCCAATAAGCCCCAATAAGCACTTGGATTCCTTGTAATTTAACTGGAAATGGGACAGATAATTAGGGATGTTCTAGGTGGGTCCCAGTGAGTCCAAGGGCAACCCAATGGTCAATTTCTCAAGCCAGGTAGGAGGGGGGGTTGGGAGAACCTAAATCTAAGGTGTGGGACCCAATGGGGTGGCCACAAACCACCACCAAAGTGGTGATGGTGGAGTAGTGTCTGTTGATGCAGAGCAGGCAAACAGCCCTGCAGCCCTCTTTGGAGGGTTGTGGGGCCCACAAAGAAAATCACAAAAATTAAGAAGCTATGGAAACTAGTAGCTGAGCTGAGGTACTTCTAAACCTAAAAGTTTCAAAGTCTCAATCCACACACAAAATTCATAATAATTCCCTCAAAAAATGGATTTTCTGCATGAAAATGAAATTGACTTTTTGATATAAACTTAAGATTTGACTTGTTTGAGATTGGGATGATCCTAGATTACTGGATATGGTTTGTTATGCTAAAATAAGGTTATATGGGGCTAGGGTAACAACCATTGAACTGAATTGGGGAATTGTGGATCACAAAACCACAACAGATGGCAGTTAAGATGATCAAATGGTCATTTTGACTTTTGGTTGTTCAAAACTTGGATTTTAAGTTTAACTTAACCTAACAAAAGCTAATACAGTGTGTTTACACTAAAACAACAACAAAACAAAAACAAGAATAGATAAAACAGTGCTGATCCAAACACCCCTATAACTAGCTAGTTACAAGAATTTTCAAAACAAAAGGTTACAAAACAGATTTGCAGCAACTTAATATAGTCTAACTAACATGGATAAGCATAATTAAATAGGAAACAAGCAATGGAACAGTTATATTAGAATAATGAGAAAAAAATTCCTTACAAAAGCTATCAAGGTTGAGAAACCAAAAACAATGGACAGAGAACACCTAATTGCCTCCCATGAGGCACTAATTACCCAACTCCAATCCTTCTTTCAGCTTTCCTTCATTCTCTTGCTTCTTCTCTTTTTTTTTTTCTATTTATTTTTTTATTTTTTATTTTTCACAACTTTGCAATTCTAGAGTAATACTAATTTTAGGTTTCTACTGAACTTACAACAATCATAAAACTAACTTTATTTTAGCTTAATGGAACCATAAAACACAACATATAACAAGATTTAATGGTAAAATGAGGTTTCAATGAAATGTAGCAAAAACTTAGTTTGGACTGATAAAGCTTGAAACATTGATTGATTAAACTTGAATTACACTGGAAATGATTAAATTACAATTTGAAAGCTAAAGTTGAGATTTTAAAAACTAGTTTACACTAAGTCGACATTATCCTACTCTAAAACTAATCTAATCTTTCTTTTCCTCTGCTTCTCTTCCTCTTATAGATGATTTGCTGAGCTCAGTGGGTCCCAAGGATCAAATCCCATCAACAAAAACAGCCATTGGATGTATACTTTTGATCTTGACCGTTTAAAGAGTTTTGGCGCCAAAACGTTTCTCACCCAATTGGGACCTGTCAGGGTGTAGGAGGGGGTTATAGGGGTGGTGGAGGTGATGGGTGATCAGAGGGGGTGAGGTGTTTGGCAAGTGGTGTCAAGTGGGGTAAAACCAGGGGTGGATGGTGGTATTGGCAGGGGTGAAGGAATGGGAGGGATGAGTGGTTTGGTGGTTTATTTTGACTTTCGTTGACCGTTTCAAATAATAAACGGGGTGGGATGGATTTGGTGTTTGGGCTTTGGTTGTTATGGGCCTGGTAGTGGGTGGATTAGATTTATTGGATTTGGTGGATCAGGTTTTTGGAATTGGACTATACAAACAACAAAAGTCCATTTTTGTTTAGTATTAAAACACAAGGACTAGAGATGTAATTTTCTGTTTTTTGAAGGTTTGGTTTAACAGTCTTCCAAAGTTAGTCCAGGGATATTTCTTGCCATATTTCAATTATATAAGGGCCACAGTTGAATAATTTCCAAAGTTGAATATCCAGGGACTAATTCTGCCAAAATCCAAAGTTGAGGGACCATTCTTGTAATTTCTCCAAACTTCATACCCAAGGATCATTCCTGCCATAAATGAGAAGTGCAAGGACAAAATTTGTTTTTCTCAAAGTTTTAATATCCCAGGGACCATTTTTGACAATTTTCCAAACTTCAGGGACTAAACTTGACATTTTGTGAAATTTTGCACCAAAGGACTAATTATGTAACTTTTTGATTTAAAAGGACCTTTGGTGACTTTTTCAAGTTTTTAGAACAACCAGGGACTAGATTTGACAATTTTTGAAAGTTGAGGGACTGAAACTGCCAATTTTGCAAACTTTGTGCGTTTTTCATCTGTTTTTGCTTATTTTGCAATTGAAACATGTAAAACACTTTCCTGAGATATTTTCACTATTTTGATTCAATATTGAGTGTTTTTAGATGTTTTGGCAGCTCAAAAATGGTAAAAATGATAAGTATTTACACACTCATCACTTATATACAAAATGGTTACAAAAGTATTCTAATACAATAACAAAATACTAAGTCTATATATAATGAGTTCCAAAACTGAAATACAAATCCAAACTAACTCTAACTGAATCCAAAACCAAGTCTAATCCAGAGCAAATGGGTAGCAACGAATATCATAGCAAACGAATAGCAATCAGATATCAAATCATAGGATCATATCAAGGGAATCACATCAACGAATCATATCAAATGGATCACATCATAGCAAATGAATCAAAGTCAAGGATCGAAAAGAGTCATGAGAAATCCCTACTGAGAAGGGATAGAATATCTGTAGCTCAAACCGCAAATGCAAAACACACCAGAAGACATAAAGATCAGAAGTTACTCCTTCTTCAGCGAATCTACATGAATTTAATGATCGCGTATTACTTACAATTCATTTTAATCAGATCACATTCTTGGGGTTTCTTTCTATTTTTAGAAACTTTTCATTTTTAGTAACTTGCCAAATATAGTAACTTTCCAAAAATAGTAACTTTCCTTTTTAAGTAAGTTTCCACTTTAAGTAGCTTTAACCATTTTAAGTAACTTTCCATTTTTAGCAGGTTTCCCGAATTAGTAGGTTTCCAAATTTAGTAAGTTTAACACGACTTTCAAATTTAGTTAAATTAGGTTTAGGGTTCGGGATTATCAAGTTAGGTTAAACATACACAATTAAGTTAACGTGACATTAAAAGACATACCCGACATAAGTACATGTATTAGGGCACCAAACACAAAATTGACACATTTAATACTTATGTAACACATGCATATACATTAACTGGTTTTATAACAAAATTAAGCCTACTAAACGAATTTTAAAAACGTATCAGAAGCCCAAACTAAAAATCAACAAAATTCTCACTGGAGCCCATATGTCTTAAGAGTCTACTTGAATTTTTACAGATTTTATTATTAAGTGGAAACCCCCTTTCAAAAATCGTTTATGCTAACATGTTCAGATTTGGATATGCAGATACACTTCAAAAGTTTATAATTAACAACCTAACCAAATGACTCCAGAAAATTCTACAAAAATTCCAGGAAGTAGTAAACGTATGAAATATTATTTCTGTAAATTGGCAACCTCTAATTTGATACGGTTTGAAAATAAAAAATCATAAACCACCACTAAAATAAAATTCTGCAAACACAGTTTTGACATATCATCACAATAGATTCAAAAATACGACCAAATCAAACTCAAATCCTTCGAAACCAATTAGAATGACCCTAAACTAAGTTTTAGAATCAAGAGTCACATAAAACACGTTGGTATTATTACTTTTATCCACCTTACAATCCGACCCAAAATTCTGCACATAGTAAAGCAATATTTTTCAGATCATATTTGGTTGACCCGATAAAATAAATAGGTTAACCCGAACCTGACCTGATAACAATATCGGGTTATCGGGTTCGGGTCATAACACCTGACAAGATTTTTTAACCCGACCCGATAAGCCTTATCAGGTTCGGTTCGGGTCAACCCGACGCTACTGACACCTCTAATTGTAATCATTGCAAAAAGTAAAAGGAAAAAAAAGTAAATGGTTGAACTGAAAATCGATGAAGGTTTGATGATTAATAATATTTAAATGGTTAATTTAATAGTAGATCTTACTACTAGTGAAAGAGCTTGTTTTCTACTTTGTATATAACTAAACGAAAATAAATGTTTTAAAAAGCGATTTTCTAATAACCAGGTTGAGTTACCGGGTCATGGTTCAACCGGTTTAACCGAGTTTTTTGCTTAAAACCGGCTTACGGTCATCCGACCGGTCACGGTCCAACCGGTTCAACCGGACGAGTAAACCCGGATTTTAAAACGTCAAAAACGGCTTTTTTACCTTTATAGATAGTAGAGATAACAACTTTCTTACTTTGAGAGAAAATAAGTATCCATACAAGGTTTTTTTTTTTTTTTTTTTTTTTTTTTTTTTTTTTTTTTTTTTTACATGGTTAGCTCGGTAAAGTATATTAATCACAAGAAATGTTTAAGTACAATTGGCCGGAATATGATTGAAATGATACATTAACCTCAAGTAAAAGCTTGATAAACAACTAAAGAATGTTTATGACATGCCATAAACAAATTAGTAAAGAGTGTTTATGACACTCTAGCTACTTGTCAATTTCATGACAAACCAGTTTTAGTTTGTACACTCTATTGTTATACTTGCACTTTCGCCATAAATAGATTGATTTTGCAACGATATCACAAGTCAATTTCTTGTGAAGATTCGCTTAGTTCCTTGAGAGCCGATGCATATGTTATACGCGTGTTATTCACACATGTAATTTGACATGCATTGATAGACGTGTGTTAATAATCGTACTAACCTTCTTTAGAAAAACAAAATAAGTACGTGTATATATTATTTTAGAGTGTGATTGTGAATACCTGCTCTGAATAAAAGCGAGTATTTTGGTTGTGGATACATGAAATTATTAAAGTTTTTTAGAAGATTAGCAAAATCTTTAAAACTATAAATTCTAGCTTATTAGCTAGTTAAGGTTAGGATTTAGCAAGATTTTCTAGACTATTAATATTGTGCTATTCCATAAAACTATCTATTAAAAAGTGGTATTGTAACTTTTTATCTACAAACTAACCAAGTGAAAAAACCCTATAAATCAATTACTCCACTTTTATTAGTAGTATAATTTAAGAACTAGTATCGTTCACATTAATTTTTTTAAGCTATGGTATTTAGAAAACTCACATCACTACTCAACGCGTTAATATTACAAGATCTTTCCAGACCCTATTTATACTATACGAACAATATAGGTAGAGAACACATTTGACATCAAACTTTAAAAATTAATTATGTTTAAACACCTAAATTGTATACGTTCATTCCCTTAACTACTTACCACACAACTAGGAAAAATCAAAACTAACACTCACACTGCACCTTCCCATCCACACAATCTACAAAAGCACATTCTCACCTCTCAAAAACTTATCAATTTTTTTACCATCATATCATCCCCATAATTAACCAAACATGAGCCCTAGACAATTCCATGCAAAACAAGAACAACATGATGGCGGCTCATATGATCATTCCTCACTTAAGATCAACAAAAACTCTACGTTCATCCCTCGTTTACCGCAATCTCCCTCCACTGGATCATCCACGACAACAACATCCGACGGCCTTACGAACAAACCCCATGCACAACAACCACCTAGACGACCTGTGATCATTTACACACATTCACCAAAAGTGATCCATACACATCCACGTGATTTCATGGCATTAGTCCAAAAGTTGACAGGATACACACCACCACAAGAGGGAACACAACAAACCCAAGATCCGAGACAGCAATGTGGACAAGGGAATGCTGAGGATAATGAGTCAGCAAACTCGGTTGTGACCGAGGAACATGGGACAAGTGTTAATGACGTTCCTCAGGTGAATTCTTGTTTTGTTGATAATGGTGTTGGTGTTGGTGTTGGTGTTGGGGTCGCGCCTTATAGGGCGAATACAGGGTTTGATAATCCTTATTTTAACCCTACACCGGTTTTCTCAACGAACCCTAATGATTTCATGTGTGCACCAAGTCATCAGCTTCCGTTTTATAACGCCGATACAATGTTTATGAACAGGAATGCGTTAACCCCGTCTTCATCATTAAGAGTCCTCAAGGATTACCCTTAGATTTGATTTTTTGGATACTTTGAATCAGTTTTTTAATACTTATTAATCTAGACTAAAATAATAAGTTGTTTGTTTTGTTTGTTTTATTTGCTTGATTTTGATTATGAGAATAAAAGTTTCAGTTTTGGTTGGTTATCTTATATTGTTTGGTTCATTTGCTTATGGATTATTCTGAAATTGCCAAACGAATTGAAGTTATGTTAACAATTCGAGTCACGTCTATAATATCACGAAATGATGCCAACGGCACTCGAATTGATATATGAATTTAGATGTGTTCAATATTTGGGTTGTTACACAAATGATAAATCCTATATCATGATTCTTGATTTGGGTTCAAATTCAAAATTCTGAGGTTAAAAGAAATTGTGATTGCTTTTGAAGACTAAGTTATATTAGTGTTGGGATTGCTCGATCTCTTGTCTTGTTAGCTTTGTTTGGCTAATTAATTACAAAGAGCTTGACGAAGTTTATCGAACCGCTCAATCCAATTTAGACTAAACTTTTTAGCTCTACAAGAGATCCAATTGAAAGAAGCAAGTTTGGTGTCGTTGAAGATGATGTCCTTTGAGGCCGCTTTAAAGAGAATGTCATGTCATTCCAAAACTTCCAAAGGAACCATAAAGTTGTTTGAACACCCACATCAAAGTGGCTTTCGAGTTGGAGTGTCACATGTTTATTGATTGTAATCTTACTGTTTGTTGGTCATTACTTTATTAGACCGGCCGTTATGGTGGCGTTTCACCACACATGAAGAAGCTTCACCGCTCGTCAACCCCATGATGGCCAAGCTCAACCGCGCGCGAAGGAGGGAAAATAGGGTTGGTTGGGTGGTGCAGACCACCAAACAAAATGCACACTCTATTTTTTTTGTTTGTGTGAGGTATATTTGTAGAAAGTGAGGTATTTTTATGTGTTTAGTTAGGTCGTGACCACTGCGCCTTTAAAGTTGATGGTAAGGTGGTGTGTTAAAAAGGTGGCGTGTTGAAAAGCTAATGTGGCGTTGAGGTGGAGGTGGTGGTCGGGTGACTATTACACCCAGCCTTATAAGGCTAAACAAACACTTGTCTATAAGCATATTAGTAAATTCATGTCAAGGTGCTTGTGAAAACAAAGTGCTTATAAAAAATCAGCTAAAAATAATGCAATAAAAAGCACAAACTTGATAAATGCCTGTTATATCAAGGTACTTCTATAAGCTTTAAGCCATAAGCTACATATTATGCAATAATCCCAATGAGCATCAGATTAGGATATTCGGATCAGACTATATAAACGAACTAAAACAAATATCAAATATCATTACTTATGTTCGAATCATTGAGCGGCCTAGGTACTAGGTACTGTACGTACTACATAGTTTTTCCATGAATTGGACATTGATCGAGACTCGAGAGCTTTTGGGCGTTTTATGTAAAACCTTATACATATATACACATAGTACATATTTACATCTCAACAACCTACAAATCAAGGTATCTCTGTAACAAGTAAGAGCTCCATCACATTGTAAATGGCATGGCTTGAGATTTATTGTAGGTTTTAATGCAAGTAGCATGCGAATACACACTAAGGACATATATAGCCTTTAATACATTTAACATCAAATACATCTTGCCTGTTAGTAGCTTTCAGAAGGTTTTATGACTTTATCAATGTATTGAAGGTATTACGACACATGTACTTGATTTTTATCTTTAAGCATGACAAACGATTAAGATGTACTTTAGTACTTACTAAATAAATACAATGGGTCAAGTACTGTGTCACTTTGACAGATAAAATAACCTTGTGTCTTGCTTATATAGTCTTTCACATTGACAGATTTACAATTTATCTTGAATAAAAAGTGTTCTCTTATTGAATTCTTTCGTCAGGTTACATAGCAATTGTAACATAGTTTAAACTTTAAACTTTTAGCATTCTGAAACTCTTTCTTATAACAGTGATAACCTTTTGAAATGTTGCAAGTAAGATCCATTTTCGGTTATATAAAACAACGATGGCCTTAGAGCACACATTAGTCTTTAAATATCAACAAACACTAACAAAGAAGACTTTCAAGCATGATCATCGTTAAGGATGGCATTAGCTATCCCAAGACACTAGTCGGTGATAGAATAAACTTCTTTTTACATGTTAAAGTAAAAAACAAACAACCAACGTAAGGCATAATCCTATAGTAGTCGCTGGCAGTAGTTTAAAAACACTAAAATACAAAGATTCGGGTCAATCGGGTGGCTACTGTGAAGAATACTATACAGGTCCAAATGCAGACTCAAAATAAGCATAAAAAATGTACAGAACTTATCAAGCAAGATATGTTTTAGATGGAGTAGCACAAAACAGACATATATATATATATATATATATATATATATATATATATATATATATATATATATATATATATATATATATATAACACAAGCTACCGATTTCGCTCAAATAAAACGTGTGAAAAAGGTAACTATTATCCATTTAAATTCAGCCAAGGCCCGTATATTTCATGACATCCAGAGAAGACCAAAAGGAAACAAAAGAAATACCAAGTAATATACGCTATTTAACTAGGTAAAACCTTTCTACTACTGCCTGAGGAAACTCAAGTCTATGCATTAACCAAACTATTTATGAACACTGATTTTGCCACTCAAAAATGATAACCAAACAGATTAAAAAGCAAGAACTACATAAGACCGTCAAAATCAGCAGCATCAAGGAGTTCATCTAGCTGTTCGTCTGTCCAAAGTGGTAGTGAAGCACTTACTGTTGGTTGTCCATTTTTAATCCCGTCAATCGGCTTTGTAACATTTTCATGGATTTCTATAACATCTGCTTCTGTTAACATTTCCTCATCTGTCGAAATATTCTGATTTGTTCCTTCTTTACTTGTCTTGCTGCATTGTTGCCCAATTGAAGAAACTGGATTTATGTTTTCTTGTTCAACATCAATATGCATGCTCTGATTATTGTTATTTGTATTTCTTCTGATTACATCTGAAAATCCTTCTGCTCCTTGTTCCAGAGAAAATGCACTGCCTGACATTTGTGGGCCCCGTCCAGAATCTTGTAATGATGTATAGAGTCGGTAAAGTTTGTCTAATAAATTTATAATAAAGCGGCTAGATTTGCCCATTTCAACCCATACAAATGGGTCAATTAGGGTTATGTTTTATCTCTAATGAATCAAATGGGTTAAGAACTTAAGATATATTTTAACTAAAAGGGAAACAGGTCAAATATATCAAGCAGGCCTAACGGGATGAATGTCATTTGAAATGTATTTATAAGCACAAAAACATATAAATCGTTTTCAAAAAAATATATTAATATTGTAATGAAGTCTTTGTGAGTAGGACCCTACCTATTTTGACCCGTTACCCAACCCGCCCAACAGGCAACCTCTAAACACAACTAAAGAAAGTTTTGCACATACCAGAACCAGGACCTGCATCTACGATTAATGTCTGTTTCTGTGAAGATCCACCATCCTTGTAGAATACCTGGAATGAAACGGGTCAGCGTTTATCTTCACATGAAAAGTTAAGAATGTTTGGACAAGATATTCTTAATGGAGCTAAATAAGGATCATTGATATACTTAGGAATTAGGATATTTATAATTGTAGACTCATAGAGTTCAAATTAACTTCCCCGAACGTTTCTTGTCCTCAAACTTATCAAGCTTACCACCTATGTATTTCTCAAAAGAATATCACAAGACTAAGGATGATTTGAAATAAATAGCAAAGGCACATTTAATGATACATAAGGAGTGAATCCCTCAGATATGGATTTATCCATCTTAAGAAAAAAAAAAAAAAAAAGAAAAGAAAAGAACAGCAAGCACGGTCACCATAGAATGATTTAGTGTTATTTGAGCCTACTTGATCTTTCAGATATTGAAGCAAAAGGTAGTATTAATAGTATGCAAACAAAATCAAATGTCTGTGAAATACAGAGTTTACAACAAAGTATCCATGGAATCGGTGGGTCAGATAGGAAAATGAGTAGTAAATGTGCAAGACTTGGTTCCAAATAATGAATGAGGTCACAGCAAATGGGTGCAGTAGCTTACATAATAAACCCCTGTGTTAGGATGCTTCACCAAATGATCCTTGTTAGCTACGTGACCAAACCAAAAGAATCTACTTAAAAAGCGGGAAAGAAAACTAGAAGAGCTTCCCGAGTCATTAGGAAGCTTGTAAACAGTAACAGGAAATTTTATATTGATGTTTCATTTTCTAGGAATGGCTGTTATAATCTTGTCAACAAAAAAGCTCTTTTTAACTTACAGCTAGTCAATTCATCTCCATAATAATTAGATGATTTGGTAACCTATCTTCAACACTAAACAAGCTTCCTAGTTTGTTTGACTTTCCTTGACGATCAGGTAGTATCATTCAGAAACTAAGTTTCTAAAAGCATCTTAAAAGAGTGCCAACTCACGCATTGACTTGGTTCAACAACTTTGAAGTTTGGCCATGGAAGCTAAAATCCCTTTCTTGCTTATTATGCAGAAGAACTTAAGAACAAGGGGATGCCTAAATCATGATAGTGCTTTCTTATACTCTGTCCTACTCTTCACATTTCATGAAAGTTAGTTGTAGACAACAGAAGATGCTTTCTCATTTTGAGAACTGTCACCTAAGACATATTAAGGGTTCTTTATCCACATTCAAACTATAATAATTCTGACGCTTAAACAATCAAAGAATGCCTATAACCCGATGCTTAAACATGAACTAGAAATAGGTAACAAAATTCCTAGTATATTATAGTTTTCAGAGCTGTAATTGCTACTACCTTTAACGAAATAAGGCACTCAATTAATACAACTGTTGAGAAAAAAGTGTGTACCTTTACCAAATTCCTCTTCGTAATGTTAAGATAATGGGATGATTGTTTAGGAGAAAACACAGAAACCTACACAAATTAGCAAAGATTAAAAAATTATACAACGAACGAATTGCGAGTACCAACACAATTAGGTCTAGAACTACAGATATGAAGATACATGTAGAATGGCAGACATAAATAACATACCTTATTAAGTATCAAAACAGATCCTACAGTAATACCCTTTCCAAACTCCCCCTCTGTAAGGACCTTGTGATGAATAGTACCAGAGATTGTACCTGAACGATCCTAAAGTTTAAAAACAACAAATTAGTAACCAAGTAGTATAAGTTTAATCTGTTGACTTACAAACTACAGCAAATCCTTACTTTGAGTGTTACTGTCATATCACCCAGCACATTTGGAGTAGAAGACTTGACTACAGCAACAACCTATAACATACCAGATATAATCTGTAAAAGATGTACTACTGATGACAATTTCTGTTCAGATAACTTACAATCAAACCACATCTTATTCATGTTACCGTCAGTTTTATGATCAGTCTGGTCGCGTTCAATCAATCTACTTTATATCAATGAAGAGATCTCTTTACTCGTACAGCTATAACATCTTTTCTTACTAGATACCGTGTTGGTTACCTTTAATGCCTACCTAGAATACTCTAATTTCAATTTTAGTTTCTTTGAATATGAAGGGACCAGATCATCGTAAACCTGAAAGTGCTTTAAACTGGAATGACCTATAATAGTAGCAAGCTTCTTACACATAAATAAGTTCATTGTTCATGGAAACATTGATAGTGCTTCCTCCAAAACAGTTGATACCACAAACGAAAATCATATGCCCAACAATTTGTTATAGCAGATACAAAAGTAGTTTTAGTGGTCACCATGACATAATGTCAAATAGACTAATTTTTGAACCCGTTGATCATTGTACATAGAAACCATAAAGCATCTGACCTGAGGTAAATAGCTCATTAAGTCACAGAAAGGTCCAACAAATAGACGCAACCAAGGCTTCTAACCCAGACAAGAAGTTAATATATCGTCTTGAGGATGTCATATCTTTAAATGTCAATATGTTAAGCTACATGCCTCATTTCTATATACTGTTAACACATTTTTATCACAACTTTACCATCAAAACTATTACACGGTATCTAACACGAAAAAGCCTACTCCGACTAGGAATGAATACCGCACATTATAAAAAAGTAAATGATATTGCCCCAACTAAAGTACAACAGATAATTATATTATATACTACCTTGTCAAGTTTCCCATTCTTGAGATGCGTCTTGATATCGCCTAAACACCCGCTCACGATCCCTTCACTCAAACGAAAAAACACAAAACATCAAATTTCCATTTAAAAAAAAATAAAAAAAATACGGAGTAAATAAATAAATAAAAAAAAATCAATAATTACCCTCATCATAATTCACAAACTCAACCGCGCTAACCCACGGCCCGCACTTGAAATCCTCATCCTCACTCGGATCCTCAACTTTACTAATATACGCCTGTGTCGCCATCACACACTCCTCCCCTTCCTTAATAGCTGCTAATTTACGCAGCTTCGCCGCTTGAATGATACCCGCAGGACCCGGAATTATCCGAACCGGGTTTTCGGCACCAGTATCAGAATTAGGGTTTTGAGATGAAACTAGGGTTTCGGTGGTGGTGGTGTGGTGGCTGTTGCAGGGGCGGAGGAGGGGGGTTGGACGGAGATCAGAGTCGTCTATATCAAGGGATTCTTCCCATTGATTATTAGTGGTGGATGATGATGAATTCATTTGTTGGGGGTGTGTAATTATTAACTGTGGTTGAGTTTTTACTGTTTGTGACATATGTGATGTGAAATTGGCGGGAAAATCTAATCTTGATTTACAAAATGTGAAATTGGCGGGAAACCCTATAGGTTCGTTTGGTTTACTTAGGTATGACTATGGGTATCGGAATGAGAATGTGTTTGGAAACCCAACTTATTTGGTGGGTGATAGCGCTCAGAATGAGCATATGTTTAGTTGCGTTATCGTTAGTTTTGTGCATCATATTTGGTTATATTTATATGTTTTTGTTACTTAATCATGAAAAAGTATATATGCAAGTGAATGTAGCCAAGTACAGGAAAAGATTATGAAAAGACGAAGAATTGAAGTAATTATGCACATTTGGAAGATTCTCGAGGTGAAGACAAGATAGAAACCACACAAGGATCCAAGGATTTGATAATGACAAGATTTCCATGTTCATATATTAAGAAAATATCAAGTTCTATGGAAGAAATTAGCATTTAAATAAAGGATAAAGCATGCAACAAGAAATAAGTCAAGATTGTGAGTACATGACGGATCCAACCGATCGGATGCAACCTACATTTCGAGTCTCAATAGTTTAGTTCGAGTGTGGAGTTGTTTACTTGTCATAGTAGGCGATAGGAGGTAAGGGTGTAATCGGGCCGAGACAACTTGCGAGCAACTCGAGATCGACTTGAAAAATATTCAATTCGAATTGATTTAAAACGAGTCGAGCTCGAGCTACTCGTATAAGATGTCGAGTCGAGTTCGAGTTCTAAGTTACTCGGCTCGTGAAGCTCGCGAGCCTTAATGAGCTTTTCTAAAATTACATATATACCATTTATTTACACATATATTTACTTTTCATTTACTTCATATAAAAAGAAGTTAAAAAGTAAAAACCCTAAAGGTACTTTACAGTTTACACCAAACATTTGGTGTCGTCATCTTCCACAAGACCACATCTCAACCTATCAATTCTTAGTTCTTTATCCACTCTTAGGTAACTACTTTTTTTTTATTTAACTTCATACTCTGTTTGTTTATATATGATATTAGCCTATAAACCCGCGATAAATCACGGGTGGCTTATAAAAACTTAGAAAATATAAAGCAAAAAGGAAAACTAACAAATATTCTCAAACAATATTGTGCATTTTCATGATTAAAAAAAGGTAAGAAAATATTGAATATGTGCAAAATAACAAAGAACGAAAAACCAAGAAACGAAAAAACGGATAATGTGAAACATAAGTTTGTATAAGATAGCTAAAATAGAAATAGTTGTTTAGTTGTACATCGGATCAAATCTTTTGTAGCACTTCATGGTAAACAACATTCAAAGTATTGTTGAAACTTTACAAATCAACTAAATAAA
Source organism: Artemisia argyi (assembly GCA_030686995.1). NCBI lineage: Eukaryota > Viridiplantae > Streptophyta > Magnoliopsida > Asterales > Asteraceae > Artemisia > Artemisia argyi. The sequence continues at coordinate 25,406,271 of CM060705.1, forward strand.
AATTTATTACCTATACACCTGTGAAATTGAGCAGCTTAAAACAATCGCTGAATATAAAAAATTAATATAAAATTACACGTCGTTTTACCATATATTAAACACACAAAAATACCCAACATACATGAACATTTTAGAAGTGTTGACAGCCTTATCAAAAAACCATCTCTTCGAATCATCTGGGTTTGCAAAGGCATAGCTTGAGCTGTAGCATTTGTGTTTCTATATATTAACTTATCTGCAAACACATAGTTTGAGTTGTAGCATTCTCGGATGCTATTACCGTATGTATCTCTAAACATATCATAAAAATTACAAACAAAACGTCAAGGTTGGAAGATGATATAAATAACTTTTAAGGCATATTATACCTATTTCCGAGTCACATGTATTTGGATCGGTAGTCCTTGTAGAACCAAAGATTATTGGAATTTTCAAGCTCATGGTGACAACAGCAAAACGAAAACATTCAAAAATATATATATCATATAGTGACCTTGAAAAAACCTTGTGGCAAAACATAAAAGGTTTCAAATATAATGTGTTTTGTATCACGACACACCATCACCAAGAAATTGCTCAAAAAAAATCAACACTAAAATTAGAATGTTATATACCTGTGAGGCTGTGATGACATAAAGTTGCATTGCCCTAAATTAAGAATTTGTTTTGTTAGACAAATATTTCATTTAATTGTATGCATTATACACTACAGGAAACAAAAAGACACTACAATTGTTGGAGCACAAGTAAACCTCATAAATCTTATTACATTCTTTTTTACAAACAACGTGTACATCTTACTACATGTATTCCTACTACTTGTTGCATTAACAGTCACAACATACATGCATTCTATATAATTGGCATACAATTTCTTCTCATAAAAATGACTTATGTTCAATATATAAAGTGCAAAAAAAGTGAACTGAGACATGTAGATATTGGTTAAGGATACATATATACAGAAAAGTGGATACCATAGTAGTTCTGTAAATACTTTATCCATATTTTGTCTCCATTTCCCTTGGTACAAGGAATATTTTTGCAAATCTTATATCTTGTGTTGTGAAACCTTCATCATAGAGATCGATGCACGTGTATGTCATCTTTTTGGTTAGACAGGTTAAGTAACGGAGCAAGCCGGATAAAAGAGTTCAATTATAGTATGGAATGGTCGGCCCATGTTAAGTTGGCATGTCTAACTATTTAGTTCCGAAAAAATAAATTACAGTGACGAAACAACAATCATCATATGATAAATCACTTAAAAATGGACTTGATATGTATAAAGAGACATGTGGATACATCATATAAAGTAAAAAATCTATGTGGCAGGAGATCATAAATGGATGTTTCATTGTAGACCAAATTAATAGAATTATCGACTACTATTTTAACATGCCTAGTAAGTATGATTATACGATCACTTAAATTGGAAGAAATAATAATTTTACAGAAAACAATTTTATTCAGATGTAAAAACAAAGTTGAGTTGCCTGCATCATTGTTAAAAATCATATACAGAAGCATCAGTGATTATACTATACTACAGATTTGGTTAAATAATAGATTTGGGTTCATTTTCGTTTCATCATTAGGTGCGCACTGCGCACACATAATCAATGTTCAATGGACGTTTGATCCTACCACTTTTTCCAGTTACTAAGAGTCACACAAAAAATAACTTCAATAGATTTACCTTATGAAATTAAGAAACCGTAATGGAAACAGACCTTTGTAATGAATAATAAACTAATGTTGATCAATCACAAATAAAGGATATATAGTTACCTCTTTTCCATATGTCTGGTTTCATCTTCTTAAAATATTTTAATTAGTCTTGTGCAATTTCAAAAGCCTTTTTAATAGCCTGAAAAAGAACAATTGAACACTTATATAGAAAGCAAGCCAGTTAAAACACATCACTAATTGCTTCGATTATAACGCGTCATCAAAACCCTAGTTAAGAAATTAGATCTTACTTAGTCTATTTAACATAGTAACTCAATCGTAATCGATCAAGATGATATAAGGGAAAATATCACCAAAACACATGTTTTCCCTGTATCCAATAAAAGCCGGAATATGTGAATTGCTCATCCTACTTGAATCCATTAGTCGGAATTTGAGATCCATAAATTAAAATCGACAATCAGTAATTCAGTATCTACAAAAATAATAATAATAATAATAATAATAATAATAATAATAATAATAATAATAATAATAATAATAATAATAATAATAATAATAATAATAAAACCCCCAAAAAAAACTAATAATCAAATTGAGAAATTCATAATTTTTTAATGTACCACCAGATTACTCAATTGAGTAATTCGTTTCATATGATTGTCAATTAAAAAATTTTGAAAAAAAAAATCAAACCCATTTAATTTACTTGAAGGGTGTTAATTAGATTAGTGTACCTACTGATATGTGGAAGTCAACTAATCAAAAAATAGAGTACATGGTTCTCACAGGGCATTTCGTTGACTCTAATTGGAGATTACAAAAACATGTTCTGAGCTTCATTCATTTACCCCCACCTCATCATGGTACTGACATTGCTGATAATCTTTACAAGTGTTTCAAAGATTGGAATATTGAGAACAAGGTCTTCATTATTTCGGTTGACAATGCTTCCAACAACGATGCAACAATAAAGACCTTGAAAGAAACATTTTCAAGGTTTAAGAAGCTGCCATGTGGAGGTAAGTTATTTCATGTGTGATGTTGTGCACACATCTTGAATCTTATGGTACAAGATGGTCTTTCAAAAATTGAGGATATTATTGAAAATGTACATGATAGTGTTAAATTCATTAACCAAAATGAAGCTAGATTGATGTTGTTTGGAGAGATTGTGCAACAACTACAATTTCCATACAGAAAGCTTGTACTTGAATGCAAGACTAGGTTGGATTCTACATATCACATGTTATTAACCACAATAAAGTTCAAAGAGGTGTTTCCAAGATTCCAAGAACGGGAGCCACGCTACCTTTCCTGTCCGAGCAATGAAGATCGGATCAAAGTGGAAAAAGTTTGTTCCATATCAGAAGTTTTTAATTCAGCCACCAATATTATCTCAGGTAGTGAGTAGCCGACATCAAACTTATTTCTTAATGAAGTTCATCGAATTAAAGTGTTGTTGGATAAATTGTTTTTCGACCCTACTCAAGATAAGTTTGTCAAAGATATGGTTAAGTCTATGAAGGAAAATTTTTATAAATATTGGAAGGAGTGTAACCTTCTGATATCTGTTGCTGCGGCTTTAGATCCTAGGTGTAAATTGACGGTTACTAAGTTTACTTTTCCTAGAATGTACTCTGGAGACGTACTTGAAGCTAATACCAAAATAGTGAGGGATGCCTTGGATGAGTTATATGCAGAATATGTAAATGAATATTACTCTAGTGGTGAAACAAGTGTCGGTTCGACAAGTAACAATGTGACATTCCAAGCTTCATCTTCCGGTTGGTTTGAATTCAACGAGTTTCTGAAGAAAAATGAAGTGTGCAACCACAAAAATCAGAATTAGATAACTATCTTGAAGAGGGGGTATATATTTGTGATGATAATTCGAAAGCTTTTGATGTTTTAGCTTGGTGGCAAGCAAATTCATTAAGGTATCGTATTTTGTCTCGAATGGCTCGAGATATACTTGCTATTCCTATCACCACAGTTGCATCAGAAGCTACTTTAGCGCGGGGAGTAGAGTGATTGATACTTATAGAGCATCTTTGGCTCCCGAAACAGTTGAAGTCTTACTTTGTGGAAGAGATTGGTGTCGAAGTCTTCATGGACTAAAATGAAAGAACAAAGTACCATTTCTTCGTCTTTTACTATCTTTAGTATCTTTTATTGAATTTTAGTATTCTAATGTTCTCTATATATGATACATTTCAGAAAGAGAAGAAGCCAATTGAAGTCATCATTCCTATTACTTGAACAAGAAACTTATGTCCAGGAGTCCTATAACCATTTTGAAGGCATGAAGACCAATATAATATATCTAGTTTTATATAGTAGTCTTGGTAATCAAAATCACTATTTTTTGTTGGAAACTTGAAATTGTAAACTATTAACTTTTGAAATACTTTGGTGCTAAATTGCTAACCATGTTGTGGGTATTTTGCTGTCGTTTTGTATTAAGGATTGCAAGTTTTTATCAGTGTCTGTGGACTGGTTGTTGTGTTGTCCATCTATATTGGTTCAAGATTGTGTCTGCAAGTTTGAATGCAAGTTTAGTGGTTAAGGTTTTAGTTATGCAAAGGTATGGTGCAATATTATTTTTGCTGGTGCAATGTCAGTTTTATGCATCTATTGGTCTAGGTTTCAATGTCAGTTTTATGCATCTGCTGCAATATTAGTGTGCTAGTTTTGTAAACTTGATTTTATTTAATATATACGAGCTGAGTCGAGTCGAGTTTCTAGCTCGAGTTTTAGTGATCGAGCCGAGCTCGAGCTTGAATTTTGAGGCTCGGTCGAGCTCGAGTCGAGTTTCGAGCTCAAGTATTATATGTCGAGCCGAGCTCGGCTCGAGCTTGTCAATACTCGACTCGACTCGGCTCGATTACACCCCTAATTGGAGGAGTATAGTTCCATGATTTAGGTATACCTTGTTTTATTATAATGAACCACTTTTACTTTGAGTTTAATGAAAGTTTTGTTTGTTACTTGCTTGTTATTATGGTGATTGCTATGGAGTAATTTGTGGTATACTTGTGTGTATATGTAACTATTGTTGGAGTATTCTTATCTAAAAAGTGATGCATGAAAATATTTCTTGTTTTATGAGTTTGTTGGAATACAATCTAATCTTGCTTGATTTGTTAGTAAAAACACTTTAAAGAATAAAAAGGCCGAAAGGATTTTCTTTATGTTTTTATTCCAAAACATTAGTGCACGAATTAGTATGGGATATGATGTGTGACAATCATCATATTGACTCATTAAAATGGATTTGAAACGATTTCATCATGAGACAAGGCCGAAAGGATTCGTAGGAATAAATGAGATAAGAATTGCTTTTCAAACAAATGGGTTCTTAATGGAATTATCATAATAGTTAACTAGGCCGAAAGGAGTTAACTAGGCGATTGAATTCTTAGTAATGATTCTTCATGATATAAACCATTGATTGTTAATCATTCATATAAAACTAGAATGGTACCCGCGCAATGCGGCAGCAGGTACCTGTGACTATATTTTGTGTTATTCGGTTACACATTTAGTTGTTTTTATGCTTTATAAGTAGAGATGGTTAAACCAAATAATTTTAGTTTGAACAACCAACCTGCTTCCTAACAAACTTTCTAACCAACCTGTTTCCTAACCAATTAATTTTGAAAACCTTCCATAATAAGCAAGTAAAAGTCTGAATTTTAAGCCTTTCTAATTATAGAATATTCTCAAATGCATTATATAGTAGTATAGATTGTGCATCATTGCAAGTTACACCAAACTTTGTATAATACTATATGCAATTAGTTAAGGAATTACACACAAGTATATGTTTTTGATTGATTGGATTCTATTTACTTTTTAAATTTTCACTAAATTGGATTGACAACCCTTTTTACAAAAGCTTGTTATACTAAATACAATAATCATCAAATCCTTTGGGACGATCTCGACTTACCCACCTTTACTATCACGGACGAGTATACTTGCTCGTATGTGTTGAATAGATAACCGGATAAATCGTGTTTATAAATTATAAAACTTGTACACGGTAGAGCACATCAGTGGGTTTTGAAAATGCTTATATTTATGGGTTTGATTCCTAATTTCAAAACCAAACCTACAAATCAAACATCAATAATAGGAATGAAAGTGATTCTCTCATTCCCATACCATCAAATCAAACACCCCCTAAGTTACTAAATATTAGCCAACTTTTTATTAAGGGCGTAGCACCCCCAACTCAAAATACGGCAGCTGACATGCTGGGGGCACTACGCGAATTGAAACCAGGCACCTTTATAGCTAACGACCACAACACGGGGCGTTTAAAAGTACCTCAAAACACATCATTCATTTTACAAACCATTTTAGAGCACGTAGGCTCTTTAACAAATAGCAGCGGAATATAAATAAAAGTTTGCAGCGGAAAATGACAAAGTTTAGCAGCGGAAACATCAAGTTTAGTAGTAGAAATACAAAGTTTAGCAGCGGAAAGTAAATAAGTTTTGCAGCAGAAAATATTAAAGACACACCAAGGTTTTTACGAATGACATGAAAATAAATATAGTAAAAGTGAATAAGCTGCCTTGACAGAAAACTTCCTTCGTCCAGCCACTCCACCACGCCCAAAATCATAATGCTCCAAAACTTAATTTGTAGTAGTACCTGAGAAACACATGCTTAAAAGTCAACACAAAGGTTGAGTGTAATCCATAGGTTTAAAATGATAAAGTTGAGCACAAGGGTTTTAATCATATGATATAAGCAACAAATGCAAATACCAGGGTAATTACGGTAACACCCAATATGTAGAGGCAACACGTGCATACATACGGTTGATGATGCTAAGCTCATGACACGCAAAACGTTAACCAATATATAACCATAAGTCGACAATTAACCGCGGAATTTCAATATATAAAGTGCCCCCAAGGCCGGGTACTTGCCATATACCCAGCAAAATCGAATATAGTACACCCAAATTGCCTATCAAGCAAAATGGATGGGAGGGTCAATTCCTATAGGCCTATATCCCTATATTCGTGTTCACTCGCAAGTGATTAATGGCTCATGATCGGAGGGTCTTGTCAGGCAAGATAAGCTACTTAGCACATCATCAGGAAAGTATATCAATTAGGAAAAGCATACCAAAAATACTTGTGCTCAAAAAACATTTAAAGCATGTGTCTCACCCCATAGGTTTATAAACAATTAAAATATAAAAGCGGGGCTATGGATCACACTTTAACAATAGCAGCAGGAAACGAGATATAACAACCAATCAATAATGCGTCACAGCAAAATGGACCTCAGCACAACCTAATCAATATAAATGGCATAACTCAGAACTATACTCGAACATCTCAATAAACAATGCTTGAATAAAAGATTTTGTAAAATACAATGGCATTTGAAAGAAAATAGGTTTTAAAAGTCTCGTGTGGGTGACGAGAAAGATAGAGAGAATGTGTCATCGAGAGCGTACGTCAATTCGAGAAAGTCAAGAGTAAACGAAAGAATAACTCGAAGAAAAGAAATCGAAATGAAAATAAATACTTATACATATAAACAATTAATATGCTAAAAGAAACTAGTTTCGGCTATTTTACCCATTTTCCCAAAACGAAACGTTGAAAACAATATAGTTTAAAAAGGTTTTCAAAATATAATGCAATCCTTAAACATTAAAAGTTTATAAAAGATTTTTACAAAATTCCGGCATGACCTGCCCGTTTATACAACATTTTCCCGAGTCAACGACTCTTTATTTTTAAACAATATTACCATATATATAAGTAAATATGATTGGATATATCATTCGCGTAGTCCATTAGTTGTTTAGGTTTATCAACCATTATGTATTGTTCGGGTTCCAGGTACGTTAAGATCTTTACGGGCCTAACGTACCCTACCGTCTCGTGTACCAAAGGGTCTATAACATCCAAATAACCAAGGTCGTAAATCCAATATGTCCAATTCAAGCTCACAATACAACAATACGGAAACATGTCCAATATCCAAATCCTCTTAACTATAACCAACTCGTTTTATAGTTTCATATTTATTAATCCGTTTTATTTAAACTTAGCCGAAACAAGTTCCAAAATATATAACCATGACAAATAACCACGAGAATCAACAAATAACACAAAAATTAACCGAGTCACACCGGGTCTATCCGGCGTTGACTGGTCAACTGTCGGTCAAAAAGGGGCCCACACGAGTCAATAAACATCATTTACACTTATAAATAAATAAAATAAAATTTAAAACATATAAATATATATATATATATATATATATATATATATATATATATATATATATATATATATATCGATATACATATAAAAATAAATAAAAATATGAAAGTTTTATAAAAATATCTTAGGATGAAAACTAAAAATATATTTTATTTTTAAATGATTTTCGGAATAATTAATAAATAAATAAAAATTTATAAAACAAATTTTTATAAAAATTATTTTTGGTAAATAATAAAAAATATATATATAAAATTTTTATAAAACTTTCGGATTTAATAAAATATTATTGGAAAATATTATTTTTAATATATGAAAATTATATTATTAATATTTTTAATATTTTTAAATAAATAAAAACGAAATAAATACAAAATAAAAAAAAAATACATAAGGGTGCGTTTGGATTGTTACCGAGCAAAAGAAAAGAAGAAAATGGTGGGGAAATAGTGGTGGCTCGTGGTGGTGTTGGTGGTGGCGAGAGTGGTGCGGCGGTGGTGGTGGATTAGGGGTGTTCGAGATGGTTTTGATTAAAACGATTTGTACAACCGGAACGGGGACGTCCCGATCAATAAAATATAAAAAGTTTGATTTTTGGGTTGGCCGGAAAATTTTCCGGTGGCCGGAAAAAGTCGCCGGCGGTGGGGTGTTGTGGGTGGTCGCCGGTCGAAAAAAGAAATGGAGGGAGAGAGAGAGAATTTTGTGAGGTGTGTGTATGTTTTATTAAATAAAATGAAGAAATGGGTGAGTGGAGGGTATATATATGGCAAAATAAGTATAGGGTTGGTTTTGTTATTATTGAAAGTGTAGGGATAAGTGGAGGGTGATACTCCAAGGACCAATATCGCCAATGTAGTAAACTTCTAACGTTAAACGCTTCGAGGCTCGAACGACATAGCAAACGGACTCAAAAATTTACGAAACTTGCGCCATTGTTCACGAAATAATTTTTCCAATAAAATCAAGCATAAACTTCAGAGTTTTTCCAAAACTCAAAATAATTCAAATAATTTGGCAAATGCAATACAATTCGAGTGTTCTAGGTTGTGCTGAGTCAATCAAGGAATAAAGTTCTCGTTTCCAATATATCTCACGTTTCCCAAGCCCAAATAATCACAAAATAAAAGTTTTAATGTGTCTCAGGTACGAAAATAAATATTTTGGCTAGCAATAAGTTTAGAAAAAGTACCGGGGGTTACAAAGGGTGCGTTTGGTATCCTCAATCAGAATGGGTCTATGGATTTCATTTCGATTCAAGATGTTTGTTTTGTGGGCCTGGGAATGAAATGAGTATATCATAGCCATAGATTCATTACACACCAATTTGGTGTCTATGAAATCCATTCCCGTGGGCCCCTCTCTTTTCCAATACAAAACTCAAATATCTATACACTTGTTCATACCATATTTTGTCATCCAAACATAAACAATCGTAATGATACACTTTTTCATATCCATTGTCATTCTACCCCATACCAAATCCGATACCCATTGTCATTCCTAGCAATAAACCAAACGGGCCCTAAGTATTTTTTTTCAATGTTACAAGTCTTCAAGAGTGTTTCAATATGTATAGTTTGGCGGGATACTCCATTTCCAGCAAGTTCATGAAGGTCCAGCAATTTTCAAGAGGATGTTGTACGTACCGATTCGAACTGTTACGTAAAAAATAGTGACGCATGTCGAATTTTAAGATATGACAAGTTATCAAATTATGCATATCGAAACATTTTTTGAAAGTTGAATTGCGTAACATTTTATGGGACATTCATAGATCATGTGCCTAAACACGACTTTTAATATATGTGTTATCAGATTAAAATGGAAAGAAACAACTTAACTAATATCTTTTGGGAAATTTGCATATATGACACCGAAGGTACCACTTATTTTTAACTTGACTATACTTTGTGTCATAAAATAGGACTTAAATATGTAAACAAACAAAAACACCCTCACTTTTAAATGTAAATTGTACGCAGTATCTTTTTTCAGATTTGTTCAGATGGTTATATTTTATAGATACACTTTATGTTGTTCCGCTTTACACAATTAGCTTAACAGAAAGTTAATCTAATCATGTTCCATGCATTAGTGATGTAAAGAAATACTTTGTTAAAAGATAAAACGTAAAGTAAAAGACACAAAGGTTTTCCAACGTTTAATTCTATTTTCAATTAACAAATAATTATACCCAAGTGTTTGCGGAACAACACTTGAGATTAAATGACAAGTATGGTAATCTCCTCGCTAAACTTAAGTACAACTATGTTTAACCAACTGAGGTAACCTCATGGACTTAGTTGTGTTCGGAGGAGTAAAAGGAGTTTGTGAATATTTAAGTATCAAGTGCACAAACTTATCAACCTTTTACTCCGACTTATGATCCTATTTATACATAAGTGATTTACAACCGTTATTGAAAAAGACAAAGATGACCTAAGCTAGTTTGGACAAAATACTTACGTATTTTGTCTCTGTTACAGTTTTCTACTTTGGGTATAGAACAATGTTGCTTTTTGAGTAGCAGTGATGACACTGCTTTGATCTTTAGCCATTCAGGGTAAGTTTGACCTTTGCTTGATAAGGACTCTTCCTTATAAATTTCAAACTTATCCCGCCTTGTCCCGCCATTTCTTCAGTCTCAAGTCTTCAGTCTTTGGTCTTTAGTCTTTAGTCTTTAGTCTTCAGTCTTTATAGTTGTTGAGGAGACTTGGGGTTCAGTGAGTTATTGTCGTCACTCACTGAACCAATCACCTTCTTCTTTGGCTTAGGTATCATTCACTGAGTCCCGTCTCACTGAATGGAAAGCCTTTCTTCTTAGGCTTGTCCTGAGCTTCTTGAAGATGACTCACTAAGTGACTGTTCACTCAGTGACTTGAACGTTGTTTAAAGTTATTGTGACACTCAGGTTATATTTTGTTCAAATTCTAGATTAAGACTTGCTTGTGTACTGAATGGACCCAACAGTCTCCCCATATTTGGATATAAATATAGCCTAAGTGTTTTCGTTCAGTGTAAATGAGCAAAGGTAGTCTTATTACACTGAAGATTCTAGGAATCAAGTAAGGGACACTGATTAAACATAAAACATCCTTTATTCATAAGTTACATAAGTCCTAAACATTGCTACAAAAGAGTAAGTACAACATTCTCAGTCCATGTAATAGCCCAAAGCTTTAAGCTTCACCTTCTTTGATTTCAACTTATCTAGATCGGGGTGATCAGCTATCAACTTCCTCAGTCTCATGCAGAACCTGGCATTCTCAGGGGTCTTAATGGTAGAGGCCATAACCAAATATCCCACTATTGTATCCAACTCAACCCTATCAATGTCACTCCACCTTTGAAAGGCCCAATCACAAAAGGCATCAATAAAGAAGAGTCCAAGTTCAGGCTCTTCAATCACCATATTGTTAACAAAAGGAACATTTTCAGGAAGACTTTTGTTAACCCAGGGACATTGATCTTTGGTTCAAGTTCAATTTGTTTAATCTTTCTTCCTGAGGATTGAGTTGGGCCTGATGATGAACTGAGCAGGGAGAGCAGACTGAATCTTAAGTTCTTCAGGCATCTTTCTCATCCTTCTATATCTCCTTACTAGAGAAGACATAGATCTTTGACAATGAGGTTCCTCTTCTTCTCAATAATAGGGCCCAACTCATCCAGGTCAGTGATCCCAAAGTCATCAAATTTTTAGGGATCATGAACATCAAAGTTCCTCTAGTCATTGATCCTGTAGATGTAGAGAGCAGTAGGTAGCGTCTTGGGAATGATCTTCACATCAGTGATGGTTTCTGGCTTCATCTTGTTTGTCATTACCAAGTTGTACTACTCAACTCTTCTCTTCTTTATCTCAGCCATCTTTAGAGCTTTCTTAGTGTGTTTCCTTTTGAGAGCCTCTATTTCAGCGTCATGAGCCTTTTTGAATTGTTCCCCAGCTTTGCAAGTGGTGATCTTCTTGGGGTTGATCCTAAGTTTCTCAGCCTCTTCCTGAATGATCTCAGTTATAACAGGCTTTGCTAATGCTAACCTCTTTTCTTCTCTAACAGCCTTTTTCAATGCCTCCTCTTTTTCCATGTGAGCATTTATTTGATCATTCATCAAATGGTACAATTTTCCATTGATCATATAGGGGACCCTAACAGGTTCATCAGGTCCTGACAAACAATCGAAGATGCTTGCACAAGTTTGGTTTATGGTTCGGGCACTGAAGAAATAGCAATTTCCTTGCCTTTCTTTGTGGATACTGATGATGAATGATTGGTCCCAAACGGTCAACCTAAATTGACCAGGTGAATGGTCAACTAAGTCAAACGTCTCAGACCAAATCTCCGCGGAAGTATAGGGTTTCCCCGGGACGTTATGTCCCGACGAGGTGTGATGGTTATTAAACGGGTTTGTGATCGGGTGAATTTGGACAGGAATAGGGTTTGAGTGATTTTAATGATTACGCTACGGAAATATAAGTGAGAACGATTTAAACACACTATATTAACAATAACGTGAAACCTAGTTAACCTAAACGTAATCTAAAAACTTAAAATCAGAGTTTGCTTATAAATAAGCAGAAAAATAAGCCAAAAGGGCTTAAATAGAAGCTATCACTTTTTTTATGTTTTAGTTTTTCTTTATTTTACAAACTACTTTTACAAACGTAACCTAAATTTAAAAACGCAAAAGTTATTTAAATAAAACGCGAATTGCAAATAACGTACGAAAAGTAAAATTAACGCAACTAAAACATGAATTCGAACAAGGAATGAAGATTAAAACTCAAAAACTACTTAAAAGTCTACGGGAATGATAATAGAAAGTTAGGGAACCTTAAAACGTAATCTAAAATTAAAAACGCGAAAATTAATTAAATAAAACGCGAGTGCGCAAAATAAAACGTGAATTTTAAGCTACGCTAATCCTACGGGTGTACAATTAATTTTCCTACGTACTAGAAGACAAAAGAAAATTTTAGAAAAAAGAAAATTAATTTTTCAATAAAAATTCTATTTATTAGGAATTAATTACTAATTAACACTAATTAAATTCTAATAATTATAAAATCTACTCTAAAAATCTGAAACTTTTTGGGAAAATGCTACAAGTTAATCTTAACCTAGGAAAAATATAAAAAAGGTGGGTGCAGTACAAAATAAGCAAAAAATAAGCTAATAAGTTATAATAAGCTAAAAGAACATTACTACTATAAAAGAAATTAAAGAAACAAAATAATTGAAATTCCCCCTAGGGGAGATGGTGCACAGCTTGGGTGTTGTGTTTGTGTTGTGAGGTGAAGGACCCAGGTTCGAATCTTGCTCACAACAATCTTTTTTTTAATTTTCTCTTTGCGAAAACTCTCAACACCAGATTCTTATCAACCTTTTTTAAAAAAAAAAATGAGTTTTCTTGAAAAACTTTTGATAAGCTTATGCCAGCTTATGTGCATCAGATGAGCTTTTAAGCTAAATGGAGATATCAGCTTGGGTGAATCAAGCACAAGAACTAAAATAAACTTAAACAACAACCACAAAATACATAAACAAGCTTAATCAACTATAATTGCAAAGCTAAAACAAACTGTGATCAAGAATCATGCAAGCCTCGTACCAATCTGATGTACCAGCAGCAACAGGCTGCTAGGGGCAAGTTTGGGGGCTAATTTGAACTAGCGAACAAGCGATTAAAGGCGAATCAAGACTAGATCTATCAAAACAGCATATCATGCTTCTCAAAACACCCAAGATCAAGTAACAAGCTCAAAAAATGAGCTTGATCTTGCCATGGGAAAACAGGTCAGTGGGATAAATTGCTGGGTGCAGGGTAAAAACAGGTTCACAGGGGCTACTTAACGGGCCTAGAAAGCTAATAAAGAAAATTAAATAAAATAAACTAAAAATACCATGAACTAGATGAGCAACCAAATTACCACTGTACCAATTTTTAGGACAAATGAGCTAAAAATGAAGAAATTAAAAATAAAAACCAAAGTGGCTGTGGGGTGGTTTAACATGGATCAGTTTTGAAAAATGGGTGGTTTTGAGCGAGAATCTAAGTTAGCAAATAAAAAAGAAAATGCAAATAAACTTTTGAAAACTAGATATAAGCTGAAAAGGAATTCAAAAGGATAAGAATGATGTGCTTTAAACAAGATTTCAAACATGAAAATAAGATAAAAAGGGTGTGTTAGGAGCAGCTTGGCTGCTGTTAAGGGGGTGTGGTGCAGCCACAATAACTTCACCTAATACGCTACAATTTATCAACTAAGCCCAAAAACATAAAATCTATACTACAGTCTTCTTGCAAAATAGAGATGAACAGCTAAATCCTACACTAGGTTGTCTAGAAAATAAGATCAAAATGGGCTGTTGGGGCAGAAAACTGCTGATGCAGCAGGCCTGCTTAAGCAAAGAAGCAAACTAAGACGTCTAATCTAAACACAAAATCCTACATTCTACGCTGCTAACTACCTCTACACCCAGTCTTAGAACCTAATTCCTAGTCAAGCTCAACCAAAATCAAAATCAAAATCAAAAGCGGGCCGGTGAGGCAATTTTGTTTGCTGGAACAGCGGGCTTATGGGTGATAATAGGCAAATATTCGCTTAACTGATGGGCTCTAAATGTCAACATAAACTACAAAACCTAAAGTATATACTGCTAATTGCATATATAAAGAAAATTACAAGCTAATTCTAACCAAAGTTCGAGATGAAAAGAGGTGGATGGAACATGTATGTAACAGTTGACAGTGGGTATAAATGGGTGAGTCTTGACCTGAGAAGGTCAAAGACAGGTTGGGACAAGTACTTAAGCTTATTTAAAACTAATTTGAGCTAACAACAACAACAACAAACACAAGCTAGACAAGAATCTAACCTAACTGAGTTTAATGACAGTTTCAATGAAGGAATTTTGGAAATTTGCTCAAACCTTTTTAAAACTCTTTGAAACTGAAAATTTTGACTTACAATCTACATATAGCAACAAACTAAGGCTGATTCAGGTAAAAAGTTGGGTCAAAGATGGTTTAAAGCAACAACTACTCCTAGTGCCAAACAGTCCTTAACCAAGGACTACTTTTTGATTTACACTACAAATGGCTTGAAAAGCTTCTGAAAATGAAAGCTTGGGACTGATTGAGCTATGATATGAGTAAATAAGCAGTAATGACCAAGTCATAAGCACTTTCAACAAGCTAATCTCAATAAGCTAATGTTGAGCTAAAATGAGCAGTTCCATACCAAGACCTAATCTAATAACCTGTAGACTACCATCTAAGCATAAACATTACATACAAGACATAATAGCAGGGAAAAAGCAATAATGGAACAATACATAAGCAGTAAAAATAAGCAAATAATAAGCAGGGTAATAAGTTGAATAATTTTTTTTTGATTGCAAAATAAACTTTCATTAAATTTAAAGAGAAGAGTTTTACAACTGAATTTTAAAGCTAACAATACTTTTAAAATTAAACTAAACTACTTTTACACTACTTTTACTCCTGCCTCAAATGGCATACATGACAACTTATTTATACTAAAACTTAAAACTAGTGTTTCTTTCCTTCTTTGTCCACTTCTGAGCTTCTTTCCCTCAAATCTTAGCCATTGGTTCCATTTAACTTGATCTCAGCCATTAGTGGTGCTTTGGCAGGAAAAGGCTTTTTTATATCAATTTGGCAGTTTACTTGTGGCATGGGAACAAGTTTTGGATGGGAATGGTGGAAAGGTAAATTAGGCATGGGTAGGGATGTTGAGTGCTGCAGGAGTGGATAGAGGTGATGATGATGTTTGGAGATGGCAGGAGTAGGGTTGCAGGAAGTTTTGGAGGGAGGTGGAAGGGGTGCGTTTGACCTAGGGTGTTGACCTAAACGTTTTTATTAATAAAACGTGGGTGAGGGTTTTGGGCTAAGGGTGGTGTTGGGCCAAGGTATATTTGGATCAGGTTTTATGTTTGGGGTTTAGTTTTATTGGATTGGGTATTTAATTTACAAAGGGTCCATTTGGTGTAGGCTTTAGTAAAACACAAGGACCTTAGTTGTAATATGCTGAAAATCAAGGACCATTTATGTCATTTTCCAAATTCACTTCAAGGGACTTAACCTGCCATACACAATAACACAAGGACCAAAATTTGTAATTTTCCAACATTTTAAACCCCGGGGACCTTTTCTGCCAATTATGAAACATCAGGGACCAAATGTGTAATTTCTCAAAATTTTTACCCAAGGATCGTTTTTTGATAATATTTGACTTTTAAAAGCCTTGGGTTGACTTTTCTTTCATAAAAATGCTCAGGGACTAGTTTTGTCAATTTTTGAAACTTGAGGGACTGAAACTGCCAATTATGCAAACTTTGTTCGTTTTTCATTTGTTTTTAAACATTTTGCATTTAAAACATATAAAACACAGTTTTGGGATAATTTCTGTATTTTGATGCATTTCTGAGTGTTTTTGGATGTTTTGACAGTTCAGATACGATAAAAATGATGAGTATTTACACACTCATCAATGAAGCATGTTGTTCTTCAGGGTGGACTGTTCAAGAATGGGTGGTTGATAAGATGAGATTGGTACTGTAGCAGTGGGCTCTTCCTTAGCTTCTTTGTACTCTCCCTTAATGTGAGAGGTAGTTGGTTTTAGCACTAAAGCTTCAGTGTCGTTCTCCCCCCCCCCCCCCCCCAACTGTTGTTGGACCTTCAGTGAGAGCAAGAGTTAGCTCTAGCACTGAAGCTAAGGGGGTGGACTGAGCTTTAAAGGCTTGATAGATTTCAGACATCATGGACTTGATATATGAAGTGTCCTTTCTTAGAACGGAGAACTCTGAGCAGATAGTAGCCTGAGAACTTTCAAGAGCAGTCATTCTAAGCCCAAGATTCCATGCCAAAGAATTTATAGATTTTGCCTAGGCTACCAGATGCTTTTCTTGAGAGCTGATAGTGGACTTGATTTCAGTGACAGATGAGATAAGACCCTTAAGATCAAAGCTGTTGATCAGCTTGATGAGCTTAGTGAGACTGGCTGAGTTCTTGATATAAGTTTCAAAGGCCTCAAGAACTTTCTTGTTTAGAGCAAGGTCATCTTTCACAGCTTCTTTGATAGTGTCAAGGCTTCCATTAATTCTTTTGAAGGAGCTGAGAAACCCACTTAAATGTTGATCTAGTGTTTTCAGTGAGTTTCCAAAAAGAGTATCAACCTGCTCCATGTGATCAATATTTTCGTTGTAGTACTTTTCAACAGAAGCCCTGAGATTAGCATAATTAATAGCTGCTTCAATGTGTTGTCCCCACTCCTCACTAGTGATCTCACTGAAAAAGGCAGAGCTGGCTTTGCGAAGGAACTTGACCAGCTGCCTTTCAGGGAGAAGGAGGATGTTGTCATACTTTTTCAAAATTTCTGGACAAGAAGCTGCTGAGTCAGAAGAATCACTCCCATGAAAAGGAGAATCTTCGGGCCTTGTAGGTTGTGGTGGTGAAGACTGATGCTCTTGTTCAGTGGTTTGAGCATCAGTGTCCAGATCTTCACCAGCAGCATAGATTTCTTCTTTTTAACTCTTTTCAAGCTCATCCTCAGAGAGAAGATCAGCCTGAACTTCAGCAAATGTACTTAGCTGCAAAATAGAGTCAGTAACATGATGGGGATTGGTTCCATATCATCGGGTGGTTTTTGTCTCCATGAGTATTTGTCCCTAAGTGACCCTTGAGATACTGGTGGGATTGTGCCAGTACCATCATTAGGAACCGTGGAAGGCAATCGTATCAGTGGGTGGGTTGTTTGTTTCCCCCTGAGTCTTATACGACTCCATAATTCATCAAACTCATAAAACATACTTCATACATCTTATATTTTATATTTATGTACAAAGATCACATCAAAAGCGCACGAAAGGCTAATTTATGAAAATGAGGGTGTTATGCCAAACATCTTTTTTGACCCATTTTGCATTTACTTGAACATAACACGTTCATTTACACAACAAAAGCTAAAACCTGAACTTAAAAACATTTGAGTTTCAAAACCTATAATAACATTACTTTATCAATTTGTACAGTTAAATTGCCTAAAAACCTCCTTTACCCAAATCTTCAAATTTGCCATCTATGAATTCTAACTTTAATTATGCAATTTAACTTGAATTGAGGTTCCTACCTTGTGGGAATGATAGCTAAGGGCTTAGTTTTTGCAACGGAATGCCAATTTACACACAATTGATTGCTTGAGAATTTCTTGATCTTTCTCTTCTCTCGACAAACACATAACACTTTCTCTACACAAGTTTGTAAAGTTATGGAAAGTCAATAGAAGCCTTGACCTATAAAAATTATGGTACAAGTTTTCAAAAATGACACTATCAGCCCTTAAAGTCTTATTCTCTTGATAATGGCTGCAAATAACTTTATAACCAACTATATTCACACTTTGACTTTTGTTTGACTTTCAACTTATAACAATGACTAACCAATAACATAAAGTTTTCTAACATATAATATCATAGTCAAACTAATATAATAACAATAAAATAATAAAATTCTTTTAACAGGTTTTGGGTAGGCTGGATGCGGTAAGGAGAGTTAATCTCTCCCATTTTTTCTGTCATGTCAGCTTTCTCTCTCCGGCGATTAGTTGCCACGTTAAGATAATTTACAATACAAAAAACATACCTCACAAATATACCTTTTCTACACACATAAAAAAAAAAAAAAAAAAAGTTGTCGATCGCTTCTACGACCTTCATCCAAAAAAAATTCAATCGATCGATTCCTCACAGTAAGGTGATCTAGATCGTTTGGTGAATTGATTGCCAATCGATCGACTTAGTGCATGCAGCCTAACATAAAACACGTATTTGAGAGAGAATTTATTATCGAGCTATATTTTATCAAATTTCCTTATAGAGTTTAGATAAGCCAGCCGCCTATGAGCTGTTATTACTTGCCTTAAGTCATAACAAGAACACACCAACATCAGAAAAGACTTATTCATATACTTGAACAAACTTTTATTTTGTCAAATATTAATAACTTAAATGGGTTAATATACATATATTGGACTTTGTGTTTTTGTTTAATTGAGTTATTGAACTATTATTTTTGTTCATTTACTCAAAGTTTTTTTTGTCTTTTGGTACGTAAGTTGTCCACCAATCTTGAGGTTGTAGGTTCAAGCGTCGCTGGAGGCATCTGTGAGATATGGGGTATAGAGTGCAAAAAAATTGACATTAATAAAAAATAATTTATTTTTGTTCACTTAGTTTACTAAAATTATGAGAAATAACATTTGGATCAATATTCAACAAACATAGGCGTTGTACAAGTTACCTGAATGCACATTTTTTTGATTAGTTAAATAATATAAATGGGTACATATATTGTTTATAAGTTCATTGACCCAAGTGCCGTGCGTGTTGCATAAGTTTAGTGACTTACGTAAATAGAAAAAATATTCAATAACCTTCGTATATATTAACCCAACTTAAATGATCCAGTACTCCCGTGTAAATAATCTAGTGTGTGTACTCTAACACACACGCACATTGTTCCTAAACGTACCAATTGATCGAACACGAAATGGGCTTAGCTTATGTTTATTTTCTTAAACTAGTTTGACGTACCAAACGAAGACTAGCACTTGAACAAATGGCTCTTTTATTCATGGTCCTTCGTTAGTATAACGGTTAGCATCCAGTTACATACGTTGAGGTCTCACTATAAATGTACAAGTCAAACACTTGAGATAGAACAATTAAACAAGAGAAAACTCAATATCATGGAGATATTTTCTATCCTTCCTATATGGTTTCTTACATCATTACTAGTTCTCTTCCTGTTCTGCATCAGAAGATCCAATAGGTTGCCCATGGTTGTTCCCAAGCTCCCCCCGAACCCGCCAAAGCTTCCCATAATCGGGAACTTGCACCAACTGCAAGGTAAACTTCGTCATCAAGTCCTTTGGGAACTTTCCGAAGAATATGGTCCCATTATGCTACTCCATTTTGGTTCAAAACCTTTCCTTGTCATCTCTTCCCCTATCATGGCAAAAGAAATCTTGAAAACTCAAGATCATATATTTTGTTCTCGAAAAATATCTAAGGCTACCAAGCGACTAAAGTACAACCATTTGGACATCGCCTTCTCCCCTCATGGAAATCACTGGTGGGAGGTGCGTAAGCTTTTGGTGTCTGAATTCCTTGGGCCCAAAAGAGCTAGATTGTTTAACCATGTCTTGCACACAGAGATCGATAGCATGGTTGCTTCTCTATTGCTACATCTATCAGAAGATGCGGTTAACCTAACTGAGGCTTTCTCAGCAATAGTAAAGGGGTTGGTTTGCAAGGTGGCGTTTGGGAAGAACTATAGAGAACAGCCACTTAAGGGTCCTTCATGGAATGTGATGCTTGATGAAACCATGGAAATATTGAATGGCTCCCCAGGTGATTATTTTCCATGGTTCGGTAAGTTGATTGACTCAGTTATTGGATGGAATGGTAAGCTTGAAAAATGCTATGCTAACCTTGATGCATACATCGAGACGATTGTTGATGACCATCACAAGCAAACTACGGCAGAAATAAGTGACCATGACAAGGATTTTGTCGATGTGCTGATTGAGTTATCTTTAAAAAAGGATGCTTTTGACTATCAAGTGACTGAAAACGACATAAAAGCACTTATAATGGTAAACAATTTAGTTTAACATTGTTTTTTTACCTGTGAAATTAATTTTGATATTGAAAAAGGAATTGTATATGCAATCATTATGTAGCTAATGTATGAATATCTTACAGGACGTGGTTATTGGCGGAATTAATACAACTGCCGTGACGATGGCATGGACAATGTCTGAGATAGCTAGAAGTGCTAGAGTGATGAAAAAGTTGCAAACTGAAATCCGAAATTGCACAGGGCGTATCGAAAAAGTAGATGAACTGGATGTCACAAAAATGACATACTTAAAGATGGTGGTGAAAGAGGCACTTAGGATGCACCCGCCTGCCCCGTTGTTGATGCCACATGAATGCTTAAGCCAGTGTCAAGTTGGTGGTTATGACGTGTTTCCAGGTACGAGCGTTTTAATCATGCTTGGGGGATAGGAAGGGATACAAGAACATGGGGAGAGAATGCGTCTGAGTTCTATCCCGAGAGATTTGAGAATCTTGAGGTTGACATAGTTCTTGCTAGCTAGGGGTGTACATCAAATCGTTAAAACTGCCCAAACCGAACATTTTCAATGGCCATATCAAGGTGATTGGTATACATATATTGGTAGATTTCTTCTTTACTGCATATGTTTTCAGTATAACTTCTTTCGACGAAAGGAAAATAAACCAACTAATGTAAACAACATACATGCAATTCATCTTTAGAATCACATTTGTAGTGCATGTAGCATAAGCATGAACCCAAATGGAAACAGAAAACAACTAAGGGGTTGTATGCATTTATAAAGTATCAACAAACAACGTCCAGACTGTCAAACATCAATCGACATGTCCGCAAAATAACCATCAGTGTAAACTAGTGTGTTTTACAGTATTCACCAAAAAGAATACTTTTTTAAGAAGAAATGGCTGGAATGGTTTGATTAATTGGCTACAAAGGTTGAAATGGTTTGAAGAGTTGCAATGGTTGGTGTTAACTATATGAGATGATTAGTCCTTTTATTATTGTGTTATATTGAACCCTTTATAATGTATTTTGTTCTAGAGACAAAAATAAATACTTGTTTTTCAGCCGTCAACTAAATCTAAAGCGTAAGAAGTTGATTTCCTTTGGGTGTATTGCAACCGCCATTAGCATTACAAAGTTTCACAACCAATTAAGTCAAGTACAATAATTTTGAGACGGAGAAAGTAGTAACCAACATTTTTCTCAAAGTATCATTTTCGTTAGGAGTAGTTAAATTAAGAGGATACACGGTTATTAGAAAGTAGGGCTGAGCTTATTGGACTGAAAACCGAACCGAACCGGACTGACCGTATTCGGTTTCGGTTCTATATGCTAACGATTTTTGGTTTTGGCTCGGTTCGATTTCGTGGTTCAGTTCTGTTTTGGACCGGTGCTCAGCTCATAAAGTATAAATAATTTATGCATGTCAGAATTTTTTGATTAAAGATCATTTACATACCAAACTTTTTTTATATAACAAAGGATAAATCTTTATCATTCATCTTTATTTAATCTAATGGATGAGATTAATCTCAACAATTTAAAAAACTCACTTTTATTTTTATTTGATCTAATAAATAAGATTAATCTCATCCATTAGATCAAATAAATATAAATGGTGAAAATTAAACCTTCTAAAAAAAAGTTTGAAAAAGTTTGGTCATTAAATGATTAATAAAAGCTACTTAAAAAAAATAAATAAAAAAAAAAAAAAAAAAAAAATGCAAATAGTGAACGATTATTTTAATTTTAAAGGTAAAAACAAAAACTATAAATGTTAGAATTTCTTGAAAGTGTTCCTACAAATAAAACTAGTTTCCTAATTGTATAACAGAATATCAATAATCGACGGCGATTAATCCTCTTAATAAAATTTAAAAGATAGATTAGCCGCCTTCCTTTCTCCCGTTAAAATAACTTTCGTCCGTTATTCTTTCATTAGGGTTTAATAATTAATCTCTATATTTCTCATCATTATTTTCTTGATTTCTTCTTCATTCAAAGTTAACGTTTTTTAATCTTCGCAACTCTCAGTTGACAAATAATTTACAATGATGTCTCAAGAAGGTAATGCAAAAACAGTTCTATCTTCTACTACACCAACACATGGTGTGCGAAAGATTGTGATTCGGTTAAAGATTCCAACCAAGAATACGAATACGATGATCTTGAATGGTGAAACATCATGTGCCAAAAATATCAATGGTAAAAGAGTTTTAGACATGGATTGCAAGAATGAATTTCAAGAAAATATCAAGAAAGCCGCTTCCACCTCCGACGCTCTTTACAAACCTGCAGCAACCAGATATGGTGAAATCAAGAAACCGTTCAAGAAAAGAAAAGTACATGTGGAAAAACAAAAAAATTTGCTCATGAGTTTTGTAGATTCTCTAGGTAAACCAGCATGCCCTTTATGCAGAGAGAATTGTGTATCGAAAAAATTCCTTTATCAACACATGGTTTTTCACAAGGATAAAGACTGGAAGAGATTCACCAGATCACTTAATACCCACAACGTCAACAAAAGTGCCGAAGATCACAATCATGACGCCAAGGTGGTTGATTTGAGTAAGTGTTTATTTGGGTGGGATGTGAAGACGGGCAAGAGAGGTCGTTTGGGGTCAACCGTTGCTGATGTAAAGGTTAATAAGGTCCCAAACGCAAAATACTATTTGGGATTCGGGAGATTTGATCTTGGGGAGGTTGATGAGGATATACAGGAAGCAGCTAAGATTCTAGTGCTCATGGCTGGTGATCACCAATTGAAGGCCAAAACAAGTATAATGGCGCAGAGCCAAGTACAAGCAGATAATAGTCTCATGTGCATGGATGATCCTGTTACTCCATCTATGGTTGAATCAGGCACACAAGTTGAAGAACTCATGGCTACAAGCATGACAGAGAGGAATTTACAAGTTGAAGAAGAATCAGCTGATACAATCATTGGTGAAATAAAGAGAGTGCGTGGCTTTGATCTTAATGAGCTACCTGCAATTGAAGATGTTAGTTTAACAGAATGACATGGGTGACACATAAAAGCTTATTATGGTGTAATGTTATAAGAAAAATGTATGAAGTATATCTTTTTAGTATAGTAGTAATGTTCTTTGTCGCTAACCTATGAATATATATATGTTTGACATGACTGAGTAATTCCTTGTATTTATGTATGCACTTACTGTACTTTGATTATCTATGTGTTTCAATCCCCCTATATACATTGTCTGATTGATATTTGAAATGAAAAGCTAAATTCAATATTCTAAGCAATAAATAACATGTAGTACTGATTATGTAAAACTGAAGAAATTATCCAATAATAAGTTAACTATCATCTGCGACTATTGATGTTTGGCACAGCTAACTGCAGATTCATACCACATGTAGTTGTTCTTTTTCTAGTTCTCTTCCTTAAAAAGTTATACTTAATAATGAACTAATGTGTGCAATGTTTCTTGTTTTCGGCCGATTTCCTTTTAACCTGAAATAGAAATATATTGATTTCGATGTTAAAAGCTAAAACGGCCCACTTTGATCAGCTTCCACAAAGGGCAATAGCCATAGAAACATAAACTACTTGACTTTGAGTCATTGGTCATGTGAAAACTGACCGTAAAATCCAAAATGATGAAAGGAGTTAAAACAGAGAAAACCTCTCACATCCACATTTGAACACACTAAGATGAAGCAATATGATACACACAGTAAAACAAATGAAAACCAATACCGTACAACTATCTTGACTAAACAACCTTGTAATGTAAACTTTTGCTTTAAACTTGATATTTTTGTCATAATAATTGTTGAGGCTTTTCGTCAAACATTGTGTCAATTATTTTAGCTCTACAAGAGGATCCAGTTGAAAGAAGCAAGTTTGACGTCGTTGAAGATGATGTCCTTTGACGGCCGCTTTAAAGAGAATGTCATGTCATTCCGAAACTTCCAAAGGAACCATAAAGTCATTTGAACAACCACATCAAAGTGGCTTTCGAGTTGGAGTTACACATGTTTATTGATTGTAATCTTATTGTTTTGTTGGTCATTAGTTTATTAGACCGACTGTTATGGTGGCGTTTCACCACACATGAAGGAACTTCACCGCGCGTCAACCCCATGACGGCCAAGCTCAACGGCACACGAAGGAGGGAAAATAGGGTTGGTTGGGTGGTGCAGACCACCTAACAAAATGCACACTCTATTATTTTTGTTTGTGAGCGTGTGTGAGGTATGTTTGTAGAAAGCCTTAGAGCACACATTAGTCTTTAAATATCAACAAACACTAACAAAGAAGACTTTCAAGCATGATCATCGTTAAGGATGGCATTAGCTATCCCAAGACACTAGTCGGTGATAGAATAAATTTCTTTTTACATGTTAAAGTGAAAAACAAACAACCAACTTAAGGCTTAATCCTATAGCAGTCGTTGGCAGTAGTTTACTATAATACAAAGATTAGGGTGGTTACAGTGAAGAATACTATACAGGTCCGAATGCAGACTCAAAATAAGCATAAAAAATGTACAAAACTTATCAAGCAAGATATTGTTTAAATGGAGTAGCACAAAACAGACATCACTACAACACACAAGCTACCCATTTCGCTCAAATAAAACGTGTGAAAAAGGTAACTATTATTCATTTAAATCCAGCCAATGCCGTATATTTCATGAGATCCAGAGCAAAAAGAAACAAAAGAAATACCAAGTAATATACGCTATTTAACTAGGTAAATCTTTCTACTAGTGCCTGCAGAAAGTCAGGTCTATGCATTAACCTGCCTATTTATGAACACTGATTTTGCCACTCAAAAATGATAACCAAACAGATTAAAAAGCAAGAACTACATAAGACCGTCAAAATCAGCAGCATCAAGGAGTTCATTTAGCTGTTCGTCTGTCCAAAGTGGTAGTGAAGCACTTACTGCTGGTTGTCCATTTTTAATCCCGTCAGTCGGCCTTGTAACATTTCCATGGTTTTCTATAACATCTGCTTCTGTTAACATTTCCTCATCTGTCAAAATATTCTGATTTGTTCCTTCTTTACTTGTCTTGCTGCATTGTTGCCCAATTGAAGAAACCGGATTTACGTTTTCTTGTTCATCATCAATACGCATACTCTGATTATTGTTATTAGTATTTCTTCTGATTACATCTGAAAATCCTTCTGCTCCTCGTTCCTTAGAAAATGCACTGCCTGACATTGGTGACCCCCGTCCAGAATCTTGTAATGATGTATAGAGTTGGACAGTTGGTAAAGTTTATCCAAAAAATTATAATAAAGCAGCTAGATTTGGCCATTTCGACGCATACAGATGGGTCAATTAGGGTTATGTTTTATCTCTAATGAAAAAATGGGTTAAGATATATTTTAACTAAAAGGGAAACAGGTCAAATATACCAAACGGGTCCAAGAGTGTCATTTGAAACGTATTCAAAAGCACAAAAACATATAAATTGTTTTTAAAAAATAGATTAATATAACGAAGTCTTTGTGGGTAGGACCCTACCCATTTTGACTAGTTACCCAACCCACCCAACAGGCACACTTTGTCACCCCTAAACACAACTAAAGAAAGTTTTGCACATACCAGAACCAGGACCTGCATCTACGATTAATGTCTGTTTCTGTGAAGATCCACCATCCTTGTAGAATACCTGGAATAAAACGGGTCAGCGCTTATCATCACATAAAAAGTTGAAAAAGTATGTTAACCCACAATTGTGCAACTAGTGGGATTTGGTTTACCACTTTGCAAGTTTATAAAACGTGGTACACGTAACTAAAGAACCTGCAACCACACCCTAGGTCAGATAGTTCTGTGTTACTTGACATCGGTCACAGTCTTGAATCTAGTTTGGACAAAATATTCTTAACGGAGCTAAATAAGAATCATTTATATACTAAGGAATTAGGATATTTATAATTGTAGACTCGTAGAGTTCAAATTAACTCCCCCCAACAACGCTTCTCGTCCTCCAACTTATCAAGCTTACCACCTATGTATTTATATCACAAGACTAATGATGGTTTGAAATAAATAGTAAAGGCACGTTTATTGATACATAAGGATTGAATCTCTCTAATATTTCTGGATGCTCTGCAAAGCGCAAACAGAAGAGAAGTTGACTTTTCGTGAGTTGGTGCATGTCAATGTGAAGATGCATGGAAAGGTCATGGATCTCATCTATAGCAAATTAAAGGATGAACGGCATGTCAGCATATGGAAAATGTTATCTTATCCATCTTAAGAAAAAAATAAATAAATAAATAAATAAATAATAAAGCAAGCACGGTCACAATAGAATGATTTAGTGTTATTTGAGCATACTTGATCTTTCAGATATTGATATATAAACCCCCCTAGAACTTAACAATTTAACTGGTCCCATCTCATTGGATCATATTCATGACAAAAGCACAACCATGTTTTATTTGCCTGTCACTTGCGAAACTCCCAAGACAATATTGCTTGAGGAAGCAAAAGGTAGTAATAATAGTATGCAAACAAAATCAAATGTCTGTAAAATACAGAGTTTACAACAAAGTATCCATGGAATCGGTGGGTCAGATAGGAAAATGAGTAGAAAAATGTGCAAGACTTGGTTCCAAAAGAATGCCTATAAGCCGATGCTTAAACATGAACTAGAAATAGGTAACAAAATTCCTAGTATATTATAGTTTTCACAGCTGTAATGGCTACTACCTTTTAACGAAATAAGGCACCCAATTAATACAACTGTTGAGAAAAAAGTGTGTACCTTTACCAAATTCCTCTTCGTAATGTTAAGATAATGGGATGATTGTTTAGGAGAAAACACAGAAACCTACACAAATTAGCAAAGATTAAAAAAATTATACGAATTGCGAGTACCAACACAATTAGGACTAGAATTACAGATATGAAGATACAGGTAGAATGGCAGACATAAATAACATACCTTATTAAGTATCAAAACAGATCCTACAGTAATACCCTTTCCAAACTCCCCCTCTGTAAGGACCTTGTGATGAATAGTACCAGAGATTGTACCTGAACGATCCTAAAGTTTAAAAACAACAAATTAGTAACCAAGTAGTGTAAGTTTAATCTGTTCATCTGTTGACTTACAAACTACAGCAAATCCTTACTTTGAGTGTTACTGTCAGATCACCCAGCACATTTGGAGTAGAAGACTTGACTACAGCAACAACCTATAACATACCAGAGATAATCTGTAAAAGATGTACTACTGAAGTACTGATGACAATTTCTGTTCAGATAACTTGCAATCAAACCACATCTTATCAAGTGTGAGATCAATAGATATCTTTATTCATAAATTAATAAACAGTTTGCGACCGTGGATTTTCAGTTTTATTATCAGTCTGGTCGTGTTCATCAATCTACTTGTTCTTACTAGATACCGTGTTGGTTACCTTTAATGCCTTCCTAGAATACTCTCATTTCAAGTGTAGTTTCTTTGAATATGAAGGGAACAGATCATCGTAAGCTTCTTACATATAAATAACAGAATTTAATGGAAACATTGACAGTGCTTCCTCGTTATGAGACATGCATTTATATGCAGTAACAGAATTTAATCCAAAACAGTTGATACAAGAAAAGAAAATCATATGCCCAACAATTTGTTATAGCAGATACAAAAGTAATTTTAGCGGTCATGATCCATGACATAACGTCAAATAGACTAATATATGCACCCGGGTTGATCATTGTAAATATCTCATTAAGTCACAGAATTTGTCCAACAAATAGACACAACCAAGGCTTCTAACCTAGACAAGAAGTTACCATCAAAACTGTTCCACGTTAGCTAACACAAAGAAGCCTACTCCGAGTAGGAATCCCGCACATTATAAAAAGGGTAAATGATATTGCCCCAACTATGCAAGTGTCAACGGATTTTAACAAAATATACAAAACCAATATCTAAAGTACAACAGATAATTATATTATATACTACCTTGTCAAGTTTCCCATTCTTGAGATGCGTCTTGATATCGCCCAAACACGCGTCCACGATCCCTTCACACAAACAAAAACATCAAATTTCCATAATCTAAAAACTATAAAAAGTACAAAAAAAACCAAATCAATAGTTACCCTCATCATAATTCACAAACTCAACCGCGCTAACCCACGGCCCACGCTTGAAATCCTCATCCTCATTCGGATCCTCAACAGCTTTCCTAATATATGCCTGTGTCGCCATCACACACTCCTCCCCTTCCTTAATAGCTGCTAATTTACGCAGCTTAGCCGCTTGAATGATACCCGCAGGACCCGGAATTATCCGAACCGGGTTTTCGGCAAGATTATCAGAATTAGGGTTTTGAGATGAAACTAGGGTTTGGGTGGTGGTGGTGGTGGTGGTGTGAGGGCGTTTGTTGCAGGGGCGGAGGAGGGGGGTTGGACGGAGATCGGAGTCGTCTATATCAAGGGATTCTTCCCATTCATGATTTGGGGATGGATTCATTTTTTTGGGGTGTACGGAGTATTATTTTTAACTGTTTGGTTTTGAGTTTTTACTGTTTGTGACATATGTCATATGAAATTGGCGGGAAAAATGTAAAATCTTGATTTACAAATCTTAATTTTTTAGATTATACTACGTACTTGTTTTATTAAAATGTTTTGGGTTTGAATCTGACTACCACATCTTACTGGTAAGATGTGGTTATAAAGTCTGAATCTGAATGAAATAATGTTGTTTATTTTTCTATAATTCTTTTTAAGTATATATATCTATACTACTTTATAATGTATTTAGGACATCTATATTTAGAAGTTTTAAAAAAATAAGACAAAAAATATTACTATAATAAGAAATTAACAAGACATTAATAGGAATAATTGACTTTTATTATAAATCTTGTAACACCTATTCCCGATAATTTAATATCTTATAACTACATGCTAATTGTAAGGTTGATGTTCAATTAATTTTAAAAATGATAATTTAAATCTATACTATCTTATACTAATGTATTTAGGACATCTATATTTAGAAGTCTTAAAAAAATAAAACAAAAAACATTACTATAATAAGAAATTAACAAGACATTAATAGGAATAATTGTCTTTTATTATAAATCTTGTAACACCTATTCCTGATAATTTAATATCTTATAACTACATGCTAATTGTAAGGTAGATGTTCAATTAATTTTAAAAATGATAATTTAAAGGTGATCAAATTATTTTGAAAACGTAAATATTTGCTCGTCATAAAATTTAATTATACGAGAACCCGTCGCAACAATGCGCGGGTACCCGTCCATTCTAAGTTATGTTTCTTAGATGCTACTTATGTTTCTTTCTTTCGCCATATGTTTTTTATATGAAATGCTTTACATTGTTATTGTAAAAGAGAAAGTCTTAAAAATTATAAGACCAAAGACATTTCCCAAGAAATACTTTACATTTGTACAATTATTGTTAAAAAAACGTGTAACCGAATAACATTTGCTCGCTACAAAATATAGTCACAGGTACCCGCCGCCGCATTGCGCGGGTACCCTGTATTAAACAATATCAATATGATGAACAAGGAGCTTGTGTAAACATGAAACAAAACATTTTTATCGTAAAATTTAACACAGTAATAAACCATCAAATTATCTTTATACATATCCTAAATTTAACATAGTAAAAAGCTATTACACGAATTCTCATAAAATAAAACATAAGTTTAACGTTTCATTTACTCCCCATTTTCTCTACAAAAAGATATTCTTTTTCAAAACCATCCACATAAACTCATCTCTCAAGATGTCACAATACTTCAACCACCATTATTCACCTAAAATTTTCTCACGACAGTAATTTAATACACTTATTAATTCCAAATATAATGTAATATCAAATGATAAAACAACAGTAGCGTGAGTATATTCGGCCCAAACATGTCTCACACTTTTCACTACTTGGCCCACACAATAAATAACACAAACAATACTAAACCTAAGTATATATCACACAAGTTAGTTGTTGCCCTAAAACAACGCCTCCTTTTTTCTTTTTTTCATAGCCACCAATATCTTTGTTCTCTTCTATTTATCACAAGAAATATAAACCACAAGAACACCCTTATGTACTCGTATTAATTTTTTTAGTGGTGTTTGTTTTCTTGTATGCTTCTCAAATCCGAACTTTAAACAAACAATATCCACCCCTAGCATTTGTAACTCACGATTTATTATAAACCACATACCCTTTTTATCATTGATGGCTCGGCTAAGATCTTTTTAAAAGGTCTCGGGTAGGGTTATGATTCTTGTTTTTGTTCTTGTTCAACTTTGTAAACTATAACCACAGACCAACGACACAAAACCAAGAATCGTGTTTTAAGAATCGGTTCTTGTAATGGTTTTGTTGTCATGGTTTTAATGTGATAGAGTACTTTTATTTCTTCTGAAGCAAATATCTATGATGGGCTAATACAAAACTTTAAAGATTTTGTGAACAATACTTTCAAAAGAACGTGAGATATTTGTTTTGTTGTTCATGTCTATATATATTTTTTTTTCTTTGTTTTATCTTTTGAAACACAAACCAAATTTGGTCTCAAACTTGAGAGACGGCTGAAGATTTTATAGGAGTAAGAGCCGGTAAGACATGTTCAACGCCTCTTACCGAGTCAGACCTAATAAGTCTGACCATGTCTGACTCGTCGTGAAAAAACAAACGACAAAAACCTCTGACCGCGTCTGACTGGTAAGATGTCAGAGGCAATCAGACCTTTTTTTGTAAAAACAAACACACCCTTAGTTTAAGCTACTTAATTAGTCCATCCGTCTCGAAATTATTGTTTACATTTCAAATATTTCAAAAAATTGTCCACTTTGTAAGTAATGAAAAGAGAATTTAATGGGGAAATTCTATTTGATTGGTTGAAAATTGTAGTGGTCCAAGTTTTATTAAACCGTGTGATTCTTGACTTCTTACAATAATTTTGAGACGGAGAAAGTAGTAACCAATATTTTTCTCAAAGTATCATTTTCGTTAGGAGTAGTTAAATTAAGAGGATACACGGTTATTTAGAAAGTAGGGCTGAGCTTAATGGACTAAAAACCGAACCGGACTGACCATATTTGGTTTCGGTCCTATATGCTAACGATTTTTGGTTTTGGCTCAGCTCGATTTCGTGGTTCAGTTCTGTTTTGGACCGATGCTCAGCTCATAAAGTATAAATAATTTATGAATGTCAGAATTTTTTGATTAAAGATCATTTACATACCAAACTTTTTTACATAACAAGAGATAAATCTTTATCATTCATCTTTGTTTGATCTAATGGATGAGATTAATCTCAACAATTTAAAAAGGGCAAAATGAGGATTTACCCCATGAAATTCACCATGCTTTAAGGTTTGCCCTTTCTTTTTTTTCCATTTCGCATTTGCCCCATTGCGACTTATGTAACCTAAGCGAATCGTACAAACCAATATCATGTTGCCACATGTCCTCGTACCAAGTACACTTTTCTAAGTGTGTGTAAGACACAAGTACATGTGTGTAAGTGTACTATTATGCAACTTGTACAATGTTTGCAAATAAAATATACATTATTTTTTATGCAACTTGTACAATTTATTTTGATTTGACATTTGTAATAGTGATTGTACCTTTCATGCGAACTGTACAAAATTTTATTCGATTTGACATGTGAAATAGTATTAGTACTTTTTATGCGCTTTGTACAAATTTTGTTTGATTAGATAGGTGTATTTTTTATGCGATATGTACTTTTAATTAGTTTTCTATACTCCCTTATAAAGCATGGATATCCTCTTCTTAACTCCGAACCTGAAAATTAAGATTCAACATCCAACCCATGCTCCGAACCTACATGATATAAAAGCTTTGTACTAAACAGAAAAATAAATAAATTGTCACAAACACTACCTACTTTTTCTCTCTTCATATCTCTTTTCTTTCTACTCAATATCCAAACCAAAAAATACATTCAACTACCACCACACAAATCACAGCCAACTACCACCCACAAACCCACCACAACCGAGACCCATACCTCCACCAAAACCGCACCATCGAACCCTCCGCCACCACGAGAACCAAACCATCGTACTACATCACCAAGACCGACCACCACTGGAAATCCAATATCAGCCAATGTATTTTGAAGTTTTGAGGTTATTTAGAGCTTTTCTACAAGATCTATGTATTTTTCGAGTTTTATAGTTCTTTTTTTTTTTTTTTTTTTTTTTTTTTTTTTTTTTTTTTTTTTTTAATTTATAGATCTATATATTTTATATCATTTTTTAAACCATTTTGTAGATCCATCCCCAAATCGCAGCCGACCACCAACCATCCTCACCAACGAAGTAGCCAACACTAAGCCACGACCACCACTAGAAACCACACCACCGAGACCCAGCAACACTGAAAGCTTTACTTCTCCGAAGGTTTTTTAGGATTTGGTTTTGCTATTAGTTTTGTTTATAGATCTATGTACTTTTTATGTTTCGAAGGTTCCATTTGCTTAGAATTTGAGTTGCTATAACATTTTTGACATTTTTAGTAGATCCACTGCTGCCACTGCCATCTCTGTTGCCGGAATCTTTGATGTCGTCGCTGGAATATGCACTATCACCGCTGTTCAAAATTGTATAATCTTATTCGGTTAAATCGGAATAATAATATTTTTTCTTGTCGATATTAATGAAGATATTAAAGGCTGAGGTGTCCATGCCTTTTTTACAAGATGAATGATTCTTATACATAGTAGCTTTTAAATATCAAGATGCATTAAATCTTGTAAATGTTTTTCTTGACATATTATATTTGATGAAACAATTTGTTGTCAATTCTTGCTAAAACAAAAACGCAACAGATTTGGAATCGGGGTAAAATGTTTTGTTTTCTTTAATAATTTGTCTTGCTCAAGAAAATGTAAGGGTTTAAAAAGTTTGTTTTGTTGAATTTGGTTGTTGTCAAAACTGAATATTTACTAAGTTGAAACTAAAAATTTTGAATTATAGGGAACCACGAAAGCTAGAAATTAAACAAATAGTTGAATCCGAATGTGAATATTACGGGGAACCAGGAAAGGTAAAAGCATATAAAGCAATTGAAAATGAATTATTTTAATTATAGGGAACTGGGATAAAAGTGTTATTTTTCGAATAAGCACAACTGCACAAGGACAATGGACACAAAAGAAAACAAGAGGCATCGATAAATATAACACAAGATGCGGCAACTTTAGTGAAAGTTGGGTAGTCCAAGAGGCTTCAATGGTAGTCCAAGTGATAAAACTCACAAGTCATGCGTATCGTTGCAGTTGTGATTTGCCAAAAACTATACATTTTGAAATTTGAAATATACTTTAGACTTTTTGATGTAGTTTTTAGAAACACTTCATTGTAATAATGAAAGTTGGGTGCCTACACCTAAGCTATATGTTAATCACTTTTACTCTACCTACACATAATAATAGAAGAAGACACAAAAGTATATCACATGTCAAGAACAAAGTTAAACTAAAATGTTATCTTGTATAAAAAATAAAAAAATAAAAAATAAATAAAAAATAAATAAAAAAAAAAATCTATACCATGTCATAGTAGAAGAGTCTCTGTCGAAACTTTGCATAATGTTCACAATGAAATTGAGACTATGACTGGTGAGTGCTTATTCACTCACCTTTTCTGAGCTAAAATAGGACTTTATAATCCAAAAACTAACCCAAAACGCCAAAGAAAACATGTTTTTGTGATTGTGAATGTGCAGGTACGGATATCTCGTAAAAAGACAAAAAACAAACGGAAATCAGCAAAAACGAGCACGAGAGTAGAACGTGTGCAGATTAGTCAAGGAAAGTCAATGCTGAGCCTTAGAAGTCCTCAGAGATATGTGATTTGTCAGTTTTGATCCCTGATTGAAGATTCATGAGATTGTTAGAATTGGTCCTCCAAGTTTCAGAATTTGGCAATTTTAGTCCTTGGAAGATACTCTTCATATTATGACATCTATGGTCCTTGGAAAATCAGAAATTTACATCATGAGCCCTTGGAATATATTTTGGAAGAAGTACAGGTTTAGTCCTTGCAATTTCAGAAAATACACATTTGGTCCATATAATTTGGAAGCAAAAATCTGAAAATAAAAATAACCTTAGTCCAATCTAATACCAAAACACCACAAATCCAAATCCAATATCCAAAGCCCATCACCAAGCCCAGCAACCCCATGGTCAAACACCCCACACACGGGTCAAAGGTCAAATGTGAGTCAAACATAATAAAAATATATTACTTTTACCCGCCCCCCAATTACCCACTCAACCCAGAAAACACTATTCACCTATGAACCCTAGTTTACCCGTCCCTTCTAATTACTGAGATTAAGGGTGTATTGGTCAAATCAAGTGCATCTAGAAGGGTGTCAGACGTGTCAGGGGTATGTCAGAGGCTCAAGAAGCACACAATGGACACATGGCATCATTCAATTGGGAGGAACGCGTCATTGATATCTAATCCAAGGGATATCATGAAGGTGTTATCATTGGGAAATGATCACATGGCTCTGAGATGATCAAAAGAAACACAAATCACACGGATTGCCAAGCTGGCAATCCGTGAGCCTCTCTTCTAGATTATTCTTCTTATTAGTATAAATAGAGTGCTAGGGATAGTGATTTAGGTGGTGGAGTTTAGGATAACGTTACTCTGCCCATTTCATTTCTGAGTCTTTGTAGTTTAAATTTCTTTTCCATTGTAATATTTTTACTTTTAATGAAATTTAGTTCACTTTTCAATCAATACTGCTTATTACTTTTAGCTAATTGTTGTAGATTGTAATCTCTTTACTTTCAGAAGTAATTAGTTTTAAAAGCAAGTTGTTCTCAATTTCATTTAAATTCAGTTTTACTTAACCAAAAGTTTTAGGAAATATAAAATCAGAAAATTAAAAAAAATAGAAATTCTTTTGTTGTAAATCAGCTTGTAGTTAAGCTTGTTTGTAGTTCAATACATCTCTTATTAGCTCTACATAGCTTTTGTGAGAGTTAATTCAGTTTCATTTGTTCATAAACTCTGTGGTCAACTAAAGTCAACTGAGGTACATTTGGTGGATTATTGATAGTTTGGGATAGCCATGGAAGATCCTAGCCTATCTTAGAGATAGGTATCAGTGGAAAACCTTCTGTTCATGCTGAAGGTGTTTAGTAAGTTCCTTGATTGTAATGAGTTTTTGTTAAATTTTTAGTTCAAATCAGTATCTGTGTTTCTGTTGGATTTTGTGGTTCTTGCTTGTTGATTCTGCTTCATTTCATGTTATTATAACTTATTGGATTAGAAGTTTAGTGATTATAAGCTTGGATTGAAGTTTCATTTTATTTACTGTCATATTTAGGGGTGTTTGGATCTGCCTATTGTTGAGTGTTGAAGTTGTTTGATTGTTGTCTCATGATCTCACACAGGTCACATTAGAGTAGAAATAGAGATTTAGACACTAAAATTAGTAGTGTAAACTAGTAATAGTCAAAATAGAATCTCAATTTTAGTTAACTGTTAGTATATTGAGTTTTTACTAGCTGAATTAGATAAGTAGTTATATCTTAGCTTAACATAGCTTATAGTAATTGAATCTTAGCCTAATACAACATCTAGGAGTAGATTAATTCAATTGAAATTGCTGGAAGTCAAATTAGTGTAGGATTCTAATAAGTCAACTGTATCAGCTTGTTGATTTCTATTAGTTGTTGTTTAAGGCTCTTATTAGGTATTCTATTGATAGTTAATGATAGATCATTTGCTGTTTTTGGGAACTCAGTAGTATAGAGTTTGATTTGCCCCACAATTTTCTAGTTTATAGCTTCTTAGGACTGCTTATTGGCACCTGCTTATTAAGTAGTTTGGACTTGTTTTCTGTCATTAACATAGGACTGCTAGTGCTTATTAGAGCTTGTACTAGAGATAATTTGAATGTTCTGAGTTCATTAGAGTGTTTTGAAGTGGTTTCCATTGAATTGTTCTTCTGGCTTATTCTGGAATGCTTATTGCTGCTTCATTGCTTTTGCTTAACTGCTTATTGCTTATTTCTATTGTTTTTGTGATATCTCTTATCATTTCTGAGCATCATTGAGCTAATTAGAGTCCATTATATCTGTGTTATAAGTTTTTCACAGTTTGGTCACAAGTGCTTATTTATAAGCACTTGTGATAAGCTATTTTCAGTAGAATAAGCACTTCTGCTACTTATTTTCTTTTCAAAAATTTTCCCCTAGCTTTTCATAACATTTTAGATTTTCTGTGAATTTTTCACATTTTTCTGAGTTGATTTGATATTTTTCTTAATTTTTCTTAGTTTATAATTACTTTTTAATAAATAAAAATCAATAAAAATTCAGAAAAAGCCTTTAAAAATACGAAAATATTTTAGGAAATCTTTTTATACTAATATTTTAGATTTTTCATAATAGATTTTATATTTTTCCCATTAATTTTTACATTTTTCTTTATTTTTAATTACTTTTTAATTCCAAAAATAGAAATTTTATTTTTTTGGGGTAAAAGGTCAAAAGACCCGGTAAATATCAAAAAAAAATAAAAAATAAATAATAATAATAATAATAATAATAATAATAATAATAATAATAATAATAATAATATATAGAAAATAATTCATAGAAAATAAATAAAAAGTCAAAAAAAATATTTTTATTTTTTCTAAAAATTCTTTTTATTAGTTTAAGATTTTTAGAAATTTGTTTCACATTTGTAGGATCAAATTTAGTTAAAGATTTACGTTTTATTTTGTACGTTACGTTTAATTTTCGCGTTTGAATTTCCATTTTTAGATTTTAGACATTTGTGCATATATAACTTGTACTTTCTGCTTAATTCACTATTTCTTTTCATAATTTGTATTTCACCATCACAATTTCCACTATTCACTTTTCATTACACGGTTCACGATTCACGATTCGATAATTCGAGATTCCATTCAACTTTCGTTGGGAAACGACTCGGTAAATTCGTATTTCTCGCGGATTTTCTCGATACTTATAAATATACTATTGATTTTCACACAAATCAATTTTTGGCGCCGCTGCCGGGGAAGGTTGAAGTGAGTTTTTGAATATTCGTTTTGAAAATTTCGTGTTTTGATAAGCCTTCCTCTATCTTGTATATATTTTCTATAAAAATATAAAAATTGAAAAATGTTAGACGATTAGTATTGGGTATTTAGGCCCGTTGGCCCATATTGTATCTTATTTATTCATTCACATGTACCGAACTTATTGATTCAATACATACGGTTTACTAAATCTTACGTGGTATCAGGCCTACTGGTCGATCCCTAAAACCCTAACTTTTTTGTTTTCTTTTTCAGTTGCTGTCGTTGATTGTTTGTTTGTCGACCTATAGTGTTGTCGACGGGTACCTTGTTTGTTTGTCGACCGTGTGTGTTGTCGACCTGTTTCCTTTGCTTGCTCTTTATCACCTACTGTTTGTTGTCATCTTTAAATCTCGTACAAATTCAGATTGATTTAATTGTTTTATTCGTACAAACTTCTTACTCATTGGTCGAAGCTTTATCATGGGACGGTGGAACTTATATTAAGTGGAGTATTAATTGAGGTCTTTTGCAAGCTTTAGTGAAGGGTTTATCATCTTTTATTATTCAACCTCCTACCTTTAATTCTCATCAATTATATTATAAAGGTTACTGTTGGTGGAACTGATTGGTTGATTCATCTTGAATTATATTATCTTGGGTCTGACGTACAATTAATTATCATCAATTGGTTCCTGTTTGATTATTGTTTCACAGCTTTAAACCCTACACCAACACCACGCGTTACTGTTTGATTTGTTCTTCACCATGACTACGGATACAACTCCCCCACCACCTGTCCTCACGCTATCGGATAAACTTATGGCTATGAATCACCTAACCACTTTTGTTCCCATCAAACTTGATGTTGATGAGATGAATTACTCCCAATGGGTGTATTATTTTTCTCACCTTTGTCATGGCTATGGCATCTTGGACCATCTTGTTGATCCACCCGAATCCTCCTCTGCTCCACCTTCTTCACCACCAACTAGGGATCCGGAATGGCTCAAGGTTGATTTTATTATTCGGTCTTGGATCTTTTCCACACTTGCAGTGAATCTTCAAAAGCGGTTGGTTGTTCTTAATCCCCAAACAGCCAAAGAGGCGTGGGTGTCTCTTGCAACGATTTTTCAAGACAATAAACGCCCAAGAGCTATGGCTTTGAAGGCAGAGCTCCGGAATTTGAAGCTTGGGGACTTAACAATTGATGCATACTTTCAGAAAATTGAGTCAATTGCTTATGTGTTAAATGGTCTTGGTTTTCCTCTTAGCAATGACGATATTGTAATGTTTGCACTTGAAGGCTTGCCAAACACGTATGATGTGATTTCTACAGTTATTACTAGTAGGGAACCCTTTCCCGATCTCAAGACGGTTCGTTCTTTATTGACTACGCAAGAGATGCGTATGAAATCTAAGGTTCAAGACCCGCTTGTGGCTGCTACATCTGCTTCTCCTATGGTCCTATTGGCAAATAATAATGCTCGGCGTTCGTCTAATTCTTTGGAAAAAGTGAACAAACCTTGTTTTCTTTTTGCTAAAGGTCATTGTCGTTTTGGTGAGCCGTGTCGGTATCTTCACAATGGTGTTCATGGTAAGTCTACTTTACTACCTCGTACTTCCAGTTCATCATCTCCTATGTCGGATATGGATACCTTGCGACAATTGTTGGCTAAGTTGGGGTTTACCTTTATACCTAGCCAATCTACTACACCTATTGCTTATACTACCACTCCCTCTCCTGTTGCTTATACCATGAATAACCATCCTTATGGACCGGCTCCACTTCAATACCAATCCCAACCTCTATATTCGGCCCAAGTGTTTCCACAGGGGGTTCAAGGTTTACCACAGGGGGCGAGTCATAATGTTGCTCAAGGGGTTCATGGTCTACCACAGGGGGTTCAGTTTGGGGTGGCAGGTTTGTTTCCACAGGGGGTTTCGTTTGCTGCAGGTTCTCAGCAGTCGCAGGGGGTTCAAATTCTACCACAGGGGGTTCCGTTTGCAGGTTCACAACCTGGGGTTCAGTTAGGTCCAGGTGTGGTTCAGCAAGGACCATCACTAGCCGGTTTTCACCCAGGTCAACTACTAGCATCAGGTTCACAGGGTTCGGGTCAAGCGACTCTTTTACCAAATGCCTTTAATACCACCACTCTTCAGGAACCGGCTGCTGGCGACTGGAATATGGATACAGGTGCGAGCTCTCACTTTAATGATTCTGTACATAGTCTTAGTTATATTCTTAATGAGTGCATTTATCCGTCTGTTGCAGTTGGTGATGGGCGTTTCATTCCCGTTACTAACTCTGGTCATAGTACTTTGTCAACCCCTTTTCGTCCTATTCGTTTAAATAATGTTTTAATCACTCCTCACATTGTCAAAAATCTCATTTCTGTGCGTCAATTTGTTCGTGATAATTATTGCACTGTTGAATTTGATCCTTTTGGTTTTTCTGTGAAGGACTTCCTAACTCGACGGGTACTCCTCCGTTGTGATAGCACGGGTGATCTCTATCCTGTTACGAAGCCTTCTCCCATTCCTCAAGCATATCTTACCAGTCAGTATACGTGGCATCAACGCCTTGGACATCCAGGGAGTGAAGTGTTACGGCGTCTTGTGTCTAGTGATTCTATTTCTTGTAATAAAGAGAAGCTTCCCATTCTTTGCCATGCTTGTCAGCTTGGTAAACATGTGAAGCTTCCGTTTGTTAGTTCGTCTAGTTCTGTTACTTCTTGTTTTGACATTGTTCACTCGGATTTGTGGACATCCCCAATTCCGAGTCTTTCTGGTTTCAAGTATTATGTTTTGTTTCTGCATCATTACTCTCAGTATGTTTGGGTTTACCCGTTAATGAATAAATCTGATGTTTTGTCTAAATTTCAGTTGTTTCGTAGTTATGTTCATACTCAGTTTAAGTGTGAAATTAAATCGTTCCAGTGTGATCATGGTGGTGAGTTTGATAATACTGCCTTTCATAAATTATTTTCCACCCATGGCATCCAATTTAGATTTTTTTGCCCTCGCACATCTCAACAAAATGAAAAATCTGAACGCATGATTCGTACCATCAATAATCTTATTCGTACTTTGTTGTTTCAAGCACACCTACCACCAAACTATTGGACCGAGGCTCTTAATATGGCTGTTTATTTATTGAATATATTACCTTCTCGTGCCATTAATAATGAAATACCCTTTACCTGACTTTTTGGTGCTACACCTGATTATAGTGTTCTTCGTGTCTTTGGATGCCTTTGTTACCCACATATAGATACCAACCATAAATTAGGACCACGTGCTACACCTGCAATATTTCTGGGACATGCTGCCAATCATTTTGGCTATCGTTGCCTTGATCTTAACACCAATAAAATTATCATATCTCGTCATGTTACCTTTGATGAGAAGGTTTTTCCGTTTCAATCCAACCAATCCAAGCCCACCCCCTCCTATTATTTTTTGGAAGATTCTTCCAATCTCATTTCCACTATTATTAACACCACACCTATTGGTCCTAATTTAAACCCAACTATAACTTCACCTGTCACCATACATGCATCACCTACACCACCAACACCTTCACCGTCTCCACCAAACGATCATGTTCGTGTTCCTACACCTCCACAGTCTCCACCAAACGATCATGTTCCTGTTCCTACACCTCCACCTATTGTATCTACTCATCCCATGGTCACACGTTCTCGTGTCGGGACAACTCGTCCTAATCCTAAGTATGCTGGTCATGTGTCTACTGTTTCTCCTTCACCTAGGTCCTATAAGGATGCTTTTAATAATCCAAATTGGCGAAATGCTATATATGATGAGTATAATGCACTTGTTAAGAATAAAACTTGGAAACGTGTACCTCGACCTGAGGGTGTTAATGTTGTTAGTTGTATGTGGTTATTTCGCCATAAGTATTTGGCTGATGGCACTCTTAGTCGGTACAAGGCACGTCTTGTTGCCAATGGTAGCACACAGATTGAGGGAGTTGATGTTGATGAGACTTTTAGTCCGGTTGTTAAGCCGGGTACAATTCGGACTGTTCTTAGCTTAGCTATTTCTCGACATTGGCCTGTTCACCAGCTTGATGTCAAGAATGCGTTTTTACATGGAGATTTAGCCGAAACTGTTTATATGCATCAACCTCCCGGTTTTCGGGATCCAGAGCATCCGGATTATGTTTGTTTATTACAGAGGTCTCTTTATGGTCTTAAGCAGGCACCTCGAGCATGGTTTCAGCGGTTTGCTACTTACATTACTACTGTTGGGTTTACTCCGAGTCGGTGTGATTCTTCTTTATTTATTTACCGACAGGGTGATGATACTGCTTTTCTGTTATTATATGTGGATGATATTGTGCTCACTGCTTCCTCTGATAGTTTATTAAAGCGGATTATTGCTTCCTTGCATAAGGAGTTCTCTATGACTGATTTGGGTGCTCTTAACTATTTTTTGGGTGTGTCGGTTACGCGTGACTCTTCTGGGATGTTTTTGTCACAGCGTAAGTATGCTATGGAGATTTTGGAACGTGCACATATGGTTGGTTGTAATCCTTCTCGGACTCCTGTTGACACCGAGTCTAAATTGGGTGATGATGGTGATCCAGTTTCTGATCCTAAGTTATATCGCAGTCTTGCAGGTTCTCTTCAGTATCTCACCTTCACTAGACCTGATATTACATATGCTGTGCAGCAGGTTTGTCTATATATGCATGATCCTCGAGTGCCTCATTTCAATGCTCTCAAGCGGATTTTACGGTATGTTCAGGGGACTCTGGATTATGGTTTACAGTTATTTTCTTCTACTACTGAGTCCTTGGTTGCTTATTCGGATGCTGATTGGGCGGGTTGCCCTACTACCCGACGATCTACATCAGGTTATTGTGTTTTTCTTGGCAACAACTTGCTCTCCTGGTCCTCTAAGCGTCAGCCTACGCTTTCTCGTTCCAGTGCTGAGGCTGAGTATCGTGGTGTTGCCAATGCTGTTGCTGAGACATGTTGGCTTCGGAATTTACTTCGTGAGCTTCATACACCTTTGTCCTCTGCTACTATTGTTTATTGTGATAATGTGAGTGCCGTGTACTTGTCCTCTAATCCTGTTCAGCATCAGCGGATGAAGCACATTGAGATTGATATTCATTTTGTTCGTGAATTGGTTGCTACTGGTCAAGTTCGAGTTGTACATGTTCCTTCTCGGTTTCAGTATGCTGATATTTTTACCAAGGGTTTACCGTCTACCTTGTTTGCTGAGTTTCGTGACAGCTTGAGTGTTCGGTCTCCTCCCGCTCAAACTGCGGGGGAGTGTTAGACGATTAGTATTGGGTATTTAGGCCCGTTGGCCCATATTGTATCTTATTTATTCATTCACATGTACCGAACTTATTGATTCAATACATACGGTTTACTAAATCTTACAAAAAATTCAGAACACTTTTCCTAAAGTGTTTACAAAAATACAAAAATAAAGTTACTGCCTCGACTCTCCCGTGGAAGGGAGGGCGTTGTAAACCAAATAAGCCTAACAACATAAGAAAAAACGTGAAATTAGTTGTTTATCGGATTACTTCATTTCTACAACCGATTAAGCAAAAAATACGGAAGCTAAGACATTAAATTGCTAGCTGAAGAGAGAAACATTCTTCTTTCCCGTCCCGTCGCGAGTGGTTTTGAAGGAAACGGTTTCAATTAACGTAACGTTTTATAAAAAGAAAAACAAAAGAAATAAAAAAAATTTGAGATTCGTTTAAACAAAAATAAAAGAACAAAAAGATTTTCCTTTTTTCTTTTCTTCTTCTTTTTCTTTTTAATTTTGTTTTTGGTGTATGCACACCCGCTCTTCTTTTGAGAGTCTTATATCACCTTTGTCAAACCCCGAAAGGGTAATTCGACACACACACCGTGTCCATTTCCCTAACGTTGTGGAAATGGATCCGTATAATCAACACCCTCAGGTGGGTGGAGATGATCACCAACACGTGCCAGCTCCCGATCTCCGAACGATGGAGGAGCTGTGCCAACCCACAATGCATGGTAGAGGTGGCCCGATTGCCCCTCTAAATATTGAGGCTACGGATTTTGGACTAAAGCATCATATGATACAACAAGTCCAAAATTCATGCCAATTTCACGGATTACCGGGTGACGATGCAAACAAGCATCTTGATAAATTTTTAACCGTCACCCAAAGCATGAAACAACATGGGGTCTCTGATGACGCCCTCTGTAACAATTCGCAATTTCAGGTTAATTACTATTCCCGGGAAATTCACTATTCATTTTACTATTCATTTTTACTATTCATTTTTCCCGAAACTTTCCCGAAAGTTGATTTTTATTTGATATTCTCGAGTGATAAATCATTTCCATGGCAAATTAAATGTTTGACATTCGTCAGATCATTTTCGTGAAAGTTATTAAGGAATTACACGTTTTAGGGTAAAACGTCATTCAGAAATTCTACGCACAACGAAACTCGACCGCGTTAAGTGACCCCGCATCAAAAAAATGTTTGACACACTCATGATTTATTTGAGAATTAATCATGACTGTGAAAAACATGACCAAAATAAGCCTCGGCCGTGAAAAACTGAAATTTTCAGTTTTTAAGCATTTTTACTCAGCCGTAACCTTAGCCTATACCTGCATCGCGTTTCTAATACGATTTGAGTTTTCAACTTATTAGAAAAAGTCAACATATTTTTCCCTCCTCCT
This sequence comes from Artemisia argyi, assembly GCA_030686995.1. Classification (NCBI taxonomy): domain Eukaryota; kingdom Viridiplantae; phylum Streptophyta; class Magnoliopsida; order Asterales; family Asteraceae; genus Artemisia; species Artemisia argyi. Next base: position 25,450,691 of record CM060705.1, read on the forward strand.
TTGACCAAAAATCATTCCTTGATTTTATAAGTCATTCCTTGATTTTTAGGCTTACGGTTTGATGTCTAAAAGACATTTAATACCAACCGACACTGGACTGAGCCCAGTCTAGACATTATAAGTCATTTTTAAATCATTTATATCCTATTAGAAAAGTAACATTTTACTTTTCTCAATTTTACGCAATATTCGTACGTTTTACGTATTACGCGTTTTAGACCCGTATTTCCAGTTTTAGCAGGGTTTTACCACCCCAATGGAACCTACCACTCATTTTATATTTTATTATGGAGTATTATGACATGTTTAACCATTCTTCCAAGTTTCGTATTTTTACGATACCCGGTTTTACGTTTTGTGACGTAACAACTTACGGTTTGCATTTTACGGGGTCGAAACTAGTTACATAAGCTTGGATAATATCATCAAAAGTCAATACTTGCTCTCCAAGCTCATGAACCGACTTAGGGGGGAAATTCAGCCCATAGGTGGCTTAATCTCATGCTTGGAAGCTTAGATTACATGCATGTGTCCAACTTGGTCTCCAAGTGTTGACAAGTCAACATTGTAACCTCCTCAAGACCTTATTTAAACCTCTCCTCCCCCTCCTTGGTCATTCCAACGTCCCACACACCACAACACTTCACATTTAGTTTAATTCTTCCAAATTATAGCATGGTTCAAGTGAAAGTTCAAGGTAGAAACCCTAGTTTGATCTTAGATTATCAAACACTTCCATAACCTCATATACTTGGTGATTTCTCTTGAGTTTTAATCCACTCAAGTCACCTCAACTTTCATCATCTCTCTTTCAAGATTACAAGAGTAGAAAGATTGCATGAAGTGAAGTGGGTTGAAGCAAGTCTATCAAAGTCCTATCCTTACATGTTAACTTCCTTTCATCTTTGAAAGCCAAAAGTTGTAAGCCAAACCCTAACATGCTTCTTGTTGAATAATCATGTTCATGTTATTTATATATTATTCATGCTATATTATGTCTTGTATTCATGTCCATGATGTATAAAAGTGAGTAAAACAAGTTGTTGTAATTGATTGACAAGATAAGTTACTAAAACAAGTAAACTAGTGACTTTCTTGGTAAGACCTGATCAAAATGGTAAAAATATGATGTTGGATCATTACATATTACAGTAGAGGACTTAACAAGGAAACCATAGCAATTTGAACCACCTAAAATGAGTATACGAGTCAAAAGTTACGCCCATTTGAAGTTACCAAAGATTTCCGGCAAAACTGCCTAAACCACATTGTTTTGCATTCTGACTTTTTGAAAGTCATACTTCTGGTCCGATTCATCAAAAAGTTAAAACACGAAAGTTGTCTGGAACGACGTTTTCGTTCAAGAACAAAGAAGCTCGAGCCCTGAAAACGCTTTCCGAGTGATAATTTCTTCAAATTCTTAACAGCCCATTTTTAGACCAAAGTCATTACATATAGGTTATGGTTTATGAATACCAAAGGGGTCTTATGACCTAGAATCAAGATCACAACCATGGCGCCAAGGTTGAGTCTCAAGACCATGGAACAATGACCAAAGGTCATGGCAAGGCCATGACGAAATGACCATGTAAGCTTACTTAGGCGTAAACATGAAACAAAGAGTTGACGATAACTTGAACAAACAATTTGGATCTACTTCACTTAAAAGGAACCATGAGATATTACAAAGAGAAAATGGTCATACAAAACTTATGAAACTACCCCTAATAACAATCTTCATGTACTAATAAACTTTCCTAAGTTTATTCAAATATCGGACATGTAACTTTTCGGATCAAAACTTATATCTATATATCTTATCAACTACTACAATAGTAGGGAGCCTCATGTGAGGAGTTCATTATGTAAGCCGTCGAGTTGAGTTGTGGATTTACGAGTTAAAGTGTCCTGGCTCCTCGAATGCTTACTAACATGACTTCTGAATTATGTCGGCCCGAACGGTAGTAAATGATATACAAAACATACATATTCATGAATCTTTTCTTTCAAAGACTTACAATATACATCATACCACATCATGGACTATAATGCAATATATATATATAGGCACTACTTCATATTCATTACACAAATCCTAAGTTGCAACGATTATTCTAGGTTGCTCGTAGAAGTTCTTACAGCATATCCATCATTCTCATTATATATCATCCAACTCAAGGTGAGTTCATAGCCCCACTTTCCATTACTTAATTGTTTTACAAACCCTTGGGGGGAATACATGCTATTTTTAACCGAGCACAATGTTTTTAAATTGTATGCTTGCCTGATTGTTTTATTATCACTAAGTACCAGCCTTGCTAAACCGAGATCCCTTATTATGAACCATTTAATCACTAGCAATAGTGAGCGCAACTATTGTGAATAGGCCTATTGGGATTGACGAATCCCATTTGTAGTGAATACGTTCATACAAATGCATTAATATTTGAGACCTGGGTATGACAGCAACATACCTACCGGGATAAAACCGCCGATCGATATTGGTACACGTTAACGTTTTGGTGTCATAAGCTTAGTGAATTAATAACCATACCGGGCGTATAATAACGTAGCCTACCTGTTTTGTTTTCCAACCATTGGTGTGAGCCTATAACTCACACTACCAACATATTGTGTTCAAACATTAAACAAACTCTATGAATATCACTCAACCTTTGTGTTGACCTCTCAAGCATGTATTTCAGGTTCATGACGATCAAGGATGGCACGGAAGGGCACGGATACTCAAGAGGGCTATAAATTTTATTATCATTCGAAAACTCATTTAATGTGATTTGTAAACATGGAACCAATTGGGACCTCATTTTGTAATCTCTGATATTTATACAATTTGAATGATAAATCTCTTAAAACGACTCAATTGGAGTTCGTTTTCTATTATTGTGACTATTGTGCCGTCGAGTAACACCCAGTTTGAATTCCGCTGCATCCATGAATTGGGGGTGTTACACCCTCCGTCTTTTTCTCTTCCCCTATTCTCTAACGCATCATGCCACCGCTTGGTTTGATCGCCTTCCCAAGAACTCGATTCATACCTTCGAAGAAATGGTATCAAAGTTCTTGGCGAAGTATTTTCCACCATCGATGGTGACGAAGCTACGAAACGATATTAGTAACTTCCGGCAACTTCCCGATGAGTCTTTATTCGAGGCTTAGGAACGTTATAAGCTTGCTATTGATCGGTGTCCAAACCATAATATGCTTCTCGTTACAATAATTGATACATTTTACAATGGTTTGACTTTACGACATCGTGACACGATCAATGCAGCAGCCGGAGGTACTTTTATGAAACGTCGTCCTGAAGATTGTTATGAACTAATTGAGAATATGACGGCTCATTACAATTATTGAGATTCCTCAGCCGAGAGGAATGAGCCCACGGGATCGGCCGTGACTCATAATTCTTCGTATAATCCCGAGCTTGCCGCCATTACTAAGAAGCTCGATGATATGTCGACGGCTATGCTACGAATGCATCAAATGTATCAAACGACTCAGGATCAAATGAAAAACCATCAAGTCAATGTGGTTAGTCATGGTTGTGAGACTTGTGGTGGTTCTCATTTGTATTATGAATGTCCGGCCACCGGTGCCTTTTCTCAAGAGAACGCGTATGCTGCAAATACGGGTAACAACGGTTATCCACCTCAAGGAGATCGAAATCTTCTCAGCTACCGTTCCACTAATTTTCTTGGACCACCCATTCTCGAACAACCAAACCAAGTCAATCAAGTCAACCAGAATCATAATGTGCAGAATCGTAATAATCAAGGAAATCAAAATCAGAGTCGAGCTAATAACGGTTTTCAAAATCATACTCAAGGGTTTAATCAAAACCGGGGTTTTCAAGGTAATTACAATCAAGGCCCGCCTCAAGGGAATTTTCAAAACCAAGGAAACTATGGAAACCCTAGGAATGTTCAGAATGCAAATCATGGGAATCAGAATCATGGTAACTTTCAAAACCGTGGGCAGAATTTCAATAATAATCAAAATCAATGTGTTATTCAAAATCCGTTGCCCACAGATGATTTGATTAAGCAATTGCTTAAGAACCAACAAGCTTTTATGGCAAAATATGAAAAATCAACTCGGTTGTTTGCTAATCAAATTAGTGATATTAACAAACATTTAAATGATCGACCCTCGGGTTCGGGTACTACTTCTCTTCCAAGCAACATGATCGCAAACCCGAGGGGCGAGATTAAGGCGATCACGACTCGCAGTGGGGTTAAATATGATGGACCCACAGCTCCTACTACCTCTTCTTCTTCGTCTCTTCCTAAGGTAGTGGACTGTGAGACCGAGGCGACAAAGGACCCGGTTCCTCCTACTAATAACGGAGGTACTGAAAACGTCCAACCTCCGGTTGTCCAAGCGACTAAAGATAAAGAAAAAGTTGTTTCTGAAAACAATGTGAAATACAAATCAAAATTGCCATATCCATCAAGGTTTAATGATGAAGAGCTCCGTGCAAAACCAAAAAAACAAATGGAAAAGTTTCTTGATATTTTTCAAAATTTGCACTTTGATATCAGTTTCATGGATGCTCTTGTTTACATGCCAAAGTTTGCTTCAGCATTCAAAAATCTCATAAGTAATAAAGAGAAATTGCTTGAATTAGCCGAAACGCCGATAAATGCTCAATGCTCCGCTATTCTTCTCAAAAAGCTTCCGGAGAAGCTTTGAGATTTGGGAAAGTTTCTCATTCCTTGTTCGTTGAAAGATCAAGAGGTTTGTAATGCCCTGGCCGATTCAGGTGCAAGCATTAACCTTATGCCATTATCAATCTATGAACAACTTGGAATGGGAGAACTTAAACCGACACGAATGACTTTAGAGCTTGCTAATCGTTCGATTACTCATCCGGTTGGAATTGCCGAAGATGTTTTTGTTCGAGTGAATTCATGTACTTTCCCAGCCGACTTTGTTGTTGTTAATTTCGAGGCCGATCCAAGAGTTCCTCTTATACTAGGGAGACCGTTTTTGCGAACCGCAAAAGCCCTAGTTGATCATTTTGAGGATACGTTAACTTTGCGACATGATGATGATATAATGATTTTTTGTACCGATGCTTCAAAATCAAAGAAGTATACCGTAAAAAGCGTTGATGTTTGTGATTATTCCTTTGATGATTTTATGAGAACGTTCGTCTCCGACTCTTCCCCATCATTTCCTCCGATTGAGAAATATGATTTTTTTTAGGAAGAGGTCGATGAATTCCTTGCTATTGATACGATTCTGTGTTCTGAGATTGATGAATTTTACTTTGATTCAGAGGGAGATACTATTTTTCTTGACAATTTGTTGAACAATGAACCGTCAATCCCTCCAGATAAAGTTAATAAGAAGATTGAGCTTACGATTGATGATCCTCTGGAGCCCGAGCTCGAGGAATTTTTACCCGACTATGAGAGTTTTTCATTTGATACGACTGAGGAGATTAGTGGCAATCTCACTTTTCGTCCTAATTATTCTTATCCGAATTATGAAGCTTTTAACTTTGATATCGATCAAACGGAAGAGACGAGTAGTGGCAGTACCACTTCTCTTGCTTTTATCTCTCTTTCGGAGTATGATTCGTTTTGTTTTGATAAGATTGAATGTGATTTTGAAAAGTTTTCTGATCCTGAATATGAAATTTTTTGTTTTGATCTTGAAAATTATCATGACCCGGGTGGTGTTCTTAAAAATGAGAGTCTTAATGAAAATTTTATCCCATACCTCCCATCCGGGAAAGTTTTTAAAATGAGCTTAAATGATATTCGTAATTCTATAATTTTGAAGTCTTCTTTTGATGATGATGAGTTTTTCATGATTGTTATCATGACGTTCTTTCCTTTTATAACATTTGGTGTGATTTCTCTTCTCCGTCACTTCGTCGGGAGTGAGGACGTTATTTTTGACCATGATATCGTTTCTAATAGTTTTCACTATTAGAATACCATCGGTTATCTCTTCGGGGTGGCACTTTCAAATAATTCATATGTTTATCCAAATATTTTGAATGAAAGCCCGAGTGAGATTATTTTTCCACGGATTTTTCCCCAAGGACGAATTAATTCGGGGATCGAGTCAAGCTCATGTGACTTGGTTATCAAAAATAAGCGCTTCGTGGGTGGCAACCCATGCTTATCCAATTTCATCTTCTTATTTTTCTTATTTCTAACAAATAACGTGAGGAGGGGGTGCCTCTTCTACTCTTGTGTTCCGTGGTTGTTTGTGAATGTTTGTTTAGGATTGTCCGCAATTTATGATGACTCTCGTGCTCGTTATCTTCTCTCCACTCGAGTTTCATTCATCGATGATTTTGGAAATTCTATATCCATGAATCTTATCGACTAACGTTTTCTTTGGCATAATTAATAAACGGCCCTAGAATTTTGTTAGGATCGCCTTTGCCCATAAAACATTGAGGACAAATTATTTTTCTTTTTCTAAAAATTTTTCTTTATTTATTAGGATTGTAAAAATATTAATTTCATATCCGTAGCCTTTTTATTTCTTCATATTCACTTTTTATTGCGTACGTCAGTACCCGTTTGTAATTAAAACGTATGTTTTTTGGTTTTAGCTCGTTTCTTCTTAATCTAACTTCACGTAATCAATCACATAGCTTTCCTAAGCTATTTCATTTCATAATTCTCAAATATTTCTCATCATAACCCTTTTCTGTGAAAACCACCCGATCACAAGCACGCTTAAGTACCATTCACACCTCGTCGGGACATAACGACATGGTGATACCCTATATTACACAGAAGCATTGACTCTAGATGGTTTGACTTTATTGACCACATCTGTGGTTGACTTTAGTTGACTGTTTAGAGCCAATCAAATTTTGGCGCCGCTGCCGAGGAGGTGTGCACGTTTCTGCAGCGTCTTGGAGATTAGTGTTATTTCACCATTCGTCACTATAAAAATCCCATCATTTTGTAAATTTTAAATCAAAACACAAAAAAAAGTCATTAACACTTTTCCTAAAGTGTTAAAACACCAAAAAAAAAAAAAAAAAAAACAAACAAACAAAACAGATCGTAACGTTTTCTATATCGGGTTTCTTTTAAGGTGATTCTTAAAGAAATACGATTTTGGATAACGTAACGATACCAAAAATAATTCCAAAAGTTTTTTCACATACACACAAAAACCCAAAAACATCCGTCTTTTTCTTGTGAATAATAATACATAAAAATAAACCGTCGCAAACCAAGACAGAACACCTACCAACTGGGGGTGTGGATATTAATAAGTTCCCAAACAAAATATTAAAACTTGCCATTGTATCCCTGTGAGTGGTGTACCTTTCTTAAAGAATCCATTCACTTGTGATTATTGGTTTAAGTTCACTGTCGTTTTGCCTCGATTTTGTTTTGAGTGAGTTTGTTTTTAGTGCATGCGCACTCGTTCTTCAAGGTCCACGAGCCCATTACGTGAGCTTGTTAAGAAACCTCGAAGAATTCGTAGAAGTTCAGCACCAACAGTCAGATCTGAGATCCGTACTGTTTCTACCTCTGCTGTCACCATGGCGGAAGACCGCCCCATGTGTGAGCTTCTCCAGGCCCCCATTGAGGGTTATGGAGATGCTATCGTTGTCCCAGCCATCGTGGCTGATAATTTTGAGCTCAAAACCGGGTTACTCAATCTCGTAACCTCAAGTCAATTCTACGGTTTTCAGAGGGACGATCCTCATGCTCACATTCGATGGTTTAACAAAATCACGTCAACCATCAAATACAAGAATGTCCCATGTGAAGCAATAAAACTTCTTCTCTTCCCATTCTCCCTCGAGGGGCAAGCCCGGATTTGGCTTGAAAAACAACCTCCTCGATCTATTGAGACATGGGAAGATCTTGTCAAAAAAATTGTGAATGAATTCTTCCCACCTTCCAAGACCACGAGTCTTAAAAACAAAATCACCAAGTTCACTCAGAAATATGATGAATCATTTGGTGAAGCGTGGGATCGTTTCAAAGAATTGCTTCGCAAGTGTCCACATCATGGTTTCTCAGTGTTGATGCAACTCGATACTTTCTACAATGGTGTGAGCCAAGCTGATTAGGATTCACTCAATGCCTCCGCGGGAGGTAACTTCTTGAGTAGAACCACCAAAGAAGCTTTAGCAATCATAGAAAACAAGTCCAAGGTTCGCTCTACACGAAGCAAGCCGGTTGTTTCCCAAATTGGTGCGGGTCCTTCTACTTCATCTCCTGTGAGTCAGTCTAGCACGGATGCTAAGATTGACAAGCTCACTGAAGCTATTCAAGCTTTGGTTCTATCACAACAAAAGAAAGTCTCTTTTCCACACACACCTCCACCTGCTGAGGTTAAGAAAGTGGAAGTCTGTGTGACTTGTGGTGGGCCGCATGCCTACTACAATTGCACAGCTACTAATGGTACTCCGTATGAAGCTCATGCTGTAGTCGGGTCCTCAAATCAAGGAGGCAATCAATACCGCCCTCCTATGGACCCGAACTATCGTCTTCACCACTACCCTGGACCTCCCGGTTTTAATCAAAACCAAAATGTCCAAAACCGTAACCAAAATCAAAATAGAGTGAACCAAGGTTTCCAAAACCAAGGTAACTTCAATCAGGGTCACGGTTTTCAAAATCAAAACCAAGGTTTCCAAAATCAAGGAAACTTTAATCAAAACCAAGGTCAGGGTAATTTCAATCCCGGATATTATCATGGAAATAACAACCAAAATCAAGGAAATTTCCAACATCAAAACCAAGGAAATTTCAACCAAGGTCCCAACCAAAAGAATCGTGCTCAAAATTTTAATAATCCACCTCAAGCTATTGTTCCAACTGGGCCTTCATCTGATGAGTTGTTAAAACAATTCATGAAATCCCAAGAAGAGATGAACAAGTTGTTGGTTAGCCAGATTTCTGAAATAAAGAAGTCTTTAAATGATCGACCGTTGGGCTCAGGAACACTTCCGAGCAACACGATCGTTAACCCGAGGGGCGATGCTAAGGCGATCACAACAAGAAGTGGTGCTTCATATGATGAACCCGAGTTTCCTACTACCTCTTCTTCCTCTCCTCCAAAGGTAGTGGAACGTGAACCTGAGGTGACAACGGACAACGTGCAATCTCCTAGCTCACGAAGTACCACACACGTCCAACCTCATGTTATTCCAGAAACCAGATGTAAGCCTGGAGTTGTCTTTGAACCACCAGAAACTCCAGTGGACAACCCTAAATCCAAAACTTCTATTCCTTACCCATCACGTCTCAATGAACAAAAGCTCCGCGAAAAGGCGAGTCACCAAATGGATAAGTTTTTCCAAATCTTCCAAGATTTGCACTTTGACATCAGCGTCGCGGATGCTATTCTCTTGATGCCCAAGTTTGCATCAACAATCAAAAATCTATTAAGTAATAAGGAAAAACTCTTCGAAATGGTTAGAACTCCGTTGAATGAGAACTGCTCAGCAGTTCTTTTGAAAAAGCTTCCCGAGAAGCTTGGAGACCCCGAAAAATTTCTCATTCCTTGTATTTTTCCGGGTATGGTTGAATGCTTCGCCTTGGTCGATCTTGGTGCTAACATTAACCTTATGCCATATTCTGTATGGAAGAAACTCTCTCTTCCCGAACTTACTCCTACGTGCATGACACTAGAGCTTGCCGATCGATCGATTTCTCGTCCACTTGGCATTGCTGAGGACGTATTCGTTAAAGTGGGAAAGTTCCATTTTCTGGCAGATTTTGTAATTATTGACTTTGATGCCGATTCAAGGGTCCCTCTAATTCTTGGAAGGGGATTCCTTAGAACTGGGCGTGCTCTCATCGATGTATTTGAGCAAGAGATCACATTGCGTGTTGGAACTGAAGCCATCACCTTCAACCTCGATCAAACTTTGAGGTACTCCTCTAATTATGACTCTGAATCAGTAAACCGAATAGATGTCATTGATGTTGCTGCTGAGGAGTACACTCATGAGGTTTTAGGTTTCACTGATAATTCTCCGAGTGAAAACCTCACTCCATCTTCTCACCCCATCATTGCCAATTCTTCTCCTTCCCTCACTCCATTTGAGGGAAGTGACTTCGTCTTAGAAGAAATTGAGGCCTTTCTCAAGAGTGACTCGGTTCCTGATGGAATCGATAACCAAGAGATTGACCCCGAGAGGGATATTCTCTTACTAGAGAAATTATTAAACGAAGATCCCTCTCCTCTTCCTGTTCTACTACAAACACTTCATAAAGAGGAAGTCAAAAATGTTGAGAAAAATGATGACTTTCCTGAGGTCGAACTTAAGGACTTACCGCCTCACCTTGAATATGCATTTCTGGAGGGTGATGATAAATTACCCGTCATAATTGCTAAAGATTTAAGTGTTGAGAAAAAGGCTGCTCTAATAAAGGTCTTGAAGTCGCACAAGCAAGCACTTGCTTGGAGACTCTCCGACATCAAGGGCATTGACCCCGAATTTTGTACCCACAAAATTTTAATGGAGGATGACTTCAAACCAGCAGTCCAACAACAAAGAAGGGTGAATCCAAAAATTCATGAGGTCATCAAACAAGAAGTTTTAAAACTTCTTGATGCCGGTCTGATTTACCCTATCTCGGACAGTCCTTGGGTTAGTCCCATACATTGCGTTCCAAAAAAGGGTGGCATTACTGTTGTCACAAATGAAGAAAATGAGTTGATTCCAACTCGATTGGTTACGGGTTGGCGTGTATGAATTGACTATCGCAAGTTAAATGACGCCACCTGTAAAGACCACTTTCCTCTACCCTTTATGGATCAGATGCTCGAAAGACTAGCGAGGAATGAGTACTATTGCTTCCTCGATGGTTTCTCGGGCTACTTTCAGATTCCCATTGATCCACATGATCAGGAAAAGACCACTTTCACGTGCCCCTATGGAACTTTTGCCTATAAACGTATGCCATTTGGTTTATGTAATGCTCCAGGCACATTCTAAATGTGTATGATGGCCATATTTTCCGACATGATCGGGAAAACTATGGAGGTCTTTATGGATGATTTCTCGGTCATTGGGGATTCATTTCAATCATGTCTCTCCCATTTAGACAACATGCTCAAACGTTGTGAAGACACAAAGTTATGTCTAAATTGGGAGAAGAGTCACTTTATGGTCAAAGAGGGCATTGTCCTCGGCCATAAAATTTCCAAAAACGGGATTGAGGTTGACAAAGCCAAAGTTGATGTCATCGCAAAATTACCTCATCCCACTACCGTCAAGGGTATTAGGAGCTTTTTGGGTCATGCCGGTTTCTATCGTAGGTTTATTCAAGATTTTTCTAAAATCGCCCGGCCTATGACCCATCTCCTCGAGAAGGATGCTCCTTTTATCTTCTCCCCCGAGTGCATTGAAGCTTTTGAAACATTGAAGAAAAAGCTTACTGAGGCACCGATTCTTGTTGCCCCCGATTGGGACTTGCCCTTTGAACTCATGTGTGATGCTAGTGATTATGCAATAGGGGCAGTCTTGGGGCAACGCAAATTAAAACACTTTCAGCCAATACACTATGCAAGCAAAACAATGACCGAGGCTCAAGCTCATTACACCACAACAGAAAAAGAATTGTTGGTTGTAGTGTATGCATTTGAAAAGTTTCGGCCGTACTTGATCTTAACCAAATGCATAGTGTATACGGATCACTCGGCTCTCAAATATCTCTTTGCAAAACAAGATGCAAAGCCGAGATTGCTCCGTTGGGTTCTCCTCTTGCAAGAATTTGATATCATTATACGTGATAAAAAGGGAGCTGAGAACCTGACTACTGATCATCTGTCCCGTCTTGAAAACCCTCATCAGGATGTTTCTGAGAAAAAGGAAATAAATGAAACATTTCCTCTCGAAACCCTCAATGCGGTTTCTTTTCGTGGAGATTCGACTACCCCATGGTTTGCCGACTTTGCAAATTACCATGCGGGTAACTTTGTTGTGAAAGGGATGTCGTCCCAACAGAAAAATAAATTCTTTAAAGATGTAAAACACTATTTCTGGGACGACCCCTACCTTTTCAAAATCTGTGCGGATCAAGTCATCCGGCGGTGTGTTTATGGTCAGGAAGCCACTGAAATTCTAAAGGCTTGCCATGCTGGTCCCACGGGGGGCCACCACAATCCAAACTACACCGCTAAAAAGGTGTTTGACTCCGGTTTCTATTGGCCCACGATTTACAAGGATGCCTAGGAATTAGTCAAATCCTGTGACACTTGTCAACGTCACGGAAATATTTCACAAAAGAACGAAATGCCTTAAAATGCAATTCAAGCTTGTGAAATCTTTGACGTTTAGGGCATTGACTTTATGGGGCCATTTCCGTCATCTCATGGAAATAAATACATACTCGTGGCTGTTGACTATTTGTCAAAATGGGTTGAAGCGAAAGCTTTACCCACTAATGATGCCCGAGTTGTTGTGAAATTCTTGAAAGCTCTTTTTGCTCGATTTGGAACTCCACGTGCTATTATTAGTGATCGTGGTACGCATTTTTGCAATGACAAATTTGATAAAGTCATGCAAAAGTATGGTGTAACTCACCGTCTTTCTACTGCGTACCACCCACAAACAAGTGGACAAGTAGAAGTTTCTAATCGGGGCATTAAAAGAATCTTGGAAAGAACCGTTGGTGAAAATCATGCATCGTGGTCAGATAAATTAGATGATGCACTTTGGGCTTTCCGTACAGCTTACAAAACACCCATCGGGTGTACGCCTTACAAGCTTGTGTACGGGAAAGCGTGCCATCTACCGATCAAGCTTGAGCATAAAGCCTATTGGGCCCTCAAGCATGCAAATTTTGACCTCAAAACTACGGGTGATTACCGTAAAGTTCAAATGAATGAATTGAATAAACTTCGTGATCAAGCTTACGATAACTCTTTGATCTACAAGGAAAAGACAAAGAAGATTCATGACTCAAAAATTAAGAACCGCGTTTTTAACGTTGGTGACCGAGTCCTTCTTTTCAACTCTAGACTCAAGATCTTCTCGGGAAAACTCAAAACCCATTGGACTGGCCCATTCACTATTGCCAAAGTCTATCCTTATGGCACCGTCGAATTATCTCAAAATGACGGTCCAAATTTTAAAGTGAATGGGCATCGTTTAAAACATTACTTTGGAGAGGAAATACCATCTATGGTTGTCCCTGATCTCCAAACTTTCCCTAAGAACCAATGAATTCGGGGATCGAGTCAAGCTAGCAATTCAATGAACAAAAACAGTAGCACAACATGGGTTTTCACCCATGTCTCTGACTTCTTTCTACTTTCTAACACCCAAGTGTGGGGGAGTGGCCGTCCCCTGCTGTTTGCAATGTATATATGTATATTCCAAAAAAAAAAAATGTGTTTGCATGTATACAAATAAAGTGAAAAATGATGTTCCCACAATTAGCTTATAATATTGCCTTTTCACGTTCAAAGAGTCGACATAATAGCCGGGACTTTGAATATTGAGGACAATATTCAATTCTAACTGTGGGGGGGGGGGGGGGGGGGGGGGGAATTCTAGCGAATTTTATCACAGTATACCTTCTAGTACCCCTGTTTTTGGCCAAAATTTTAAATTTTTTTTCACTTTATTTCAAAAAATTTTGTGGTTATCAGTCCACCATGTCTAAACCACAAAAGGACTGGCTAATCCAGGAGCAAACGGCTCTTGGTAAAGATAACTCAAATCCGTTGATGGCTGACAATTTGCCAAAAATTGTATGGTATTCAACTCTCCATATCCTAAAAAGTAAAAGAGTTGGCTAGCCCGCAAGATTATGACTTGTGGTAAAGGCAGTGGAAAACCATAATTGGTAATCAACTCACTAAGATGATGACTGTATTCCATCAAGAGTTGGCTAGTCCAGAAGCAAACGACTTCTGGTAAAGACAAATCAAAACCGTTGACAGCTTATGATTTGCTAAAAATCATATGGTTATCAGTGTACCATAGTTCATACTTGAACTGAAACACTTGGCTACTCCAGAAGTAATGGCTTTTGGTAAAGAGATTCAAATCCATTAAATTTTCGCAAAAGATTGCTAGGGACTAGCAATAGTTTAGTGTGGGGGATTGATGAGTGCTCAAACACTCATCATTTTTGGTCAAATCTGAACTGCAAAACATCTGAAAACACTCAAATGTGCATCAAAATACTGAAAATATCCCAGGAATTGTGTTTTATATGTTTCAGATGCAAAATGATTAACAACAGATGAAAAACAATTAAAGTTTGCATAATTGGCAATTTCAGTCCCTGAACTTTGGTTATTCAAAACATTGAAAAATATCATAAAAGGTCCTTGGGGATTCACAAGTTGTCAAAATTAATCCTTTAAAGTTCAAGTTTTAAAAAATGTCAACTTTGGTCCCCCAAGTTTCAAAATTAGCAGAAATGGTCCCTAGGATTTTAAAATTTTGGAAAACTACATCAAAAGCCCTTGTGGGATTATAATGTGGCAAGTGTGGTCCTTGTAAAACTTTGGGAAAGTTTCAATTCAGGTCCTTGGATTTTCAGCTAATTGCAAAAATGGTCCTTGTGATATCAATACAAACCAAACGGACCTAAAATAAACCTAACCCAAAACCAATCCAATCCCATCACTCCTTTCCAGCCCAATCCCCTACCCCTGGCCCAATCCCCACTAATAAAAATACCCCCCGTTTTATTATCCCCTCCCAAGTCAAACCTTTGACCCTTCCTTCTCCTCCCACGTGAACCTGCAAAACTCAACCAACACTTCACATCCCCCCTCCTCCACATCAGCTAACCCACTCCATGTTCCACCAACCTCAGCTAAGCTCCAAATAGCATTTATTGATCCTGGAAACACTCCAATCAATTACAACTGCCACATGAGACTTTTGGCGCCAAAATCTGATTCAAAGGCAAAGATTAATTCAAGGGATCCAATGGCTCAGAATTCAAGTGGGATATGCTCAATTTGGAAGAGTGGTAGTTAACTTGGCTAAAATTTATGTCGTTTGTACAAGTTTTCTATTTTTAGTATTGAACCTTAGTTTCAAGGAATTGTAATCAGCTTTCCTAGTGTAATTTAAACCTTATTCAAGTCTAATTTCAAGTTAACTCTGTTGAAACTCAGAATTCACATTTTCATTCAAAATCTCATGTGATTTCAAGTCTTGCTATAAGTTCATTTTTATGGTTCCATAAGCTCAAAATCAATTACTTATAAGCTTCTAACAGCTTTCAAAACATTTGAAATAGTCTAGCTTAGTTAAATAGAAAATACTTAAAAAAAAATACAAAGAAAAATTCAAAAAAAAAAAAAAAAAGAAATTGAAGAAAGAAGGAAGCAGTAGCAGTAATGGAGGTGGATTATGGTTTAGAATCCCATGGGGGATATTAGGGTATGGTTTGATTCCTGGTTCCTAGTTCTCATCTAGCTTAGATTTCAAGTAAGGAATTGTACCAAGTTTTCTTATATTATTTGATAAGTGTAATTTGTGGTATTTGATTATTCATTTCTGCTTATTTAAGGTTGTTTGAGCTTAGTATACAGTAATTAATCTAGTTCATGTGTTAAATTGGTCAGTTGCTTCATAACCCTTAAAAACAGTTAACTTTAGGGGTGTTCGGAATAGGATATTATATTGTGTTGTTGTTGTCATTAGTAGATAAAACTTGTTAGTCCTTTGTTCTTAAGTTCATAACAGTCCATATTGACCATTTCTTTGGTCATTTGTATCACAAAAGTCAAAATTGCAAAGTTTAAATCACAACAGCCTAACTGTTGTGATTTGGTTTGTCAAATCTTTCAAATCACTTCAAATTTAGTTTAGCTTGCTTAATTTAGCTTCAATTAGGGTTTACAAACATCAAGTAATCAATTAGATTCAGTTTAAATTCACAAAAGTCAACTGTGGTGCAAAATCACCAAAGTCAAAATCACTTGTAGTGCAGAAAACTCATTTTTTGTGGGATTTTTCATGAATTTTGTATTGGGAATTGGGGCCTGAAATTTTCAGAGGTTAGAGTATCCCACCTAAGCTACAAGAATCCATAACCATTTCATTTTTGTGATTTTTTATGAGGATTATGCATAAGCTTGTTTGAGGGTGCAGGGCAAACCACCTCCCCTGCACCAGGCCTTTTGGCCATTTGTCTTTGGTCCCTTGTGTGCTTACCAGTGGACCCTACACCCTACATCTTGGCTTATTTTGTAGCTTGGTAGCCCAACTTATCAAACCTGGGCTTATTCCTCACTTTGGCTTATTTGACTTGGCTTATTTGACCTCCTCTTTGTACCCTAACCTCAAGTGTATATTGAGTCAGTCAGTGTTGAGACCCAAATTCTCAAAGCATGTATCTTGCTACTTAATGGGACCCACCTTGTAGCTTCTGGCTTATTGGTAACCTAAATAAGCTAACTTTCATAATTAGCACTCATTTTGAACCTGAGACCTTAATTGACCTACCAAACCTAGGCCTGTTATTGGCCTGGTTCACTGAGTGGTTTGTGAACTTAGTTTATTGAGCTTATTTCCAAGGCTTCCCAACACTTCATTAATAAGCCATAAGCCCAGCTTATTGGCTTATTGTGAAGCTGACCTGTCCACCTTGAAGGTCCAAGTTCAATTTTGGACCCCTGACCCCACTAGTGGACCCTGCATTGGCCAGCTTATTGGTATTTTGGCCTGTGTGGCCTGTTTGATACTTGGGAGTGCTTATTCAGCTTTTTAGCTTATTCAGTGCAAATATTTGCTTGTTTCTTCTTATTTCTAGTATACTTAACTTAGTTGTAACATATTTGATCTTTTGTTTCTACTGTTTGGCTTTGTACAAGCTTATCCAAACACCACAAAACCTAATAAGCTTAAAAGGCTAAACTGCCTAAATCATAAGCTTTTCATTTTGCTTATTTGCGGTTTCTAATCCAAGTTCCTTCATTAAAGTTACTCATATATAGTATATAAACAGGTTTTAAAAAGAAAAATCCAAAAAAGACAAACTTAATAGAAGTGATAGCTTCTATTTAAGCCCTTTGGCTTATTTTTCAGCTTATTTATAAGCTATTTTCATTTTTATATTTTTCTTAGGTTTCTTATAACTTAAAATAATTTTATTAATTTTCTCAGATTTTTCTCTTATCATTTGGTAGTTTTTATAATTTAATTTAGTTTTTTAGTAATTAATAATTAGTTAATAATTAATAATAATTAATTTAAAAGTCAGAAAAATACAAATTTAATTTTAAAATTAGTTTTAAGTTATTTTAGATTTTTCCAAATATTATTTTCATTTTTCTAGTGTAATTTTATAATTAGTTGTAATTTAGGTAATTAAAAAGTAATTAGAAAATAGTAATTAATTAATAATAATTAATTAAAAGGTGTAAAAATTATTTTTCTTTTTCTAAAAATTTTTCTTTATTTATTAGGATTGTAAAAATATCAATTTCATATCCGTAGCCTTTTTATTTCTTCAGATTCAATTTTTATTGCGTACGTCAGTACCCGTTTGTAATTAAAACGTACGTTTTTAGGTTTTAGCTCGTTTCTTCTTAATCTAACTTCACGTAATCAATCACATAGCCTTCCTAAGCTATTTCATTTCATAATTCTCAAATATTTCTCATCATAACCCTTTTCTGTGAAAACCACCCGATCACAAGCACGCTTAAGTACCATTCACACCTCGTCGGGACATAACGACCTGGTGATACCCTATATTACCCGGAAGCATTGACTCTAGGTGGTTTGACTTTATTGACCACATCTGTGGTTGACTTTAGTTGACTGTTTAGAGCCAATCACTATGTATAAAAAATTCATCAACAAATTTACAAGTAACTATACACGAAATAGAGTAAAAACATCATTCCCTAAAAAATAAAACTTTCAAAACAAAATCAATTTTTTTATAGAATGAAAACATAATTTTGGATAAAGGGCACGAATTGAAGTCATGGAACATCAAATTTACCCTAAGACTTTGAGTGATTAGATCAATTTACCTAAGAGCGGCGGTGAAATTTTGGGGAAATGTCTAGGGTTTGTTTGGTGAGAGTGGTATATGATTTTGGGGAAATGGTAAAGAGTTTTGTGTGTGAGTGTGTCTAAATTTGGGTGATTTTTGTTGAAGCGGCAAATGAAAATTTGGTATCCCGCTAAAACTTTTTGGGTGAAAAATTGGTATAATACAAAACGTGTGTTTCCAGCTAGATTCGAAGTTCTTTCAACCAAATATCACATATAACTCCAACTTCGGTGTTCACATCGACCTAAACATTTACAAATATCAATGTCAAGAATTTAAAAAATATATATAAAAGTGTGGTAGTTTAGGTGTGTATTTGTTTGTGCAATAGGTATGTTGTTGCTTTGGAGATTTTTAGGTTGGGATGTTTGTATACAAAGGTGTAAATATAGATGAGTAAAAAAATATAAAAAGTTTGTACAAGTCGCATAAATGGGAGGAGTACTCAACACACTACTTTATTAAAATATTAATTTAACATTTTTGTACAAGTCGCATAGACAAGTACATAATTATTTCAAAACATCTAATCACTTAAAAAATGATAAATTGTACAAGTCGTAATACATACTATTTCACATGTCAAATCAAATAAAGTTTTGTACAGTTCGCATAAAAGGTACAATTACTATTACAAATGTCAAATCGAAATAAATTGTACAAGTTGCATAAAAAATAATGTATATTTTATTTGCAAAAATTGTACAAGTTGCATAATAGTATACTTATACATAGTACTAGTTGCAAGAAAAAATACACTTACACAAGTGTACTTAAGTCTTACACACACTTACACACCTGTACTTGATTTTGGGGCAAAAATGGTCATATGAGCATAATGGCATAAAACGCCTAAGTCGAATTGGAGCAAAACCCTTTACTCGAAGTCGCATGGGGCTAGGCTTAAAGCATGGTGAATTTCATGGGGCAAATGCTCAATTGCCCCATTTAAAAAACCCACTTTCAACTTTATTTGATTGAATTGATGAGATTAATCTCATCCATTAGATCAAATAAATATGAAGGGTGAAAATTAAACCCTGTAAAAAAAATTTAGTCCTTAAATGATTGATAAAAGCTACTTTTAAAATTAAAAAAAAAAACATGCAAATAGTGAGCGATTATCTATACTACTATATAATGTAGGTACCGGATCCCTTAGAAAGGGAAACAAATTTAAATAGTATAAAAAGTAACCAGCAAGCGACACGTGTTCCCAACATATTTTATTTAAAATATCCGTTTAGGGGCAAAATCGTAATTTTACTCGTTTTTTACTTTTCCACCTCAATTTTCAAACGCACATATCTTTTAAACGACAAACTTTTAGAAAAAACCGATTTCACCATAATTTTTAAAATTTAATCCTCTTTAAATTGGTATAAATCTTGTTAAATATTTCAAACTTTTTTTTTTACATATCAAATGGTTAGTGATTTTCTTGATTTTTTTTGTCATTTTCGTCCCTATTTTTTACCCTCATAAATGTCGAATCGTTAAAAACTTAAAACACGAAAGTTTTTTTTATTTTGATTCACTCTTTCCACAGGTTTTTGAATCAATCAAATCCGATGTCATACGAGTAAGATATCATACGCGAAAGTTGACGTTTTAATCATATTTGTTGCACACAATGTGTTTGATGAAATGTCTAGCTTAGAATTTTAGTGTTAAAATTGCGTTAAATGCATTAATTTTTGTACCACGGCGCATCACTAATCGTTTTATTAATGTAAGATTCAAAAAGTTTTTTTTTTTTTTTTTTTTTTTTTTTTTTTTTTTTTAACCGATGAACCATATTAACTGATGAACCTTATTAACCGATGAACCATATTAACTGATGAACCTTGTTCATCAGTTACTTTGGTTCATCAATTTCAGGTTCATCAATTTGTACAGATTCATCAATTTCAAGTTCATCAAATTTGATCAAATGTTTGGGTTCATCATTTTTTTCAGGTTCATCAAATTTTAGGTTCATCAATTTCAGGTTCATCAAATTTTATCAAATGTTTGGGTTCATCAAATTGATCACAGTTTTTCAGGTTCATCAAATGTCAGGTTCATCAATTTTTTCAGGTTCATCAATTTGATCAAATGTCTCTTAACTTGAATTAGTATCTTTGTACAATGTCTTTTAACTTGAATTAGTTTTGACACGCCACATGACTTGAACCAATGTTATATTAAACAACCATACCACTGTAACACATACATCTGAGAGATTAATAAAAGCCACAATATCTTTATTTACATTACAGTAGTTTAACACAAGAATACTTATACAATTCAACCAAACTGAGAGTTACACATCATATGAGGTACAAATGAACTATTTAAATCAACTAATTAATTAGCAATATATTGTCTAACACAAAAAGGACATGCCCACCATTTAATAAACCACCGGTGTACCCCAAATATAATTCAACCAAATTGAGAGTTTCCTCAACGACCGAGTACTCCTGCTTCTTTCACCATCATTCAGAAGGTAGTCTCACATATCAAGTACAGCTTCTATGAGTTCATTCATGAATTTCATACTCTCTTGTGCATCAGCCAGTTTTTCTTCATCTCCCATATCTTGTGAATCTGGAACTCTCCACCATTCGTTGTTCTTCAACCACTGATGAACAATTAATTTTAATTAATTGGTTTTACAAGATATAACTGATGAACATATAGTAAAGTTATATGTTCATCAATTCATAGTAAAATATAACTGATGAACATATAGTAAAGTTATATGTTCATCAATTCATAATACATCATACGCTTGTATGTTCATCGGTTCATCATAAGCTTATATGTTCATCAGCTCATAACATAATAAAAATGATGAACATATAGTAACTGATGAACCTATTTTCAAATAACTGATTATCAAACGCATTAGCAATAACTGATGAACCTATTTTTCAAATAACTGATGATCAAACATACTAGCAATAACTGATGAACCTATTTTCAAATAACTGATGAACCTCATTCTTATGTATTCTATAAAGTTACTCTATCGAATCCGCAAGCTACTAAGTAAACCATGATCCAATCAATAACTGATGAACCTCATTCTAACCTATTCCAACAAGTTACTCTATCGAACCAGCAAGCTACTAAGTAAACCATGATCCAATCAATAACTGATGAACCTTATTCTAACCTATTCTAACAGGTTACTCTATCGAACCCGCAAGCTAGTAAGTGAACAAAAAATGCACTAAATGATGAACCTGAAGATCATCAATCGCCACTAAAACCAGATTTCTATCACATTTATGACATGAATCTAGTTGAAGCATTTCATCGAGCACTTGGTGTGCATCATTA
Organism: Artemisia argyi; assembly: GCA_030686995.1. NCBI lineage: Eukaryota > Viridiplantae > Streptophyta > Magnoliopsida > Asterales > Asteraceae > Artemisia > Artemisia argyi. The sequence goes on from CM060705.1 coordinate 25,472,032, forward strand.
TATCGATCACATTTCAACAACAGATATTGTATATTTTTTATTTTCTAAAAAATATGCATTTTTTTCAAAAAAAATCTAATTCTTATGCATTTTATTTTGTAAAAAATACTTTTTTTTATGCACAAACTAAAAAAATTAAAAAAAATTAACCCTAAAAATTAAATTAATCTAAAATTACCAGTTAGATTCATCTTTTCCGAGCGTATAATGTGTTTTAATCAATTACAGATGATCGAAAATTGAAACCCTAGTTTTTTCCCCAAATTTTGATTGGAAATTGACGGTTTTTGTGTGTGTGAGTTAGTGTGTGAAATGAATGTGAGAGTAGAGAAGTTGTTTGGTGGGAAGAAGGAAGAGAGTGGGGGTTGTAAATTTACGCTTATACCCCTTCTATTAGAAAGAGCGTGTTTTTTTTTCTCATTTAAATCTGGACCGTGTGATTGGTTTTGGTCAACCATTTGACTGATCGGATGGTGGAAAAATGTTTTTAGCCTTTTTAATTTGCATCCCCTTTTTAGGGGATCGCAACTCATATAATGTATTTGGGACTATTCTATAATTAGAAAGGCTTAAAAATTTAGACATTTACTTACTAATTATGGAAACAACCACCCCTAACAATCACCCCAACAATTTATAACCACCTCAACAACCACCCCCAACAATTTATAACCACATCAACAACCACCCCAACAACCACTTTCCACCACCCCACCTCCCTCCTCTTCATCCCAACAATCCGCCCCCGCATCGCGCGGGCAACTTTCTAGTTTTAATTTTAAAGGTAAAAACAAACAATAAATGTTAGAATTTCTTGAAAGTGTTCCTACAAATAAAACTAGTTTCCTAATTGTATAACAGAATATCAATAATCGACGGCGATTAATCCTCTTAATAAAATTTAAAAGATTTATTAGCCGCCTTCCTTTCTCCCGTTAAAATAACTTTCGTCCGTTATTCTTTCATTAGGGTTTAATAATTAATCTCTATATTTCTCATCATTATTTTCTTGATTTCTTCTTCATTCAAAGTTAACGTTTTTTAATCTTTGCAACTCTCAGTTGACAAATAATTTACAACGATGTCTCAAGAAGGTAATGCAAAAACAGTTCTATCTTCTACTCCACCAACACATGGTGTGCGAAAGATTGTGATTCGGTTAAAGATTCCAACCAAGAATACGAATACGATGATCTTGAATGGTGAAACATCATGTGCCAAAAATATCAATGGTAAAAGAGTTTTAGACATGGATTGCAAGAATGAATTTCAAGAAAATATCAAGAAACCTGCAGCAACCAGATATGATGAAATCAAGAAACCGTTCAAGAAAAGAAAAGTACATGTGGAAAAACGAAAAAATTTGCTCATGAGTTTTGTAAATTCTCTAGGTAAACCAGCATGCCCTTTATGCAGAGAGAATTGTGTATCGACAAAATTCCTTTATCAACATATGGTTTTTCACACGGATAAAGACTGGAAGAGATTCACCAGATCACTTAATACCCACAACGTCAACAAAAGTGCCGAATATCACAATCATGACGCCAAGGTGGTTGATTTGAGTAAGTGTTTATTTGGGTGGGATGTGAAGACGGGCAAGAGGGGTCGTTTGGGGTCAACCGTTGCTGATGTAAAGGTTAATAAGGTCCCAAACGCAAAATACTATTTGGGATTAGGGAGATTTGATCTTGGGGAGGTTGATGAGGATATACAGGAAGCAGCTAAGATTCTAGTGCTCATGGCTGGTGATCACCAATTGAAGGCCAAAACAAGTATAATGGCACAGAGCCAAGTACAAGCAGTTAATAGTCTCATGTGCATGGATGATCCTGTTACTCCATCTATGGTTGAATCAGGCACACAAGTTGAAGAACTCATGGCTACAAGCATGACAGAGAGGAATTTACAAGTTGAAGAAGAATCAGCTGATACAATCAGTGGTGAAATAAAGAGGGTGCGTGGCTTTGATCTTAATGAGCTACCTGCAATTGAAGATGTTAGTTTAACAGAATGACATGGGTGACACATAAAAGCTTATTATGGTGTAATGTTATAAGAAAAATGTATGAAGTATATCTTTTTAGTATAGTAGTAATGTTCTTTGTCGCTAACCTATGAATATATATATGTTTGACATGACTGAGTAATTCCTTGTATTTATGTATGCACTTACTGTACTTTGATTATCTATGTGTTTCAATCCCCCTATATACATTGTCTGATTGATATTTGAAATGAAAAGCTAAATTCAATATTCTAAGCAATAAATAACATGTAGTACTGATTATGTAAAACTGAAGAAATTATCCAATAATAAGTTAACTATCATCTGCGACTATTGATGTTTGGCACAGCTAATAACTGCAGATTCATACCACATGTAGTTGTTCTTTTTCTAGTTCTCTTCCTTAAAAAGTTATACTTAATAATGAACTAATGTGTGCAATGTTTCTTGTTTTCGGCCGATTTCCTTTTAACCTGAAATAGAAATATATTGATTTCGATGTTAAAAGCTAAAACGGCCCACTTTGATCAGCTTCCACAAAGGGCAATAGCCATAGAAACATAAACTACTTGACTTTGAGTCATTGGTCATGTGAAAACTGACCGTAAAATCCAAAATGATGAAAGGAGTTAAAACAGAGAAAACCTCTCACATCCACATTTGAACACACTAAGATGAAGCAATATGATGCACACAGTAAAACAAATACCGTACAATTATCTTGACTAAACGACCTTGTAATGTAAACTTTTGCTTTAAACTTGATATTTTTGTCATAATAATTGTTGAGGCTTTTCGTCAAACATGTGGTGCGTCAATTATTTTAGCTCTACAAGAGGATCCAGTTGAAAGAAGCAAGTTTGACGTCGTTGAAGATGATGTCCTTTGAGGGCCGCTTTAAAGAGAATGTCATGTCATTCCGAAACTTCCAAAGGAACCATAAAGTTATTTGAACAACCACATCAAAGTGGCTTTCGAGTTGGAGTTACACATTTTTATTGATTGTAATCTTATTGTTTTGTTGGTCATTAGTTTATTAGACCGACTGTTATGGTGGCGTTTCACCACACATGAAGAAGCTTCACCGCTCGTCAACCCCATGACGGCCAAGCTCAACCGCGCGCGAAGGAGGGAAAATAGGTTGGGTGGTGCAGACCACCAAACAAAATGCACATTTTTTTTTTTTTTTTTGAGGTATATTTGTAGAAAGTGAGGTATTTTTATGTGTTTAGTTAGGTCGTGACCACTGCGCCTTTAAAGTTGATGGTAAGGTGGTGTGTTAAAAAGTTAACGTGTTGAAAAGCTGATATAGCGTTGAGGTGAAGGTGGTGGTCGGGTGACCATTACACCCAGCCTTATAAGGCTAAACAAACACGTTTCTATAAGCATATTAGTAAGTTGTCAAGGTGCTTGTGAAAACAAAGTGCTTATAAAAAATCAGCTAAAAATAATGCAATAAAAAGCACAAACTTGATAAATGCCTTATATCAAGGTACTTCTAAGGATAGATGGATTTGTGGACTCTGTTGTTCTTTCGTCCTCTAAGGATAGATGTATTTGTGACTTGTCAGGAGATGGTGAGTTTAAGGTTAAAGTGGTTCGTAATTTTCTTGATGATATGTTTCTTCCTTCTATATCTGTTGCTACGAGATGGTTGAAATGTATTCCGTTAAAGATTAATATCTTCGTGTGGCGTGCTCGTCGTGATAGCTTGCCGACGAGATATGACCTTAGTCGACGAGGTGTTGTTTTGGACTCGGTTTTATGCCCCATTTGTGGTGCGGCTGTAGAGGACATTCAACATGTCATGTTCCGTTGTGAGTTGGCTCAATCTATTCTTCGTAAGGTATGTCGTTGGTGGGATGTAGGTTGGCAGGAGCTTTCTTCTTTTTCGGATTGGGAAGCTTGGTTTCTCTCTTTCCGCTTATCTCCCGCGATCAAGTCTCTTTTGGAAGGTGTTTTTTGTGTTGCTTGGCGGAGGATTTGGTCGTTCCGGAATCGGTCTATTTTTTATGTGAATTCTCCGAAACGTTCGGTGATTTTTGATGATATTGTGCCGTTCTCTTTTAGTTGGTGTTCTAGTAGATGTAATAGGGTTTTTTCTTGGGAGAATTGGTTGAAAAACCCTCATTTAATTTCTTTGTAACATTTCATCTAGCTAGCTTCTTGCTAGTTAATAAAGTTGTCGTTCAAAAAAAAATATCAAGGTACTTCTATAAGCTTTAAGCCATAAGCTACATATATATGCAATAATCCCAAAGAGCATCATATTAGGATATTCGGATCAGACTATATAAACGAACTAAAACAATATCAAATATCATTACATATGTTCGAATCATTGAGGGCCTAGGTACTAGGTATTGTACGTAGTTTTTCCATGAATTGGACATTGATCGAGACTCGAGAGCTTTTGGGCGTTTTATGTAAAACCTTATACATATATACACATAGTACATTACATCTCAACAACCTACAAATCAATGTATCTCTGTAACAAGTAAGAGCTCCATAACATTGTAAATGGCATGGCTTGAGATTTATTGTAGGCTTTAATGCAAGTAGCATGCGAATACACACTAAGGACATATATAGCCTTTAATACATTTAACATCAAATACATCTTGCCTGTTAGTAGCTTTCAGAAGGTTTTATGACTTTATCAATGTATTGAAGGTATTACGACACATGTACTTGATTTTTATCTTTAAGCATGACAAACGATTAAGATGTACTTTAGTACTCACTAAATAAATACAATGGGTCAAGTACTGTGTCACTTTGACAGATAAATTAGGGGTTGGCAATGGGTGCGGGGAGGCACGGTACGGGGTCTTTCCTGTGCGGGAACACTGCCACCGACCATGCGGTACCGCACGGGGGAGGCTTTTGCGTGAAAGTTTACCGCACGAGAAAGAAAAGAAATTGGAACGTTGGAGAGTAAATTTCGACCGTTGGAAGAAAAAGGAAGTGAGTGAAGGGTGAGTGGTATGATGCCAACAAAAAATAGGTGAGTAAAGGATAAAGTTAGAGAATGATGTAACATAAGGGGATTGGTTGTAAGTGAGTAAATGGATTTTGGGTAAGGGGAGTGTTGCCAACCCCCTTAACCTTGTATCTTGGGGGTTGGCAACCCTCACCCACCCAAAATCTCATCAATCACTCTCAACCACTCCTCTTATGCCATATCATTCATCTACTTTTTACATCACTCACTACATCCCTTCACTCACTTCATTTTTTTAAACAAAACTAAAAAAATAATAATAATAAAAAAAAAAAAAAAAAAAAAAAAAAATCCAGAAACACACCCACACCCTTTATTAAATCTACCCGAGCCCAACTCCCACTATATTTAATACCGGGTCAAACTACAACCCATTTTACCTCACACCAATACCTACGCACCCTAAATAAAATGGGGTGGGCAAATATTACTGTTCATTTCCTTCATTCCATTCTACCCTGGGTACACACCTGAGATATTTGAAAAAGATCCGTTTGTAATTAACTCTTTTGAAATGTTGCAAGTAAGATCAATTTTCAGTTATATAAAACAACGACGGCCGTAGAGCACACATTAGTCTTTAAATATCAACAAACACTAACAAAGAAGACTTTCAAGCATGATCATCGTTGAGGATGACATTAGCTATCCCAAGAGACTAGTCGGTGATAGAATAAACATCATTTTACAGGTTAAAGTGAAGAACAAACAACCAACGTAAGGCATAATCCTATAGTAGTCGCTGGCAGTAGTTTAAAAACACTAAAATAAAAAGATTCGGGTCAATCGGGTGGCTACTGTGAAGAATACTATACAGGTCCGAATGCAGACTCAAAATAAGCATAAAAAATGTACAAAACTTATCAAGCAAGATATGTTTTAGATGGAGTAGCACAAAACAGACATATATATAACACAAAAGCTACAGATTTCGCTCAAATAAAACGTGTGAAAAAGGTAACTATTATCCATTTAAATTCAGCCAAGGCCCGTATATTTCATGTCATCCAGAGATGACCAAAAGGAAACAAAAGAAATACCAAGTAATATACGCTATTTAACTAGGTAAAACCTTTCTACTAGTGCCTGAGGAAACTCAGGTCTATGCATTAACCTAACTATTTATGAACACTGATTTTGCCACTCAAAAATGATAACCAAACAGATTAAAAAGCAAGAACTACATAAGACCGTCAAAATCAGCAGCATCAAGGAGTTCATCTAGCTGTTCGTCTGTCCAAAGTGGTAGTGAAGCACTTACTGTTGGTTGTCCATTTTTAATCCCGTCAATCGGCTTTGTAACATTTTCATGGATTTCTATAACATCTGCTTCGGTTAACATTTCCTCATCTGTCGAAATATTCTGATTTGTTCCTTCTTTACTTGTCTTGCTGCATTGTTGCCCAATTGAAGAAACTGGATTTATGTTTTCTTGTTCAACATCAATATGCATGCTCTGATTATTGTTATTTGTATTTCTTCTGATTACATCTGAAAATCCTTCTGCTCCTCGTTCCAGAGAAAATGCACTGCCTGACATTTGTGGCCCCCGTCCAGAATCTTGTAATGATGTATAGAGTCAGTAAAGTTTGTCTAATAAATTTATAATAAAGCGGCTAGATTTGCCCATTTCAACCCATACAAATGGGTCAATTAGGGTTATGTTTTATCTCTAATGAATCAAATGGGTTAAGAACTTAAGATATATTTAAACTAAAAGGGAAACAGGTCAAATATATCAAGCAGGCCTAACGGGATGAATGTCATTTGAAATGTATTTATAAAGCACAAAAACATATAAATTGTTTTCAAAAAAAAATATACTCCCTCCGTCCCAAATTATAAGTCCATTTTGACTTTGCACAAAGTTTAATAAATTCCCACTAACTAATTTATTCACCAATCAAATTTCTTCTCTCTCCACTAAAGTGGTATTTGATTGGTTGAAATAAGAAATGGACAAGTATTTTGGGACAACCAAAAACAAGATTATGGACATATAATTTGGGACGGAGGGAGTATTAATATTGTAATGAAGTCTTTGTGAGTAGGACCCTACCTATTTTGACCCGTTACCCAACCCGCCCAACAGGCAACCTCTAAACACAGCTAAAGAAAGTTTTGCACATACCAGAACCAGGACCTGCATCTACGATTAATGTCTGTTTCTGTGAAGATCCACCATCCTTGTAGAATACCTGGAATGAAACGGGTCAGCATTTATCTTCACATGAAAAGTTGAGAAAGAATGTTTGGACAAGATATTCTTAATGGAGCTAAATAAGGATCATTGATATACTTAGGAATTAGGATATTTATAATTGTAGACTCATAGAGTTCAAATTAACTTCCCCGAACGTTTCTTGTCCTCAAACTTATCAAGCTTACCACCTATGTATTCACCAAAAGGAATACTTTTTTAAGAAGAAATGGCTGGAATGGTTTGATTAATTAGCTACAAAGGTTGAAATGGTTTGAAGAGTTGCAATGGTTGGTGTTAACTATATGAGATGATTAGTCCTTTTATTATTGTGTTATATTGAACCCTTTATAATGTATTTTGTTCTAGAGACAAAAATAAATACTTGTTTTTCAGCCGTCAACTAAGTCTAAAGCGTATGAAGTTGATTTCCTTTGGGTGTATTGCAACCGCCATTAGCATTACAAAGTTTCACAACCAATTAAGTCAAGTACAATAATTTTGAGACGGAGAAAGTAGTAACCAACATTTTTCTCAAAGTATCATTTTCGTTAGGAGTAGTTAAATTAAGAGGATACACGGTTATTAGAAAGTAGGGCTGAGCTTATTGGACTGAAAACCGAACCGAACCGGACTGACCGTATTCGGTTTCGGTTCTACATGCTAACGATTTTTGGTTTTGGCTCGGTTTGATTTCGTGGTTCAGTTCTGTTTTGGACCGGTGCTCAGCTCATAAAGTATAAATAATTTATGCATGTCAGAATTTTTTGATTAAAGATCATTTACATACCAAACTTTTTTTATATAACAAAGGATAAATCTTTATCATTCATCTTTATTTAATCTAATGGATGAGATTAATCTCAACAATTTAAAAAACTCACTTTTATTTTTATTTGATCTAATAAATAAGATTAATCTCATCCATTAGATCAAATAAATATGAATGGTGAAAATTAAACCTTCTAAAAAAAGTTTGAAAAAGTTTGGTCATTAAATGATTAATAAAAGCTACTTAAAAAAAATAAATAAATAAACATGCAAATAGTGAACGATTATTTTAATTTTAAAGGTAAAAACAAAAACTATAAATGTTAGAATTTCTTGAAAGTGTTCCTAGAAATAAAACTAGTTTCCTAATTGTATAACAGAATATCAATAATCGACGGCGATTAATCCTCTTAATAAAATTTAAAAGATAGATTAGCCGCCTTCCTTTCTCCCGTTAAAATAACTTTCGTCCGTTATTCTTTCATTAGGGTTTAATAATTAATCTCTATATTTCTCATCATTATTTTCTTGATTTCTTCTTCATTCAAAGTTAACGTTTTTTAATCTTCGCAACTCTCAGTTGACAAATAATTTACAATGATGTCTCAAGAAGGTAATGCAAAAACAGTTCTATCTTCTACTCCACCAACACATGGTGTGCGAAAGATTGTGATTCGGTTAAAGATTCCAACCAAGAATACGAATACGATGATCTTGAATGGTGAAACATCATGTGCCAAAAATATCAATGGTAAAAGAGTTTTAGACATGGATTGCAAGAATGAATTTCAAGAAAATATCAAGAAAGCGGCTTCCACCTCCGACGCTCTTTACAAACCTGCAGCAACCAGATATGGTGAAATCAAGAAACCGTTCAGGAAAAGAAAAGTACATGTGGAAAAACGAAAAAATTTACTCACGAGTTTTGTAGATTCTCTAGGTAAACCAGCATGCCCTTTATGCAGAGAGAATTGTGTATCGAAAAAATTCCTTTATCAACACATGGTTTTTCACACGGATAAAGACTGGAAGAGATTCACCAGATCACTTAATACCCACAACGTCAACAAAAGTGCCGAAGATCACAATCATGACGCCAAGGTGGTTGATTTGAGTAAGTGTTTATTTGGATGGGATGTGAAGACGGGCAAGAGAGGTCGTTTGGGGTCAACCGTTGCTGATGTAAAGGTTAATAAGGTCCCAAACGCAAAATACTATTTGGGATTAGGGAGATTTGATCTTGGGGAGGTTGATGAGGATATACAGGAAGCAGCTAAGATTCTAGTGCTCATGGCTGGTTATCACCAATTGAAGGCCAAAACAAGTATAATGGCGCAGAGCCAAGTACAAGCAGTTAATAGTCTCATGTGCATGGATGATCCTGTTACTCCATCTATGGTTGAATCAGGCACACAAGTTGAAGAACTCATGGCTACAAGCATGACAGAGAGGAATTTACAAGTTGAAGAAGAATCAGCTGATACAATCAGTTGTGAAATAAAGAGGGTGCGTGGCTTTGATCTTAATGAGCTACCTGCAATTGAAGATGTTAGTTTAACAGAATGACATGGGTGACACATAAAAGCTTATTATGGTGTAATGTTATAAGAAAAATGTATGAAGTATATCTTTTTAGTATAGTAGTAATGTTCTTTGTCGCTAACCTATGAATATATATATGTTTGACATGACTGATCAGTAATTCCTTGTATTTATGTATGCACTTCCTGTTGGATAAGATACAGTGTATCTTTTGGATATGAGAATATCTTTGCAAGTGGGATTGTTGACAACTTGTTCACATGGGTAAATTGGCAAGGGGTGATGTCTTGCTATCACTATAAATAGAGGCTCCTGGTACCTCATTTGTTCATCCTATTTCCAACTTAAACACACACAAGTTTGGATCTTATTTCTTTCTCCTAGTGTGAGTAAAATAGAGAGTTTAGTATATTTCCTAGTACAAGAGATATAAATTTGTATTATCCTTGTAACTAGAGAAAAGGTGTAACTCCTAGTTTTACATAGTGAAACGTATCTTTCCTTGCCCGTGGTTTTTACCCTATTGGGGTTTTCCACGTTATATCCGTGTGTCATCTTTTATTACATTTCATATTTTAGTTGTGGGTTTGCTTCAGTCCGGTGTCACTTTTCTCAACAAGTGGTATCAGAGAGCTAAGGTTGGGTGTGTGTATAATTATTTATCGTATGCTCTGTGGTTGCCACTAATTAGTGGACCCTCCACATCAAAAGATAAATAAGATTATATTCACTCAAAAGGTGTTCATTACTATTATTAACTAATAATAGTTTTGTCGAAAAGTAGATTGTGATTGTAGCAATGGCGGCGAAATTTGAAATTGAAAAATTCAATGGGAATAATTTCTCGTTGTGGAAATTAAAGATGAGGGCTATCCTTAGAAAGGATAAATGTTTAGCGGTCATTGACGAAAGGCCAGCTGAGGTCACGGATGACAGTAAATGGGACGAGATGGACGGAAATGCTATTGCAAATCTTCATCTGGCGCTAGCAGATGGAGTTTTGTCAAGCATAAAGGAGAAGAAGACTGCAAAGGAGATTTGGGATCATCTTGCTCGATTGTACGAGGCAAGATCGCTCCACAATAAAATATTTCTCAAGAGGAAACTTTATGCTCTTCGCATGACGGAATCTACTTCAGTGACTGAGCACGTTAATAACCTGAATACTCTATTTTCTCAGCTCACGTCTTTGAGTTGTAAAATAGAGCCACATGAACGTGCTGAAATTCTACTTCAAAGTTTACCTGACTCATATGACCAACTCATAATCAACTTAACCAGTAATGTTCTTTCGGACTATCTAGTCTTCGATGATGTTGCAGCCGCTATTCTGGAAGAAGAAAATAGGCGTAACAATAGGGAGGACAGACAGGCCAGTTCAAGACAGGTGGAGGCATTGGTGGTAACGAGAGGGAGGTCAATGGAACCTGGCTCCAGTGGGAGTCACATTCATGGTAAATCTAAAACAGGAAAGAAGAAGAAATTTAAATGCTTCAACTGTGGCAAGCAGGGTCACATGAAGAAAGATTGTAGGAGTTTAAGAAACTCTAATCCTCAAGGAAATGTCGCCAGCACTTCAGAAGATGGTAATGCTCTGTGTTGTGAAGCAGCGGTTGCAAATGAAGGCAGGACGAGATTTGCAGATGTATGGTTGTTCGATACGGGAGCAACTTTTCATATGACCGCAAGAAGAGAATGGTTTCATCAATATAAACCTATCTCTGGAGGCGGATCTATGTACAGTTGCAATGATGAAAAACTAAAGATCATTGGAATTGGAAGTATCATGGTGAAGGTGCATGATGGTACAGTTTGTACTATTCGGGATGTGCGACACGTGGAGGGCCTGAAAAATAATTTATTGTCTCTAGGACAATTTGATAATCTTGGTTGTAAGGTTGAAATACAAGACAAGATTTTGAAAATTATAAAAGGCGCGCTTGTTCTTATGAAAGGTGAAATGGTGGCTGCGAACTTATACCAACTGAAGGCAGAGATAGTGGAGGAGGCGGAAGCATTTGTTGCTTCACATAGTCCAAGTCATAGAGTTGCAGTAACATGGCATCAGAAGCTTGGACATATGTCAGAACAAGGAATGGAGATTCTTGTTGAAAGGAAGTTAATTCCTGGCCTCACAAAGGTTTCTTTACCTTTCTGTGAGCATTGTGTTATCAGCAAGCAGCATCGCCTAAAATTCAAGACATCAAATTCTAGAAGTGTCTCTGTTCTAGAATTGGTTCATTCTGATGTGTGGCAAGCACCGGTTCTATCCCTGGGAGGAGCAAAGTATTTTGTATCCTCCATTGATGACTATTCCAGGAGATGTTGGGTGTACCCAATCAAGAAGAAGTCTGATGTGTTTGAAGTTTTCAAAGTTTACAAAGTGCGGGTTGAACTTGATTCTGGGAAGAAAATCAAGTGTTTAAGGACTGATAATGGAGGTGAATATACAAGTGATGAATTTGATTCCTTTTGCAAGCAAGAAGGAATCAAAAGGCAGTTCACGACGGCATACACTCCTCAACAGAATGGAGTGGCAGAGCGGATGAACAGAACCTTGTTAGAAAGAGCAAGAGCAATGTTGGCAACTGCAGGCTTGGAAAAATCGTTCTGGGCAGAAGCAGTCAATACCGCCTGTTATGTGATAAATCGGTCACCTTCAACTGCACTTGAGTTGAAGACACCGATGGAGATGTGGACGGGAAAGCCGGTCAACTATTCAGACCTTCATATATTTGGAAGTCCTGTGTACGTGATGTACAATTCTCAAGAAACTACAAAGCTGGATCCGAAATCCAGAAAATGTTTGTTCTTGGGGTATGCTGACGGAGTAAAGGGGTATCGCTTGTGGGACCCCACTGCCCACAAAGTAGTCGTCAGCAGAGATGTTGTCTTTATGGAAGACAAAGTTCAAGAGAATGAAGAAGGTGATAGCACTACAAGTGAAACTACATCAATACAGGTGGAAAAGCAGTTTCAGTCGAGTGATTCTTCTGAAGCCGTACCACAGCACGAGGTGAATGTGACAACTGAGTCTCAAGCTCCAACGACTCGTACTCTTAATCGTGAAAGAAAACGTCCGGTGTGGCACACGGATTATGTTATGGAGGGCAATGTTGCATACTGTCTTCTTACAGAGGAAGGAGAGCCATCAACTCTTCAAGAAGCACTGAATAATTCAGATGCTTCGTTCTGGAGGGAAGCAATGCAAGAAGAAATTGAAGCTCTTCATAAGAATAAAACGTGGGAACTGATGCCACTACCAGCAGGTAGAAAACCCATTGGAAACAAATGGGTATATAAGATCAAGAGGAACGGTGATGACCAGGTGGAGAGGTATCGTGCAAGATTGGTAGTCAAAGGATATGCTCAGAAAGAGGGAATCGACTTGAATGAAATATTTTCCCCTGTGGTTCGAATGACAACTGTTCGAGTGGTTCTGGCAATGTGTGCTACGTATGATTTACATCTAGAGCAGCTAGATGTGAAAACTGCATTTCTTCATGGAAATCTTGAGGAAAAAATTTACATGCTCCAACCAGAAGGTTTTAAACAAAAAGGAAAAGAGAACTTGGTTTGCAGGTTAAACAAATCTCTGTACGGTTTAAAGCAGGCGCCGCGGTGTTGGTACAAGAGATTTGATTCTTTCATCATTGGCCTTGGATATAACAGACTACACGCAGACCCTTGTGCATATTACAAGAGGTTTGGAGACAATGATTTTGTCATCTTGCTGTTATATGTTGACGACATGTTGGTTGCAGGCCCCAACAAAGATCGTATTAGTAAACTAAAGGCACAGCTCGCTAGGGAATTCGAGATGAAAGACCTTGGACCCGCAAACAAGATTCTAGGGATGCAAATTCACCGAGATAGAGTTAGTAGGAAAGTTTGGCTTTCACAGAAAAGTTATGTGAAGAAAATCTTGCAAAGGTTCAATATGCAAGATTGTAAGCCAATATCAACCCCGTTTCCTACTAATGTCAAGTTATCCTCCAAGATGAGCCCTAGCAATGAAGAAGAGAGGATGGAGATGTCTCGAGTACCGTATGCATCAGCAGTGGGAAGTTTAATGTTCGCGATGATTTGTACAAGACCAGACATTGCACATGCAGTGGGAGTAGTGAGTCGGTACATGGCGGAACCTGGTAGAGAGCATTGGGAAGCTGTGAAGAGGATCTTTAGATATCTTAAAGGAACCTCGGATGTTGCATTATGTTATGGGGAATCGGGTTTAACTGTCAAGGGATATGTTGATTCTGATTACGCAGGTGATCTTGACGGAAGTAAATCAACCACCGGGTATGCATTTACACTTTCTGGCGGAACAGTAAGCTGGGTTTCAAAACTGCAGTCAGTTGTCGCCATGTCAACGACGGAAGCAGAATATGTTGCAGCTGCTCAAGCCAGTAAAGAAGCAGTATGGTTGAAGATGTTGTTGGAAGAACTCGGGCATGAACAAGAGAAAATTACTCTGTTTTGTGACAACCAGAGTGCCTTGTATCTTGCAAGGAATCCAGCATTTCTTTCAAAGACAAAGCATATACGAGTTCAATATCACTTCGTTCGTGAGAAAGTGGAAGAAGGAACCGTGGATATGCAGAAAATTCATACTGATGATAATGTGGCAGATTATCTGACGAAAGCAATCAACTGTGACAAGTTTATATGGTGCCGATCCTCATGCGGCCTGGCGGAAACGTAAGCAACATGAAAGTGCAAGGAAGGATAACGGTGTGAAGATTGATTGAGCCTCAATCTAATCTTCAAGTGGGAGATTGTTGGATAAGATACAGTGTATCTTTTGGATATGAGAATATCTTTGCAAGTGGGATTGTTGACAACTTGTTCACATGGGTAAATTGGCAAGGGGTGATGTCTTGCTATCACTATAAATAGAGGCTCCTGGTACCTCATTTGTTCATCCCATTTCCAACTTAAACACACACAAGTTTGGATCTTATTTCTTTCTCCTAGTGTGAGTAAAATAGAGAGTTTAGTATATTTCCTAGTACAAGAGATATAAATTTGTATTATCCTTGTAACTAGAGAAAAGGTGTAACTCCTAGTTTTACATAGTGAAACGTATCTTTCCTTGCCCGTGGTTTTTACTCTATTGGGGTTTTCCACGTTATATCCGTGTGTCATCTTTTATTACATTTCATATTTTAGTTGTGGGTTTGCTTCAGTCCGGTGTCACTTTTCTCAACACTTCCTGTACTTTGATTATTTATGTGTTTCAATCCCCCCATATACATTGTCTGATTGATATTTGAAATGAAAAGCTAAATTCAATATTCTAAGCAATAAATAACATGTAGTACTGATTATGTAAAACTGAAGAAATTATCCAATAATAAGTTAACTATCATCTGCGACTATTGATGTTAGGCACAGCTAATAACTGCAGATTCATACCACATGTAGTTGTTCTTTTTCTAGTTCTCTTCCTTAAAAAGTTATACTTAATAATGAGCTAATGTGTGCAATGTTTCTTGTTTTCAGCCGATTTTCTTTTAACCTGAAATAGAAATATATTGATTTCGATGTTAAAAGCTAAAACGGCCCACTTTGATCAGCTTCCACAAAGGGCAATAGCCATAGAAACATAAACTACTTGACTTTGAGTCATTTGTCATGTGAAAACTAACTGTAAAATCCAAAATGATGAAAGGAGTTAAAACAGAGAAAAGCTCTCACATCCACATTTGAACACACTAAGATGAAGCAATATGATGCACAAATGAAAACCAATACCGTACACTAAGTTGGTGGCAAGACGGTGTGTTAAAAAAGTGGCGTGTTGAAAAGCTGATGTGGCGTTGAGGTGGAGGTGGTGGTCGGCCAGCCTTATAATTAAGGTCTAAACAAACACTTTTCGATAAGCATATTAGTAAATTCATGTCAAGGTGCTTGTGAAAACAAAGTGCTTATAAAAGTTCAGCTAAAAATAATGCAATAAAAAGCACAAACTTGATAAATGCCTATTATTTCAAGGTGCTTCTATAAGCTTTAAGCCATAAGCTACATATAATGCAATCCCAAAGAGCATCAGATTAGGATATTCGAATCAAACTATATTAACGAACTAAAACAATATCAAATATCATTACTTATGTTCGAATCATTGAGCGGCCTAGGTACTAGGTGATGTATGTAGTTTTTCCATGAATGGGACACCGGACACTGATCGAGACTCGAGAGCTTTTGGGCGTTTTATGTAAAACCTTATACATATATACACATAGTACATATTTACATCTCAACAACCTACAAATCAATGTATCTCTGTAACAAGAGCTCCATCACATTGTTAATGGCATGGCTTGAGATTTATTGTAGGTTTTAATGCAAGTAGCATGCGAATACACACACTTAGGACATATATAGCCTTTAATACATTTAACATCAAATACATCTTGCCTGTTAGTAGCTTTCAGAAGGTTTTATGACTTTATCAATGTATTGAAGGTATTACGACACATGTACTTGATTTTTATCTTTAAGCATGACAAACGATTAAGATGTACTTTAGTACTTACTAAATAAATACAATGGGTCAAGTACTGTGTCACTTTGACAGATAAAATAACCTTGTGTGTTGCTTATATAGTCTTTCACATTGACAGATTTACAATTTATCTTGAATGAAAAGTGTTCCTACTTATTGAATTCTTTCGTCAGGTTACATAGCAATCGTAACATAGTTTAAACTTTAAACTTTTAGCATTCTGAAACTCTTTCTTATAACAGTGATAACCTTTTGAAATGTTGCAAGTAAGATCCATTTTCGGTTATATAAAACAACGACGGCCTTAGAGCACACATTAGTCTTTAAATATCAAGTATCAACAAACACTAACAAAGAAGACTTTCAAGCATGATCATCGTTAAGGATGGCATTAGCTATCCCAAGACACTAGTCGGTGATAGAATAAACTTCTTTTTACATGTTAAAGTAAAAAACAAACAACCAACGTAAGGCTTAATCCTATAGCAGTCGTTGGCAGTAGTTTACTATAATACAAAGATTAGGGTGGTTGATGTGAAGAATACTATACAGGTCCGAATGCAGACTCAAAATAAGCATAAAAAATGTACAAATCCTATCAAGCAAGATATTGTTTGAATGGAGTAGCACAAAACAGACATCACTACAACACACACGCTACCCATTTCGCTCAAAGAAAACGTGTGAAAAAGGTAACTATTATCCATTTAAATCCAGCCAATGCCATATATTTCATGAGATCCAGAGCAACAAGAAACAAAAGAAATACCAAGTAATATATGCTATTTAACTAGGTAAAATCTTTCTACTAGTGCCTGCAGAAACTCAGGTCTATGCATTAACCTGCCTATTTATGAACACTAATATTGCCACTCAAAAATGATAACCAAACAGATTAAAAAGCAAGAACTACATAAGACCGTCAAAATCAGCAGCATCAAGGAGTTCATTTAGCTGTTCGTCTGTCCAAAGTGGTAGTGAAGCACTTACTGCTGGTTGTCCATTTTTAATCCTGTCAGTCGGCCTTGTAACATTTCTATGGTTTTCTATAACATCTGCTGCTGTTAACATTTCCTCATCTGTCAAAATATTCTGATTTGTTCCTTCTGTACTTGTCTTGCTGCATCGTTGCCCAATTGAAGAAACCGGATTTACGTTTTCTTGTTCATCATCAATACGCATACTCTGATTATTGTTATTAGTATTTCTTCTGATTACATCTGAAAATCCTTCTGCTCCTCGTTCCTTAGAAAATGCACTGCCCGACATTGGTGTCCCCCGTCCAGAATCTTGTAATGATGTATAGAGTTGGACAGTTGGTAAAGTTTATCCAAAAAATTATAATAAAGCAGCTAGATTTGGCCATTTCGACGCATACAAATGGGTCAATTAGGGTTATGTTTTATCTCTAATGAATCAAATGGGTTAAGATATATTTTAACTAAAAGGGAAACAGGTCAAATATATCAAGCAGGTCCAACGGGATGAGTGTCATTTGAAACGTATTCAAAAGCACAAAAACATATAAATTGTTTTTAAAAAATAGATTAATATAACAAAGTCTTTGTGGGTAGGACCCTACCCATTTTGACCAGTTACCCAACCCACCCGACAGGCACACTTTGTCACCCCTAAACACAACTAAAGAAAGTTTTGCACATACCAGAACCAGCGCCTGCATCTACGATTAATGTCTGTTTCTGTGAAGATCCACCATCCTTGTAGAATACCTGGAATAACACGGGTCAGCGTTTATCATCACATAAAAAGTTGAAAAAGTATGTTAACCCACAATTGTGCAACTAGTGGGATTTGGTTTTACCACTTTGCAAGTTTATAAAAAGTGGTACACGTAACTAAAGAACCTGCAACCACACCCTAGGTCAGATAGTTCTGTGTTACTTGACATCGATCACAGTCTTGAATCTAGTTTGGACAAAATATTCTTAATGGAGCTAAATAATAATCATTGATATACTTAGGAATTAGGATATTTATAATTGTAAACTCGTAGAGTTCAAATTAGCTCCCCCCAACAACGCTTCTCGTCCTCAAACTTATCAAGCTTACCACCTATGTATTTGTATCACAAGACTAACGATGGTTTGAAATAAATAGCAAAGGCACGTTTATTGATACATAAGGATTGAATCTCTCTGATATTTCTGGATGCTCTGCAAAGCGCAAACAGAAGAGAAGTTGACTTTTCGTGAGTTGATGCATGTCAATGTGAAGATGCATGGATCTCATCTATAGCAAAGGTTGAACAGCATGTCAGCATATGGGCAATGTTATCTTATCCATCTTAAGAGGGGGGGGGGGGGGGGGGGGGGGGGGGGGGCAAGCACGGTCACAATAGAATGATTTAGTGTTATTTGAGCATACTTGATCTTTCAGATACTGATATAACCCCCCCTAGAACTTAACAATTTAACTGGTCCCATCTTATTGGATCATATTCCTGACAAAAGCACAACCGTGTTTTATTTGCCCGTCACTTGCGAAACTCCCAAGACAATATTGCTTGAGGAAGCAAAAGGTAGTATTAATAGTATGCAAACAAAATTAAATGTCTGTGAAATACAGAGTTTACAACAAAGTATCCATGGAATCGGTGGGTCAGATAGGAAAATGAGTAGTAAAATGTGCAAGACTTGGTTCCAAAATATGAATGAAGTCACAGCAAATGGGTGCAGTAGCTTACATAAGAAACCCGTGTTAGGATGCTTCACCAAATGGTCCTTGTTAGCTACGTGACCAAACCAAAAGAATCTAATTAAAAGGCGGGAAAGAAAACTAGAAGAGCTTCCCGAGTCATTAGGAAGCTTGTAAACAGTAACAAGAAATTTTATATTGATGTTTCATTTTCTAGGAATGGCTGTTATAATCTTGTCAACAAAAAAGCTCTTTTTAACTTACAGCTAGTCAATTCATCTCCATAATAATTAGATGATTTGGTAACCTATCTTCAACACTAAACAAGCTTCCTAGTTTGTTTGACTTTCCTTGATGATCAGGTAGTATCATTCAGAAACTAAGTTTCTAAAAGCATCTTAAAAGAGTGCCAACTCACGAGTTGACTTGGTTCAACAACTTTGAAGTTTAGCCATGGAAGCTAAATCCCTTTCTTGCTTATTATGCAGAACAACTTAAGTAAAAGGGGATGCCTAAATCATGAGTTTTCTTATACTCTGTCCTACTCTTCACATTTCAAGCTCCCCTTTGTAGCATTCTTGATTACACCCACATTCAAAATGTGAGGTGGTATGTATTACATAGTAATGTCAAGTAATGACTTTAGCTCTGATTATCTTGAATGCTTAAAGATACTTCTTTGTCCTCGTTTTAGGATAGAGTCATGTAATGCTTTAGAATGCATGTAGAATACTAAAAGTTGCCTTTATGGTTTATGATTGCCTAGGCGGCATATATATGCTTATGTTTCCTTTTCCTTTTGTTTTGTTTGTTGCAGTTCGTTTCAAGGTTTAATACTTATTTTTTGTTTTGTACGTGTGTTGTTCTTTGAGACACCGTTTTGTACGTTTGTTGTTCTTTGAGACACCAATCTTCGTAGAAGATGCATTGATTACTATCTATTCATAAAAGTTAGTTGAAGATAACAGAATCTCATTTTGAGAACTGTCACCTAATCTACTAGACATATTAAGGGTTCTTTATCCACATTCAAAATATTAATAATTCTGACGCTTAAACAATCAAAGAATGCCTACGCTTAAACATGAACTAGAAATAGGTAACAAAATTCCTAGTATATTATAGTTTTCACTTCTGTAATGGCTACTACCTTTAACGAAATAAGGCACTCAATTAATACAACTGTTGAGAAAAAAGTGTGTACCTTTACCAAATTCCTCTTCGTAATGTTAAGATAATGGGATGATTGTTTAGGAGAAAACACAGAAACCTACACAAATTAGCAAAGATTAAAAAACTATACAACGAACGAATTGCGGGTACCAACACAATTAGGACTAGAATTACAGATATGAAGATACAGGTAGAATGGCAGACATAAATAACATACCTTATTAAGTATCAAAACAGATCCTACAGTAATACCCTTTCCAAACTCCCCCTCTGTCAGGACCTTGTGATGAATAGTACCAGAGATTGTACCTGAACGATCCTAAAGTTTAAAAGCAACAAATAAGTAACCAAGTAGTATAAGTTTAATCTGTTGACTTACAAACTACAGCAAATCCTTACTTTGAGTGTTACTGTCAGATCACCCAGCACATTTGGAGTAGAAGACTTGACTACAGCAACAACCTATAACATACCAGATAACTTGCAATCAAACCACATCTTATCAAGTGTGTGATCAATAGATATCTTTATTCATAAAATTAATAAACAGTTTGCGACCGTGGACTTGCAGTTTTATTATCAGTCTGGTCATGTTCATCAATCTACTTGTTCTTACTAGATACCGTGTTGGTTACCTTTAATGCCTTCCTAGAATACTCTCATTTCAAGTGTAGTTTCTTTGAATATGAAGGGACCAGATCATCGTAAGCTTCTTACATATAAATAACAGAATTTAATGGAAACATTGACAGTGCTTCCTCGTTAAGAGACATGCATTCATATGCAGAAACAAAATTTAATCCAAAACAGTTGATACCACAAACGAAAATCATATGCCCAACAATTTGGTACAGCAGATACAAAAGTAATTTTAGTGGTCATGATCCATGACATAACCTCACGTTATAAAATAAAATATACAAAAGTAATTTTAGATACCGAGTAGGAATCCCGCACGTTATAAAAAAGGTAAATGATATTGTCCCAACCATCCAAGTGTCAACGGGTTTCAACAAAATATACAAAACCAATATCTAAACTACAACAGATGATTATATTATATACTACCTTGTCAAGTTTCCCATTCTTGAGATGCGTCTTGATATCGCCCAAACACCCGTCCACGATCCCTTCACACAAACAAAAACATCAAATTTCCATAATCTAAAAACTATAAAAAGTACAAAAAAAAAAAAAAAAAAAAAAAAAAAAAAAAAAAAAAAAAACCAAATCAATAATTACCCTCATCATAATTCACAAACTCGACCGCGCTAACCCACGGCCCACGCTTGAAATCCTCATCCTCATTCGGATCCTCAACAACTTTACTAATATACGCCTGTGTCGCCATCACACACTCCTCCCCTTCCTTAATAGCCGCTAATTTACGGAGCTTAGCCGCTTGAATAATACCCGCAGGACCCGGAATTATCCGAACCGGGTTTTCGGCAAGATTATCAGAATTAGGGTTTTGAGATGAAACTAGGGTTTGGGTGGTGGTGGTGTGAGGGCGTTTGTTGCAGGGGCGGAGGACGGAGGTTGGTCGAAGATCGGAGTCGTCTATATCAAGGGATTCTTCCCATTGATTATTAGTGGTGGATGATGATGAATTCATTTGTTGGGGGGTTTTGGGGGTGTGTAATTATTAACTGTGGTTGAGTTTTTACTGTTTGTGACATACGTGATGTGAAATTGGCGGGAAAATCTAATCTTGATTTACAAAATGTGAAATTGGCGGGAAACCCTATAGGGGCGTTTGGTTTACATTAGGTATGACTATGGGTATCGGAATGAGAATGTGTTTGGAAACCCAACTTATTTGGTGGGTGATAGCGCTCAGAATGAGCATATGTTTAGTTGCGTTATCGTTAGTTTTGTGCATCATATTTGGTTATATTTATATGTTTTTGTTACTTAATCATGAAAAAATATATATGCAAGTGAATGTAGCCAAGTACAGGAAAAGATTATGAAAAGACGAAGAATTGAAGTAATTATGCACATTTGGAAGATTCTCGAGGTGAAGACAAGATAGAAACCACACAAGGATCCAAGGATTTGATAATGACAAGATTTCCATGTTCATATATTAAGAAAATATCAAGTTCTATGGAAGAAATTAGCACTTAAATAAAGGATAAAGCATGCAACAAGAAATAAGTCAAGATTGTGAGTACATGACGGATCCAACCGATCGGATGCAACCTACATCCGATTTGGTTGGAATGTGCCAAAGTGACCATCTGATCGGATGGCCATTGAACCGATCGGATAGAAGGAGCTGCAGTTACCATTTTCGCATTAAATGAAGGTTTTACTTCCCATTAATCATTGTAGTCCGATCATTTCTTGATATTAACTCTGGAGGAACGTTTTGACTTGAAGAATAAGTATTCTTACACTATATAATGGACCTTATGCATGTATGCTAAGTGTGACACCCCAAAATAGTAAAAGGCTTACACCAAAGTTACTATCTTATTATTATTGGCCAAAAGTCTAGAAGTTTTGTAAAAACGTCTAGGAAACTTTGAGTTCGAGTCTCAATAGTTTAGCTCGAGTTTGGAGTTGTTTACTTGTCATAGTAGGCGATAGGAGGTAAGGGTGTAATCGAGCCGAGACAACTTGCGAGCAACTCGAGATCGACTTGAAAAATATTCGATTCGAATTGATTTAAAACGAGTCGAGCTCGAGCTACTCGTATAAGATGTCGAGTCGAGTTCGAGTTCTAAGTTACTCGGCTCGTGAAGCTCGCGAGCCTTAATGAGCTTTTCTAAAATTACATATATACCATTTATTTACACATATATTTACTTTTCATTTACTTCATATAAAAAGAAGTTAAAAAGTAAAAACCCTAAAGGTACTTTACAGTTTACACCAAACATTTGGTGTCGTCATCTTCCACAAGACCACATCTCAACCTATCAATTCTTAGTTCTTTATCCACTCTTAGGTAACTACGTTTTTTTATAATTTAACTTCATACTCTGTTTGTTTATATATGATATTAGCCTATAAACCCGCGATAAATCACGGGTGGCTTATAAAAACTTAGAAAATATAAAGCAAAAAGGAAAACTAACAAATATTCTCAAACAATATTGTGCATTTTCATGATTAAAAAAAGGTAAGAAAATATTGAATATGTGCAAAATAACAAAGAACGAAAAACCAAGAAACCAAAAAACGGATAATGTGAAACATAAGTTTGTATAAGATAGCTAAAATAGAAATAGTTGTTTAGTTGTACATCGGATCAAATCTTTTGTAGCACTTCATGGTAAACAACATTCAAAGTATTGTTGAAACTTTACAAATCAACTAAATAAAAATTTATTACCTATACACCTGTGAAATTGAGCAGCTTAAAACAATCGTTGAATATAAAAAATTAATATAAAATTACACGTCGTTTTACCATATATTAAACACAAAAAAATACCCAACATACATGAACATTTTAGAAGTGTTGACAGCCTTATCAAAAAACCATCTCTTCGAATCATCTGGGTTTGCAAAGGCATAGCTTGAGCTGTAGCATTTGGGTTTCTATATATTAACTTATCTGCAAACACATAGTTTGAGTTGTAGCATTCTTGGATGCTATTACCGTATGTATCTCTAAACATATCATAAAAATTACAAACAAAACGTCAAGGTTGGAAGATGATATAAATAACTTTTAAGGCATATTATACCTATTTCCGAGTCACATGTATTTGGATCGGTAGTCCTTGTAGAACCAAAGATTATTGGAATTTTCAAGCTCATGGTGACAACAGCAAAACGAAAACATTCAAAAATATCTATATCATATAGTGAACTTGAAAAAACCTTGTGGCAAAACATAAAAGGTTTCAAATATAATGTGTTTTGTATCACGACACACCATCACCAAGAAATTGCTCATAAAAAATCAACACTAAAATTAGAATGTTATATACCTGTGAGGCTGTGATGACATAAAGTTGCATTGCCCTAAATTAAGAATTTGTTTTGTTAGACAAATATTTCATTTAATTGTATGCATTATACACTACAGGAAACAAAAAGACACTACAATTGTTGGA
The DNA here is from genome assembly GCA_030686995.1 of Artemisia argyi. Taxonomy (NCBI): domain Eukaryota; kingdom Viridiplantae; phylum Streptophyta; class Magnoliopsida; order Asterales; family Asteraceae; genus Artemisia; species Artemisia argyi. Next base: position 25,495,972 of record CM060705.1, read on the forward strand.
GCACAAGTAAACCTCATAAATCTTATTACATTCTTTTTTACAAACAACGTGTACATCTTACTACATGTATTCCTACTACTTGTTGCATTAACAGTCACAACATACATGCATTCTATATAATTGGCATACAATTTCTTCTCATAAAAATGACTTATGTTCAATATATAAAGTGCAAAAAAAGTGAACTGAGACATGTAGATATTGGTTAAGGGTACATATATACAGAAAAGTGGATACCATAGTAGTTCTGTAAATACTTTATCCATATTTTGTCTCCATTTCCCTTGGTACAAGGAATATTTTTGCAAATCTTATATCTTGTGTTGTGATTACTTCATCTTAGAGATCGATGCACGTGTATGTCATCTTTTTGGTTAGACAGGTTAAGTAACGGAGCAAGCCGGATAAAAGAGTTCAATTATAGTATGGAATGGTCGGCCCATGTTAAGTTGGCATGTCTAACTATTTAGTTCCGAAAAAAATAAATTACAGTGACGAAACAACAATCATCATATGATAAATCACTTAAAAATGGACTTGATATGTATAAAGAGACATGTGGATACATCATATAAAGTAAAAAATTTATGTGGCAGGAGATCATAAATGGATGTTTCATTGTAGACCAAATTAATAGAATTATCGACTACTATTTTAACATGCCTAGTAAGTATGATTATACGATCACTTAAATTGGAAGAAATAATAATCTTACGGAAAACAATTTTATTCAGATGTAAAAACAAAGTTGAGTTGCCTGCATCATTGTTTAAAATCATATACAGAAGCATCAGTGATTATACTATACTACAGATTTGGTTAAATAATAGATTTAGGTTCATTTTCGTTTCATCATTAGGTGCGCACTGCGCACACATAATCAATGTTCAATGGACGTTTGATCCTACCACTTTTTCGAGTTACTAAGAGTCACACAAAAAATAACTTCAATAGATTTACCTTATGAAATTAAGAAACCGTAATGGAAACAGACCTTTGTAATGAATAATAAACTAATGTTGATCAATCACAAATAAAGGATATATAGTTACCTCTTTTCCATATGTCCGGTTTCATCTTCTTAAAATATTTTAATTAGTCTTGTGCAATTTCAAAAGCCTTTTTAATAGCCTGAAAAAGAACAATTGAACACTTATATAGAAAGCAAGCCAGTTAAAACACATCACTAATTGCTTCGATTATAACGCGTCATCAAAACCCTAGTTAAGAAATTGGATCTTACTTAGTCTATTTAACATAGTAACTCAATCGTAATCGATCAAGATGATATAAGGGAAAATATCACCAAAACACGTGTTTTCCCTGTATCCAATAAAAGCCGGAATATGTGAATTGCTCATCCTACTTGAATCCATTAGTCGGAATTTGAGATCCATAAATTAAAATCGACAATCAGTAATTCAGTATCTACAAAAATAATAATAATAATAATAATAATAATAATAATAATAATAATAATAATAATAATAATAATAATAATAATAATAATAATAATAATAATAATAAAACCCCCAAAAAAAACTAATAATCAAATTGAGAAATTCATAATTTTTTAATGTACCACCAGATTACTCAATTGAGTAATTCGTTTCATATGATTGTCAATTAAAAAAAAAAAAAAAAAAAAAAAAAATCAAACCCATTTAATTTACTTGAAGGGTGTTAATTAGATTAGTGTACCTACTGATATGTGGAAGTCAACTAATCAAAAAATAGAGTACATGGTTCTCACAGGGCATTTCGTTGACTCTAATTGGAGATTACAAAAACATGTTCTGAGCTTCATTCATTTACCCCCACCTCATCATGGTACTGACATTGCTGATAATCTTTACAAGTGTTTCAAAGATTGGAATATTGAGAACAAGGTCTTCACTATTTCGGTTAACAATGCTTCCAATAACGATGCAACAATAAAGACCTTGAAAGAAACATTTTCAAGGTTTAAGAAGCTGCCATGTGGAGGTAAGTTATTTCATGTGTGATGTTGTGCACACATCTTGAATCTTATGGTACAAGATGGTCTTTCAAAAATTGAGGATATTATTGAAAATGTACATGATAGTGTTAAATTCATTAACCAAAATGAAGCTAGATTGATATTGTTTGGAGAGATTGTGCAACAACTACAATTTCCACACAGAAAGCTTGTACTTGAATGCAAGACTAGGTGGGATTCTACATATCACATGTTATTAACCACAATAAAGTTCAAAGAGGTGTCTCCAAGATTCCAAGAACGGGAGCCACGCTACCTTTCCTGTCTGAGCAATGAAGATCGGATCAAAGTGGAAAAAGTTTGTTCCATATTAGAAGTTTTTAATTCAGCTACCAATATTATCTCAGGTAGTGAGTATCCGACATCAAACTTATTTCTTAATGAAGTTCATCGAATTAAAGTGTTGTTGGATAAATTGTTTTTCGACCCTACTCAAGATAAGTTTGTCAAAGATATGGTTAAGTCTATGAAGGAAAATTTTTATAAATATTGGAAGGAGTGTAACCTTCTGATATCTGTTGCTGCGGCTTTAGATCCTAGGTGTAAATTGACGGTTACTAAGTTTACTTTTCCTAGAATGTACTCTGGAGACGTACTTGAAGCTAATACCAAAATAGTGAGGGATGCCTTGGATGAGTTATATGCAGAATATGTAAATGAATATTACTCTAGTGGTGAACAAAGTGGTGAAACAAGTGTCGGTTCGACAAGTAACAATGTGACATTCCAAGCTCCATCTTCCGGTTGGTTTGAATTCAACGAGTTTCTGAAGAAAAATGAAGTGTGCAACCACAAAAATCAGAATTAGATAACTATCTTGAAGAGGGGGTATATATTTGTGATGATAATTCGAAAGCTTTCGATGTTTTAGCTTGGTGGCAAGCAAATTCATTAAGGTATCGTATTTTGTCTCGAATGGCTCGAGATATACTTGCTATTCCTATCACAATAGTTGCATCAGAAGCTACTTTAGCGCGGGGAGTAGAGTGATTGATACTTATAGAGCATCTTTGGCTCCCGAAACAGTTGAAGTCTTACTTTGTGGAAGAGATTGGTGTCGAAGTCTTCATGGACTAAAATGAAAGAACAAAGTACCATTTCTTCGTCTTTTACTATCTTTAGTATCTTTTATTGAATTTTAGTATTCTAATGTTCTCTATATATGATACATTTCATAAAGAGAAGAAGCCAATTGAAGTCATCATTCCTATTACTTGAACAAGAAACTTATGTCCAGGAGTCCTATAACCATTTTGAAGGCATGAAAACCAATATAATATATCTAGTTTTATATAGTAGTCTTGGTAATCAAAATCACTATTTTTTGTTGGAAACTTGAAATTGTAAACTATTAACTTTTGAAATACTTTGGTGCTAAATTGCTAATCATGTTGTGGGTATTTTGCTGTCATTTTGTATTAAGGATTGCAAGTTTTTATCAGTGTTTGTGGACTGGTTGTTGTGTTGTCCATCTATATTGGCTCAAGATTGTGTCTGCAAGTTTGAATGCAAGTTTAGTGGTTAAGGTTTTAGTTATGCAAAGGTGTGGTGCAATATTATTTTTGCTGGTGCAATGTCAGTTTTATGCATCTATTGGTCTAGGTTTCAATGTCAGTTTTATGCATGTGCTGCAATATTAGTGTGCTAGTTTTTTAAACTTGATTTTATTTAATATATACGAGCTGAGTCGAGTCGAGTTTCTAGCTCGAGTTTTAGTGATCGAGCCGAGCTCGAGCTTGAATTTTGAGGCTCGGTCGAGCTCGAGTCGAGTTTCGAGCTCAAGTATTATATGTCGAGCCGAGCTCGGCTCGAGCTTGTCAATACTCAACTCGACTCGGCTCGATTACACCCCTAATTGGAGGAGTATAGTTCCATGATTTAGGTATATCTTGTTTTATTATAATGAACCACTTTTATTTGAGTTTAATGAAAGTTTTGTTTGTTACTTGCTTGTTATTATGGTGATTGCTATGGAGTAATTTGTGGTATACTTGTGTGTATATGTAACTATTGTTGGAGTATTCTTATCTAAAAAGTGATGCATGAAAATATTTCTTGTTTTATGAGTTTGTTGGAATACAATCTAATCTTGCTTGATTTGTTAGTAAAAATACTTTAAAGAATAAAAAGGCTGAAAGGATTTTCTTTATGTTTTTATTCCAAAACATTAGTGCACGAATTAGTATGGGATATGATGTGTGACAATCATCATATTGACTCATTAAAATGGATTTGAAACGATTTCATCATGAGACAAGGCCGAAAGGATTCGTAGGAATAAATGAGATAAGAATTGCTTTTCAAACAAATGGGTTCTTAATGGAATTATCATAATAGTTAACTAGGCCGAAAGGAGTTAACTAGGCGATTGAATTCTTAGTAATGATTCTTCATGATATAAACCATTGATTGTTAATCATTCATATAAAACTAGAATGGTACCCGCGCAATGCGGCGGCGGGTACCTGTGACTATATTTTGTGTTATTCGGTTACACATTTAGTTGTTTTTATGCTTTATAAGTAGAGATGGTTAAGCCAAATAATTTTAATTTGAACAACCAACCTGCTTCCTAACAAACTTTCTAACCAACTTGTTTCCTAACCAATTAATTTTGAAAACCTTCCATAATAAGCAAGTAAAAGTCTGAATTTTAAGCCTTTCTAATTATAAAATAGTCCCAAATGCATTCTATAGTAGTATAGATTGTGCATCATTGCAAGTTACACCAAACTTTGTATAATACTATATGCAATTAGTTAAGGAATTACACACAAGTATATGTTTTTGATTGATTGGATTCTATTTACTTTTTAAATTTTCACTAAATTGGATTGACAACCCTTTTTACAAAAGCTTGTTATACTAAATACAATAATCATCAAATCCCTTGGGACGATCTTGACTTCTTTACTATCACGGACGAGTATACCTGCTCGTATGTGTTGAATAGATAACCGGATAAATCATGTTTATAAATTATAAAACTTGTACACGGTAGAGCACATCAGTGGGTTTTGAAAATGCTTATATTTATGGGTTTGATTCCTAATTTCAAAACCAGACCTACAAATCAAACATCAATAATAGGAATGAAAGTGATCTCTCATTCCCATACCCTCAAATCAAACACCCCCTAAGTTACTAAATATTAGCCAACTTTTTATTAAGGGTGTAGCACCCCCAACTCAAAATACGGCAGCTGACATGCTGGGGGCACTACGCGAATCGAAACCAGGCACCTTTATAGCTAACGACCACAACACGGGGCGTTTAAAAGTACCTCAAAACACATCATTCATTTTACAAACCATTTTAGAGCACGTAGGCTCTTTAACAAATAGCAGCGGAATATAAATAAAAGTTTGCAGCGGAAAATGACAAAGTTTAGCAGCGGAAACATCAAGTTTAGTAGTAGAAATACAAAGTTTAGCAGCGGAAAGTAAATAAGTTTTGCAGCGGAAAATATTAAAGACACACCAAGGTTTTTACGAATGACATGAAAATAAAGATAGTAAAAGTGAATAAGCTGCCTTGACAGAAAACTTCCTACGTCCAGCCACTCCACCACGCCCAAAATCATAATGCTCCAAAACTTAATTTGTAGTAGTACCTGAGAAACACATGCTTAAAAGTCAACACAAAGGTTGAGTGTAATCCATAGGTTTAAAATGATAAAGTTGAGCACAAGGGTTTTAATCATATGATATAAGCAACAAATGCAAATACCAGGGTAATTACGGTAACACCCAATATGTAGAGGCAACACGTGCATACATACGGTTGATGATGCTAAGCTCATGACACGCAAAACGTTAACCAATATATAACCATAAGTCGACAATTAACCGCGGAATTTCAATATATAAAGTGCCCCCAAGGCCGGGTACTTGCCATATACCCAGCAAAATCGAATATAGTACACCCAAATTGCCTATCAACAAAATGGATGGGAGGGTCAATTCCTATAGGCCTATATCCCTATATTCGTGTTCACTCGCAAGTGATTAATGGCTCATGATCGGAGGGTCTTGTCAGGCAAGATAAGCTACTTAGCACATCGTCAGGAAAGTATATCAATCAGGAAAAGCATACCAAAAATACTTGTGCTCAGAAAACATTTAAAGCATGTGTCTCACCCCATAGGTTTATAAACAATTAAAATATAAAAGCGGGGCTATGGATCACACCTTAACAATAGCAGCAGGAAACGAGATATAGCAACCAATCAATAATGCGTCACAGCAAAATGGACCTCAGCACAACCTAATCAATATAAATGGCATAACTCAGAACTATACTTGAACATCTCAATAAACAATGCTTGAATAAAAGATTTTGTAAAATACAATGGCATTTGAAAGAAAATAGGTTTTAAAAGTCTCGTGTGGGTGACGAGAAAGATAGAGAGAATATGTCATCGAGAGCGTACGTCAATTCGAGAAAGTCAAGAGTAAATGAAAGAATAACTCTGTAACACCCCCAATTCATGGATGCAGCGGAATTCAAACTGGGTGTTACTCGACGGCACAATAGTCACAATGATAGAAAACGAACTCCAATTGAGTCGTTTTAAAAGATTTATCATTCAAATTATATAAATATCAGAGATTACAAAATGAGGTCCCAATTGGTTCCATGTTTACAATGTATAATAAATGAGTTTTGAATGATAATAAAATTTATAGCCCTCTTGAGTATCCGTGTCCTTCCGTGCCATCCTTGATCGTCATGAACCTGAAATACATGCTTGAGAGGTCAACACAAAGGTTGAGTGATATTCATAGAGTTTGTTAAATCGATTGAACACAATATGTTGGTAGTGTGAGTTATAGGCTCACACCAATGTTTGGAAAACAAAATAGTTATTATCATTACTAAGCTTATGACACCATAACGTTAACGGGTACCAATATCGATCGGCGGAGTTATCCCGGTAGATACTTTGCCGTCATACCTAATGTCTCAAATATTAATGCATTTGTTTGCACTTAGTCAATACAAATGGGATTCGTCAATCTCAATAGGCCTATTATTAATATTCGCGCTCACTATTTCTAGTGATTAAATGGTTCATAATAAAGGATCTCGGTTTGGCAAGGAAGGTACTTAGTGATAATAAAACAATCAGGCAGCATACAGTTTCAAAGCATTGTGTTCGGTTTAGAAATAGCATGTATTCCCCCCAAGGGTTTGTAAAACATTGAAGTAATGTAAAGTGGGGCTATGAACTCACCTTAAGTACGATAGCAAGTAATGAAGGTGATGGTTGGATCGTGTAGGTTTCTACGAGCAACCTATAATAGAATGTTGCGACTTAGGATCGGAGTAAAGAATATGAAGTAGTGCCTATATATATATCTTGCATTTAGTCCATGATGTGGTATGATGTATATTGTATGTCTTTGAAAGAAAAGATTCATGAAACATGTATGTTTTGTATATCGTTTACTACCGTTCGGGCCGACATAATTCAGAAGTCATGTTAGTAAGCGTTCGAGGAGCCAGGACACTTTAACTCGTAAATCCACAACTCAACTCGACGGCTTACATAATGAACTCCTCACATGAGGCTCCCTACTATTGTAGTAGTTGATGAAATATATAGATATAAGTTTTGATCCGAAAGTTACATGTCCGATATTTGTATAAACTTAGGAAAGTTTATTTGTACATGAAGATTGTTATTAGGGGTAGTTTCATAAGTCTTGTATGACCATTTTCTCTTGGTAATATCTCATGGTTCCTTTTTAAGTGAAGTAGATCCAAATTGCTTGTTCATGTTATCGCCTAATTCATTGTTTCATGTTTACGCCTATGTAAGTTGGTATGGTCATTTCGTCATGGCCTAGCCATGACCTTTGGTCCTTGTTCCAAGGTCATGAGACACAACCTTGGCTCTAGCCATGGTTGTGGTCTTGATTATAGGTCATAAGACCCTTTTGGTCTTCATAAACCATAACCTATATGTAATGACTTTGTCTAAAAATGGGCTGTTTAGAATTTGAAGAAATTTATCACTCGGAAAGCGTTTTCAGGGCTCGAGCTTCTTTATTCCTGAATGAAAACGTCGTTCCGGACAACTTTCGTGTTTTAACTTTTTGATGAATCGGACCAGAAGTATGACTTTCAAAACCCAAATTTGATCAGAATGGTATTTGGCAGTTTGCCGAAAAGTTTTGGTAACTTCAAATGGGCGTAACTTTTGACTCGTATACTCGTTTTAGGTGGTTCAAATTGCTATGGTTTCCTTGTTAAGTCCTCTACTGTAATATGTAATGATCCAATATCATAATTTTACCATTTTGGTCGTGGTTTTCCAAGAAAGTCACTAGTTTGCTTGTTATAGTAATTTGTCTTATCAATCATGTACAATAACTTGTTTTACTCACTTTTATACATCATGGACATGAATACAAGACATAATATAGCACAAATAATATGTAAATAACATGAATATGATTATTTAACAAGAATCATGTTAGGGTTTGGCTTACAACTTTTGGCTTTCAAAGATGAAAGGAAGTTAACATGTAAGGATAGGACATTGATAGACTTGCTTCAACCCTTTTTCACTTCATGCAATCTTTCTACCCTTGGTATTCTTGAAAGATGGATGATGAAGGTTGAGGTGAATTGAGTGGATTTAAACTCAAGAGAAATCACCAAGTATGTTAGGGTTTGGAAGTGTTTTGGTAACCTAAGATCAAACTAGGGTTTCAACCTTGAACTTGCACTTGAATCTTGCATGAACTTGGAAGAGAAAGAGCTAAGGATGAGAGAATGGGGAGTGAGGTGTGGCATTTCAAGTGAAGGGGAGGGGGCTATTTATAGTCCAAATGAGGAGGTTAGGAAGCTTACTAGGAAAGTGTTACAACTTGGTGACCAAGTTGTAATTAAATGATGATCTAAGGGTAATTTCATGAGATGAAGCCACATGGGATGACTCCCCCCCTCCTAGGTCGGTTTGGAGTGCTTGGAGAGCAAGGGTGTGGACTTTTCTTGGTATTATCCAAGATACTTGGTTAGTTTTGACTCCGGGAAATGCCAATCGTAAATGATTAAGCCTCAAAACGTAAAATCGGGTGTCGTAAAATTATGGAATTTGAAAGTATGGTTAAACTTGTCAAAATACTCCATAATAAAATATAAAATGAGTGGTAGGTTCTATCGGGTGCTAAAACCCTGCTAAAAACTGGAAACACGGGTCTAAAACGCGTAATACGTAAAATATACGAATATTGCGTAAAATTATGTTAAAAATGATTTAAAATGACTTATAATGTCTAGACTGGGCTCAGTCTAGTGTCGGTTGGTATTAAATGTCTTTTAGACATCAAACCGTAAGCCTAAAAATCACGAAATGACTTATAACATCAAGGGATGATTTTTGGTCAATGGAGGAGGGAAAAATATGTTGACTTTTTCTAACAAGTTGAAAACTCAAATCTTCTTAGAAACGCGTTTTGTGGTCTAACGGTTAATCGCCCAAACGGTTAAGCGTGCTCATGCGAGAGTAGTACTGGCTTGGGTGACCTGCCGGGAAGTCTTTGGTCATGTTTTTCTCAGTCACGATTAATTCTCAAATAAATCATGAGCGTGTCAAACATTTTCCCGATGTGGGGTCACCTGACGGGGTTGAATTTCGTTGTGCGTAGAATTTCTGATTGACGTTTTACCCTAAAACGTGTAATTCCATGTAATTCCTTAATAACTTTCACGAAAATGATCTGACGGATGTCAAACATTTAATTTGCCATGGAAATGATTTATCATTTGAGAATATCAAATAAAAATCAACTTTCGGGAAAATTTCGGAAAGAAATGAATAGTAAAAGTGAATAGTGAATTTTCCGAGAATAGTAATTAACCTGAAATTGTGAATTGTTACAGTCTCCACCCCATATGAGAGCTCCGTCCCGGAGATCAATTTGCGTTGGGAGTAGAAACTTTGTTGGTAAAAAGATGTGGGTATTTCTTTCGTATCTGGTCCTCTCGTTCCCATGTGTATTCAGGACCACGTCGTGAGTTCCAACGAACTTTGACAATTGGAATACGGCTTTGCTTGAGTTGTTTGACCTCTCGGTCCATGATTTCTACGGGTTCCTCAATAAATTGAAGATCGTCATTAAGTTGAATTTCATCGAGTGGAATCACTAGTGATTCATCCGACAAGCATTTCTTTAGGTTAGATACATGGAAAGTGGGGTGTACACTACTGAGTTCTGATGGAAGCTCAAGTCTGTACGCCACAGGGCCAACCCTGGCTAGGATTTTGAATGGTTCGATGTATCTTGGGTTTAGTTTTCCTCGTTTACCGAATCGTATCAAGCCTTTCCAAGGCGATACCTTTAGTATAACCCTGTCTCCGACTTGGAATTCTAGGGGTCTGCGTCGTGTGTCGATGAACAGGTGTGGTAATAGTCGAATATCAAAGGAAATTGATATAGCAGTCGAATATTAATAGGAATTGATATAGTAGTTGCAATTATAGCCTAGTAGGTAATCGGTTGTTGTACCTAGTGTTTATTGACTTCATACTTATGTTATTTCGGATACAAATAAGTCCACTTATTTATAATTCTTTATTTACATAGATAGGCATCCCAAACAATGTAAATAGGGAAATATAAACTTATGGTTTAGTGATTTACAATGTCTTTATTTAAATGAAAAGGCATCCCAATCCATTCAAATAATTACAAATCATCCTACACAACATTCATACTTAGTCGGTGAGTTACAAGGTAGGGTATTACGAGATGATACTGGTGTTCCAAAAGTACAAGATGAATATTCAATCTTATAAAGCTGATGAGGGTGCTTGTGATGTAACTAAGGATGATTTGAGCTTTAAAAGTGCATCAAGATCTGTTAATGAGCTTGTGTTTGCCACGGTTGTGAAGGTAATGTTGTGATATGTTGATGAACAAAAGTGCTTAGTGTATGCTTAACATTAATACTCTTAGGTATAGATGTTGAGTTTGCTTTAAAAATCTTAAGAGATTTTAAAAGTTTATGATGGAATGGTATCCTTAGGACCTAAACAGGATAGTACTTCTACAGGATGAAGAGGAAAATTGGTAACTATCCCAAGATAGTAATTCGGATTATCTCATAAATGAAAAATTTCAAGAATGAATTTAGATCATACAAATAAGGTGTTAAGATCTTGCTGAGTGGTAAGGCACTATCGTGTCTCTAGATTGTTTTAATGTATTCTGGTGGTTTATCGAGTTCATGTAGGAAATCAACCTAAACATAACCCTAGTACAACTATTCTCAGTATTGGAAAATTTTAAGTCGAATATAGTTAGTCAGACTATATTCCACTGTCCCAAGGTTAAATATAGGTGACTAGTCTATATTTAGCCAAGGTTAGATAAAATTTTCAAATACCTAAATTAGGTATACTTGTGATATGTCCGTTGCTTTCGGGAAACTGTCCACTAAACAAAGGCGATGTCAAACCCTTAAGTTGCAAGTCCCGTCCATACAAGACTTGTAACGTATGTTTTCATATTCCATTGCATAGAAGATAGTAAGGGTAGGTGATTAGGCGAAAAATAATCCGTTTTTAGGGGGTCATTTAAGCCCGAATCCGAATTTATTTGATCAAATATTGCCCTAAATCGTTCCTTTTGTGATTTTAGGTGTTTGGAGAGTGAATTCTGGAAAAGAGGCTATTTTGGACGTTTTTGGAGCATAAAGTGAAGAAAACAACAAAGTACCAAATCCAAGCTGGAATTACAAGGTGACGGCGTCAAGAATTTACTCTTGACGGCGTCAGAAAGGATGAATATTTTACCGAAGGTTGTGAAGGCGTCAGATGAAGAGATGACGGCGTCAAAATGACCAAGATTAATTTACCGAGGGTGGTGACGGCGTCACATAGGCCGTCACGATTGGATCTAGGGCGTCCGAGGAAGTATATGGCGGCGAGTTGACGGCGTCAGATTTTACTCTTGACGCCGTCAGGACGATTTTCCTATATATAGTTTTCTAGTTTTTTCATTAAAGAGAGAGAAGTTTTGGTGAAACCCTAAAGACGATTTTGGTGCCTCTTTTACAGGTTTTTCAAGGGTTCCAAACCCTTGAGACCTTGCATTGTAATTGAGATAAGTATACTCTTAATTCAATCAATATGTCTATGTGTTGGTTGTCTATCTTTTGTTCTTATCTTAATTCTACTATGCTAGGCTAAATTTCCTTTGTGTTTGCTTAGATCTAATGAAACCTAGATGTTGATTATGTGTTGATTACTTGTCTATTCTTGTTTTGAATGAATGATATTATATGTTAGGCTTAAGAAAACTGGCAGATCTCCAAATGGTAACATGCTTGAACGTCTTAAGAAACATGAACCGAGGCGTACTAGGTCTTTATTGGTTGTATTTAATGCATGAGCCACTGTTTACAATCCCTATAGTTGTGCTGGGTCATGGTGTAGGAGGAGATAAGAGCTCATAGAGTTGGGGAGTTATGTATGCCACTCCACGAATGGTATTAAGGAATACAACCCGTCATTCATACAAGTGTAACAAGTAATTAACATGTAAAAGATATCTAGGGAGTAATGAAGTCTAAGTAAACACAATTTCTCCAACCACTGCTCACAACCTTAGTTTAATATTAGTTTAATTTCATTTTCATTAGTTAATTAGTTATAAAATAGTTTTTGGGTTAGTTGATTAGCAACTAATTCCGCCCACTCCTTCAAAACCCGAGATTTTACTTGCTTTCATAAAATATAAAAACACAAAAATAATCATCTTCCATCTCTAGAACTATTAATTAGGCTTTCTAATCCTAGCGACACTATTCCTAAGCTGAACGATCAATCCCCCGGTACTTGTCACTATACTATACTACAACGATCAGGTACACTGCCTGGTGGGGGTTGTAAGCCTCGCGAGATCCCTCGAGAGGTAAAGCAAGGTGCGATTCCCACGCATCAAGTTTTTGGCGCCGCAGCCCGGGGAATAGTTATTGTCTAGGTTAGGATTTCTTTTTATTAGGTCTACTTGCTAGATTCCTTTCTAGTAAGATTTTATTTTTATTTTTTTTAGGTCTTCTTTAGTCTATCTTATTTCTTCGTGCTTTTGTTCGTAACTCTTTACCATCCGACATCATGGAAGGTGGTAACATCTTTGAACCCATCATCCCACCACAACAAAACCCACCATTAGAACCCCTTAGGCCCCGAACCTTAGGAGAGTATTCCCGACCTAGCCACCAAGGCTACCGAAACACCATTGAGCTCACCGGAGCCAATGTGACCCCCTTGCGATCCGACACCATCCGGTTGGTGCAAAGCGGATGTGCATTCCATGGACTTCGTTCCGAAGATCCAAACCAACACCTTAAGGACTTCCTCAAAATCGTAGATTCCATAGACCTAGGTGTTGAAACTAGAGAGACTACCCGTTTACGCCTATTCCAATTCTCTCTACGGGATCAAGCTAGTCAATGGCTTGAGCGTTTACCCGCGGGATCCATCACCACATGGGATGATCTCACCACTCGTTTCCTTGCTCAATTTTTCCCACCGGGGAGAACTACTAAACTTAGGAATGACATCTTGATGTTCCAACAACGTCAAAATGAATCTCTTTATGAAGCATGGACTCGTTTCAAGGACTTACTCCAAAAAGTCCCTCATCATGGCATAGATTTGTGGCTCCAAGTCCAAATTTTTTATGACCATATCGATATCCCCACGAGGCGAACCATTGACCAATCGGCCGGTGGTAAGCTACGTGATCTTAGTGCGGAACAATCATGGGAACTCATAGAAGATCTTGCTCTCTATGACAACGAAAGTTGGAATGATCCCCGTGATTTGAACAAAACGGTCAAGGCAATATCTTTGCCTTCGAATAATTCAAGCACTCCCGACCGTAGGATCATGGAACTTGAGGACCAAGTCAAGTTTCTCATGAAATCTTACGAAGCTCCGAAGCATTCAAGCCAAGTGAACAAAATCACTTCTTCATGCGAATTATGTAGTGGTCCCCATGACACTCGTGATTGTGTGGAACTCCCCGGAACAGCTTTTGCGGACTACGCATCCACGCGTATCGACGAAGCGGGAGATAAGTGGTACACTTTCAAGCCCGAGCCAAACACATACGGTGATTCATATAACCCCTCATGGAAAAATCACCCAAACCTTAGGTGGAAACAAAATCAACCAAATTCATCCAACCCACCTAATCGTTACCAATCAAACGGTCCACCATCCAACCGTACCTTCAACAACAGTCCTTCTAACAACTATGGTAGTACCAACAATCTTGAAGGATTGATGTCAAAGTTCATGGCATCTCAAGAAGCCCGCATAGCTAAGTTTGAAGCCGATTTCAAACAAAATCAAAATGAGATGACCAATAGAATTGACACATTGTTGAAAGTTCTCAATGACCGAGAAATGGGAGCACTCCCAAGTGACACAATCAAGAATCCGAAACTAACCGTTAATTCCATATCATCCGTTTCGTCACCCGCTTTGTGTCCACAATATTATTCGGTCAAATCAACGAGCAAGTGTTTCAAGCAAAACCAAGTTCCCCAAAAGGACCAATCAACTAAAACTCCCACTATAGAACCGGTCAAAAGTATTGTTGAAACACCTCTTACGCAAGACCTTGACGATGAATTCAAAGAACTTCACATTGAACGCCCCGTCATTGATGTCTTAGCGCGTGCTCCATACTATAGCGCCCTCCTAGAAAAATATGAGAAGTGTAAGCTAGGCAAAAATGGGACCGCTTTCGTTCAAAACAAGTTACCTAAAAAGCTTGATGACCCGGGTATATTTGTTTTGCCTTGTAAGATAGGAAGATCCGAAGCTTTCGACACATTAGCCGATTTAGGGTCAAGCCTCAACTTGATTCCCTTATCCTTATTCACCACTCTTAAGCTAGGAAAGTTAGAAGAAACGGAGGTATTGATAGGGCTAGCGGATGGGAGTATAGCTCACCCGGTTGGGATGATTAAGGATGTAGTTGTTCACGTAGGAAAGTTGACTATATTAGCGGATTTTCACGTCCTAGACATGGTTAGTGACACTACATGCCCATTATTAGTTGGAAGAGGATTTTTAGCAACCGCTAGTGCCATGATAGATTGCAAGGAATCTAAGATAGCGGTAGGTGAAGGCGATACTTGGTCGGTGTATAATGTTAAGAAGCATAGTTATGATTGTGATGATGAACCAACACCGCATTGGGTAGAGATGAATAGGAGACCATCTAGATATGGACCTTGGATAGAAAGGAACTTCATAGGACCTCAATGCCCATTTTATCTAGAAAAGGATTTCGTTGAGAGAACACATTCGGTTGAACAACTCATAGCTAGAGATGAGGAGCTAGATCCCTTTGAGGACCCCTTAGTCTTTAGAAAAATGATTGAGTTCTTAAGCGTAATGCCTATTAATATAGAGTTGAATAAATGGAAAAGAGATGGAGATAAGTATGAATGGAGGTGGGACAAGCCACCTAAAGAAGGAGACGGATCATGGCACATGAGAATGACTTTATATGATCCGGATGGAGAGATGTTCGAGAGGTCGTACCATACTAAGGAAACCGATAGAGAGTTGAAACCTAAGTTCGATCCCAAAGATGTCCTCAATGAGGAACTCACCCGAATCACGTAGTAACCCACGACTTTGAGTCTAGCTACAAGACTCGTAAATAAAGAAAAGCGCTTCTTGGGAGGCAACCCATGTTTTGTGTGATTTTAATTGTTTGATTGTTATTTGCTTCCGTATACATGCTTTATTTTTATTGTTGGTTGATCATGTTTCTCAATTAAAATGTGGAAATACTTTATTATGTTGTTTAGCCTAGTCTTAACTTCAACCTAAAGGTATTTTTGCAAAAGATAAGTGTAAGGGGAAACCCCAAATATGTTTTTTAAGAAACAAACCGATCATGATTCTCCACAATATTTAATGAACATGTGTATTCGTATTGTTAGAGTCAAATGCTTGTATTGAGTCATGATGTAGTTTTGCAGGATTTTCCAGGAAGTAGGACAAAGTTTTTCCAGAAATTTTCCGGAAACTTAACATAAAGATTTCTGCAGGTTCATTCTGACGGCGTCAGGCAATTGCTCTTGACGGCGTCAGGAGTCAAAAATCTGGAAATTTTACCAGTTTTGTTTTTCTAACGGAGTCTTATAAGTTTTTGTGAATTATTAAGTTTTATAATCTCCAGGAAATCTGCAAACTTCATTCCACAAGCATTATATCTTATTTTGTTTTCTAGGATTTAGTAACTTATATAGGATGCCGCCGATTTTACGCGAGGTTGCCTTGTCTACTTTTGTCAGGATTTACAGGTTATTTGAGACAAGAAGATGATTTATATTCTGGAAGGGAAGCTTTGATTGTTCGTTTTCTTGGAGGAAGATTTAACCTGGCCAACCTAAAATCCATACCGAGCGAATCAGGGGAGTATTTGAATTCATTCTCTTTACTTTTAACTTTTACATTCTTTACTTGAACATTGGGGACAATGTTCATCTTAAGTGTAAGGGGAGGGTAAAAAGATGATACCTTACATATGCACTTTCGCTTGAGTTTGTTTTGTTTGATAGTAGATGAGTAATAAAACTATGAGAAATACTTGTTAGTGCAATTTTAGCGCCAAATTTAAAATTTTTTACAACATTTAGGAGTGAAACTTTAGCCATAGCAAGCGTCTCATGGATAGGAGGATGTATGACTAGCACATAACCGTATATTCAGAAAAATTTTCCACCCAAAAATGTGAGGTTCGCCTTTAGTTTTGATAGGAAAAGCATTCATTATTGGTGCTTATGAGTGTACCGGTAGCATTTAGATTCTAGAACTTGCGTTAGTGATGCATCCCGAGACCGCTAGTGAGACTACATTCGTGTAGTAGGATTTACTACATGATAAGAGGCATTAGGATCACCCTTGTGTTAAACCCGTATTACGATTACTTGACCATTTAAGTCATATTACTTGGCTAGTTAAGTCAACTAATTTTTCCCACACCCTTAGCGTTGTACTCATTTTTAGTACACGATACCCCTAGTACACCCCTCCGAGCCTATCTTTTCGTTTCTAACTTTAAGCAGTTTACTTAAAGGAAGAATTTGTTACACCCCACTTAAATGTACACCCAAATCGCCTTAGCCTTCCGTGTATGCGCTCATTTTTAGTGCATTATTGTTATTTGTTAAACCCTAAGTTAACTTTCTAATTGATTACATGGTTGCTAAGTCGAGTCATATCCTTGTACATATTGTTTTGGGACGATTGGGACTCATGGGTAAGTACTTATTTTATGGAGTAATGGGGAAGAACAACACTTATTACCCCCATATGTACGTTAATCTTAAAAGTGCTCCAAGTGTTTTGATTTTCTTAATTCGAGTCATTAGAATAGTTTAATGTAAAGTATGTAAAGATTCAAGTGTAAGGGGAATTCTCATCCCCTATGATGTATTATTTTGGATGGTAGGGTAAGAGTGTATGAAAAAAAAAAAAAAAAAAAAAAAAAAAAAAAAAAATCGAAAAAATCAAGAAAAAGAAAAAAAAAATAGAAAAGAAAGAGAGAAAAAACATACGGACTACCATCCCGTTTTTATTCTATGTTCATTTTATGTTTTTAGTTATTTTTCATTTATTAGCTTAAGTCGAGTCTAGTCTTGGCTTAGCAACGCCATCTTGTACATGTAATTAACTAAGATTGTTAACTCGCCACCAGTAAAATCCCCTTTATCCAACAAAACCGTGTAATTCATATCCCTACACCTAACGTTATAACCCTTTAAAAAGACCTCTTTGATAGTTTATCCTAGGTGCTTACGCCATGTGGTGGAGGTTTGATCCTTTCCCAAGCCTATGGTAATCTATTTTGCTATGACAGGTAGTGAGAGATATCTTCCATTTCCATAATGTTATATTACTTTATTACACCCGAGAGATGTGAGTATCTAAACACTATTTGTGAGGTGCTTGTGTATGACCTCCGTGCTTGTCTATTGGTCTTTAGTGGAACGATTATTTGTTGTAATTACTTTTATATTAGTGTTAAATGACCCCTAACTTGTCTTTTGAGTAGAATAAAAGCTCATTTGCTTGAGGACAAGCAAATCTCAAGTGTAAGGGTATATGATGAGGCGAAAAATGATCCGTTTTTAGGGGGTCATTTAAGCCCGAATCCGAATTTATTTGATCAAATATTGCCCTAAATCGTTCCTTTTGTGATTTTAGGTGTTTGGAGAGTGAATTCTGGAAAAGAGGCTATTTTGGACGTTTTTGGAGCATAAAGTGAAGAAAACAACAAAGTACCAAATCCAAGCTGGAATTACAAGGTGACGGCGTCAAGAATTTACTCTTGACGGCGTCAGAAAGGATGAATATTTTACCGAAGGTTGTGAAGGCGTCAGATGAAGAGATGACGGCGTCAAAATGACCAAGATTAATTTACCGAGGGTGGTGACGGCGTCACATAGGCCGTCACGATTGGATCTAGGGCGTCCGAGGAAGTATATGGCGGCGAGTTGACGGCGTCAGATTTTACTCTTGACGCCGTCAGGACGATTTTCCTATATATAGTTTTCTAGTTTTTTCATTAAAGAGAGAGAAGTTTTGGTGAAACCCTAAAGACGATTTTGGTGCCTCTTTTACAGGTTTTTCAAGGGTTCCAAACCCTTGAGACCTTGCATTGTAATTGAGATAAGTATACTCTTAATTCAATCAATATGTCTATGTGTTGGTTGTCTATCTTTTGTTCTTATCTTAATTCTACTATGCTAGGCTAAATTTCCTTTGTGTTTGCTTAGATCTAATGAAACCTAGATGTTGATTATGTGTTGATTACTTGTCTATTCTTGTTTTGAATGAATGATATTATATGTTAGGCTTAAGAAAACTGGCAGATCTCCAAATGGTAACATGCTTGAACGTCTTAAGAAACATGAACCGAGGCGTACTAGGTCTTTATTGGTTGTATTTAATGCATGAGCCACTGTTTACAATCCCTATAGTTGTGCTGGGTCATGGTGTAGGAGGAGATAAGAGCTCATAGAGTTGGGGAGTTATGTATGCCACTCCACGAATGGTATTAAGGAATACAACCCGTCATTCATACAAGTGTAACAAGTAATTAACATGTAAAAGATATCTAGGGAGTAATGAAGTCTAAGTAAACACAATTTCTCCAACCACTGCTCACAACCTTAGTTTAATATTAGTTTAATTTCATTTTCATTAGTTAATTAGTTATAAAATAGTTTTTGGGTTAGTTGATTAGCAACTAATTCCGCCCACTCCTTCAAAACCCGAGATTTTACTTGCTTTCATAAAATATAAAAACACAAAAATAATCATCTTCCATCTCTAGAACTATTAATTAGGCTTTCTAATCCTAGCGACACTATTCCTAAGCTGAACGATCAATCCCCCGGTACTTGTCACTATACTATACTACAACGATCAGGTACACTGCCTGGTGGGGGTTGTAAGCCTCGCGAGATCCCTCGAGAGGTAAAGCAAGGTGCGATTCCCACGCATCAGTAGGTACGTATGGAAAGGAAGTTTTAAGTAGTTCTAAAATAGAACATACTTGGCCAGGATCACGAACTTTTAATAATGAAGGTTTCAGAAGAAAACTTTGATAAATGTAAAGCTGAACTTCAGCTTTTGTAGGTGATGGATTTGTTTGTCCTTTAGAAACCTCATATTTCTATTTAGAAATCGATAGGTTGTGACGGGTTTTTGATATCATATGAAATGATATTGATGATGTGATGGAATAATTCTAGAGACCATTGTGCAAAACACAATGTCTCAGAAGTAGGTTAGACCATTGTGCAATTCACAATGTCTGGGAAGTGGGTTAGACCATTGTGTGACTCAAAACATTTGAGAAATGGTTAAGACCATTGTATAATACAATGTCTTGGAAAATAGGAAAGACCATTGCAATCAGCTACAATGTCTTGGACATAAAATGTTGGAGTAGGAACATGATTGGGAGAATCTGGTTGTGTCGAAATGCCCTAGAATAGGCATACGCAGATATGTTTAGTCCATTGTTTAGATAAATGATTGAAAATAAACCGAGTTTATATATCAATATACTAATGCTTACGGGGAAATGCTCAAAATGGATATATATGAATATACTAACATGTTTGTGTATCATAACATGGTTACTAAATCCATAATCGTCTGGAGGATGGAAGACACGGAGAGCGGAAGGCTGTAAAATGTTTTTGTTTGTGATTGTAGTTATAGTTTAGGTCTCAATTAGACCCGTTTCTCTATAACCATGGCTCTGGTACCAATCTGTAACACCCCCAATTCATGGATGCAGCGGAATTCAAACTGGGTGTTACTCGACGGCACAATAGTCACAATGATAGAAAACGAACTCCAATTGAGTCGTTTTAAAAGATTTATCATTCAAATTATATAAATATCAGAGATTACAAAATGAGGTCCCAATTGGTTCCATGTTTACAATGTATAATAAATGAGTTTTGAATGATAATAAAATTTATAGCCCTCTTGAGTATCCGTGTCCTTCCGTGCCATCCTTGATCGTCATGAACCTGAAATACATGCTTGAGAGGTCAACACAAAGGTTGAGTGATATTCATAGAGTTTGTTAAATCGATTGAACACAATATGTTGGTAGTGTGAGTTATAGGCTCACACCAATGTTTGGAAAACAAAATAGTTATTATCATTACTAAGCTTATGACACCATAACGTTAACGGGTACCAATATCGATCGGCGGAGTTATCCCGGTAGATACTTTGCCGTCATACCTAATGTCTCAAATATTAATGCATTTGTTTGCACTTAGTCAATACAAATGGGATTCGTCAATCCCAATAGGCCTATTATTAATATTCGCGCTCACTATTTCTAGTGATTAAATGGTTCATAATAAAGGATCTCGGTTTGGCAAGGAAGGTACTTAGTGATAATAAAACAATCAGGCAGCATACAGTTTCAAAGCATTGTGTTCGGTTTAGAAATAGCATGTATTCCCCCCAAGGGTTTGTAAAACATTGAAGTAATGTAAAGTGGGGCTATGAACTCACCTTAAGTACGATAGCAAGTAATGAAGGTGATGGTTGGATCGTGTAGGTTTCTACGAGCAACCTATAATAGAATGTTGCGACTTAGGATCGGAGTAAAGAATATGAAGTAGTGCCTATATATATATCTTGCATTTAGTCCATGATGTGGTATGATGTATATTGTATGTCTTTGAAAGAAAAGATTCATGAAACATGTATGTTTTGTATATCGTTTACTACCGTTCGGGCCGACATAATTCAGAAGTCATGTTAGTAAGCGTTCGAGGAGCCAGGACACTTTAACTCGTAAATCCACAACTCAACTCGACGGCTTACATAATGAACTCCTCACATGAGGCTCCCTACTATTGTAGTAGTTGATGAAATATATAGATATAAGTTTTGATCCGAAAGTTACATGTCCGATATTTGTATAAACTTAGGAAAGTTTATTTGTACATGAAGATTGTTATTAGGGGTAGTTTCATAAGTCTTGTATGACCATTTTCTCTTGGTAATATCTCATGGTTCCTTTTTAAGTGAAGTAGATCCAAATTGCTTGTTCATGTTATCGCCTAATTCATTGTTTCATGTTTACGCCTATGTAAGTTGGTATGGTCATTTCGTCATGGCCTAGCCATGACCTTTGGTCCTTGTTCCAAGGTCATGAGACACAACCTTGGCTCTAGCCATGGTTGTGGTCTTGATTATAGGTCATAAGACCCTTTTGGTCTTCATAAACCATAACCTATATGTAATGACTTTGTCTAAAAATGGGCTGTTTAGAATTTGAAGAAATTTATCACTCGGAAAGCGTTTTCAGGGCTCGAGCTTCTTTGTTCCTGAACGAAAACGTCGTTCCGGACAACTTTCGTGTTTTAACTTTTTGATGAATCGGAACAGAAGTATGACTTTCAAAACCCAAATTTGATCAGAATGGTATTTGGCAGTTTGCCGAAAAGTTTTGGTAACTTCAAATGGGCGTAACTTTTGACTCGTATACTCGTTTTAGGTGCTTCAAATTGCTATGGTTTCCTTGTTAAGTCCTCTACTGTAATATGTAATGATCCAATATCATAATTTTACCATTTTGGTCGTGGTTTTCCAAGAAAGTCACTAGTTTGCTTGTTATAGTAATTTGTCTTATCAATCATGTACAATAACTTGTTTTACTCACTTTTATACATCATGGACATGAATACAAGACATAATATAGCACAAATAATATGTAAATAACATGAATATGATTATTTAACAAGAATCATGTTAGGGTTTGGCTTACAACTTTTGGCTTTCAAAGATGAAAGGAAGTTAACATGTAAGGATAGGATATTGATAGACTTGCTTCAACCCTTTTTCACTTCATGCAATCTTTCTACCCTTGGTATTCTTGAAAGATGGATGATGAAGGTTGAGGTGAATTGAGTGGATTTAAACTCAAGAGAAATCACCAAGTATGTTAGGGTTTGGAAGTGTTTTGGTAACCTAAGATCAAACTAGGGTTTCAACCTTGAACTTGCACTTGAATCTTGCATGAACTTGGAAGAGAAAGAGCTAAGGATGAGAGAATGGGGAGTGAGGTGTGGCGTTTCAAGTGAAGGGGAGGGGACTATTTATAGTCCAAATGAGGAGGTTAGGAAGCTTACTAGGAAAGTGTTACAACTTGGTGACCAAGTTGTAATTAAATGATGATCTAAGGGTAATTTCATGAGATGAAGCCACATGGGATGACTCCCCCCCTCCTAGGTCGGTTTGGAGTGCTTGGAGAGCAAGGGTGTGGACTTTTCTTGGTATTATCCAAGATACTTGGTTAGTTTTGACTCCGGGAAATGCCAATCGTAAATGATTAAGCCTCAAAACGTAAAACCGGGTGTCGTAAAATTATGGAATTTGAAAGTATGGTTAAACTTGTCAAAATACTCCATAATAAAATATAAAATGAGTGGTAGGTTCTATCGGGTGCTAAAACCCTGCTAAAAACTGGAAACACGGGTCTAAAACGCGTAATACGTAAAATATACGAATATTGCGTAAAATTATGTTAAAAATGATTTAAAATGACTTATAATGTCTAGACTGGGCTCAGTCTAGTGTCGGTTGGTATTAAATGTCTTTTAGACATCAAACCGTAAGCCTAAAAATCACGAAATGACTTATAACATCAAGGGATGATTTTTGGTCAATGGAGGAGGGAAAAATATGTTGACTTTTTCTAATAAGTTGAAAACTCAAATCTTCTTAGAAACGCGTTTTGTGGTCTAACGGTTAATCGCCCAAACGGTTAAGCGTGCTCATGCGAGAGTAGTACTGGCTTGGGTGACCTGCCGGGAAGTCTTTGGTCATGTTTTTCTCAGTCACGATTAATTCTCAAATAAATCATGAGCGTGTCAAACATTTTCCCGATGTGGGGTCACCTGACGGGGTTGAATTTCGTTGTGCGTAGAATTTCTGATTGACGTTTTACCCTAAAACGTGTAATTCCATGTAATTCCTTAATAACTTTCACGAAAATGATCTGACGGATGTCAAACATTTAATTTGCCATGGAAATGATTTATCATTTGAGAATATCAAATAAAAATCAACTTTCGGGAAAATTTCGGAAAGAAATGAATAGTAAAAGTGAATAGTGAATTTTCCGGGAATAGTAATTAACCTGAAATTGTGAATTGTTACAAACTCGAAGAAAAGAAATCGAAATGAAAATAAATATTTATACATATAAACAATTAATATGCTAAAAGAAACTAGTTTCGGCTATTTTACCCATTTTCCCAAAACGAAACGTTGAAAACAATATAGTTTAAAAAGGTTTTCAAAATATAATGCAAACCTTAAACATTAAAAGTTTATAAAAGATTTTTACAAAATTTCGGCATGACCTGCCCGTTTATACAACATTTTCCCGAGTCAACGACTCTTTATTTTTAAACAATATTACCATATATATAAGTAAATATGATTGGATATATCATTCGCGTAGTCCATTAGTTGTTTAGGTTTATCGACCATTTTGTATTGTTCGGGTTCCAGGTATGTTAAGATCTCTACGGGCCTAACGTACCCTACCGTCTCGTGTACCAAAGGGTCCATAACATCCAAATAACCAAGGCCGTAAATCCAATATGTCCAATTCAAGCTCACAATACAACAATACGGAAACATGTCCAATGTCCAAATCCTCTTAACTATAACCAACTCGTTTTATAGTTTCATATTTATTAATCCGTTTTATTTAAACTTAGCCGAAACAAGTTCCAAAATATATAACCATGACAAATAACCACGAGAATCAACAAATAACACAAAAATTAACCGAGTCACACCGGGTCGACCCGGCGTTGACTGGTCAACTGTCAGTCAAAAGGGGGCCCACACGAGTCAATAAACATCATTTACACTTATAAATAAATAAAATAAAATTTAAAACATATAAATATATATATATATATATATATATATATATATATATATATATATATATATATATACATATAAAAATAAATAAAAATATGAAAGTTTTATAAAAATATCTTAGGATGAAAACTAAAAATATATTTTATTTTTAAATGATTTTCGAAATAATTAATAAATAAATAAAAATTTATAAAACAAATTTTTATAAAAATTATTTTTGGTAAATAATAAAAAAAATATATATATAATTTTTATAAAACTTTCGGATTTAATAAAATATTTTTGGAAAATATTATTTTTAATATATAAAAATACGAAAATTATATTATTAATATTTTTAATGTTTTTAAATAAATAAAAACGAAATAAATACAAAATAAAATAAAAAAAATACATAAGGGTGCGTTTGGGTTGTTACCGAGCAAAAGAAAAGAAGAAAATGGTGGGGAAATAGTGGTGGCTCGTGGTGGTGTTGGTGGTGGCGAGAGTGGTGCGGCGGTGGTGGTGGATTAGAGGTGTTCGAGATGGTTTTGATTAAAACGACTTGTACAACCGGAACGGGGACGTCCCGATCTATAAAATATAAAAAGTTTGATTTTTGGGTTGGCCGGAAAATTTTCCGGCGGCCAGAAAAAGTCGCCGGTCGGAAAAAGAAAGGGAGGGAGAGAGAAAGAATTTTGTGAGGTGTGTGTATGTTTTATTAAATAAAATGAAGAAATGGGTGAGTGGAGGGTATATATATGGCAAAATAAGTATAGGGTTGGTTTTGTTATTATTGAAAGTGGAGGGTGATACTCCAAGGACCAATATCGCCAATGTAGTAAACTTCTAACGTTAAACGCTCCGGGGCTCGAACGACATAGCAAACGGACTCAAAAATTTACGAAACTTGCGCCATTGTTCACGAAATAATTTTTCCAATAAAATCAAGCATAAACTTCAGAGTTTTTCCATAACTCAAAATAATTCAAATAATTTGGCAAATGCAATACAATTCGAGTGTTCTAAGTTGTGCTGAGTCAATCAAGGAATAAAGTTCTCGTTTCCAATATATCTCACGTTACCCAAACCCAAATAATCACAAAATAAAAGTTTTAATGTGTCTCAGGTACGAAAATAAATATTTTGGCTAGCAATAAGTTTAGAAAAAGTACCGGGGGTTACAAAGGGTGCGTTTGGTATCCTCAATCAGAATGGGTCTATGGATTTCATTTCGATTCAAGATGTTTGTTTTGTGGGCCTGGGAATGAAATGGGTATATCATAGCCATAGATTCATTACACACCAATTTGGTGTCTATGAAATCCATTCCCGTGGGCCCCTCTCTTTTCCAATACAAAACTCAAATATCTATACACTTGTTCATACCATATTTTGTCATCCAAACATAAACAATCGTAATGATACACTTTTTCATATCCATTGTCATTCTACCCCATACCAAATCCGATACCCATTGTCATTCCTAGCAACAAACCAAACGGGCCCTAAGTATTTTTTTTTTCAATGTTACAAGTCTTCAAGAGTGTTTCAATATGTATAGTTTGGCGGGATACTCCATTTCCAGCAAGTTCATGAAGGTCCATCAATTATCAAGAGGATGTTGTACGTACCGATTCGAACTGTTACGTAAAAAATAGTGACGCATGTCGAATTTTAAGATATGACAAGTTATCAAATTATGCATATCGAAACATTTTTTGAAAGTTGAATTGCGTAACATTTTATGGGACATTCATAGATCATGTGCCTAAACACGACTTTTAATATATGTGTTATCAGATTAAAATCGAAAGATACAACTTAACTAATATCTTTTGGGAAATTTGCATATATGACACCGAAGGTACCACTTATTTTTAACTTGACTATACTTTGTGTCATAAAATAGGACTTAAATATGTGAACAAACAAAAACACCCTCACTTTTAAATGTAAATTGTACGCAGTATCTTTTTTCAGATTTGTTCAGATGGTTATATTTTATAGATACACTTTATGTTGTTCCGCTTTACACAATTAGCTTAACAGAAAGTTAATCTAATCATGTTTCATGCATTAGTGATGTAAAGAAATACTTTGTTAAATGATAAAATGTAAAGTAAAAGACACAAAGGTTTTCCAACGTTTAATTCTATTTTCAATTAACAAATAATTATACCCAAGTGTTTGCGGAACAACACTTGAGATTAAATGACAAGTATGGTAATCTCCTCGCTAAACTTAAGTACAACTATGCTTAACCAACTGAGGTAACCTCATGGACTTAGTTGTGTTCGGAGGAGTAAAAGGAGTTTGTGAATATTTAAGTATCAAGTGCACAAACTTATCAACCTTTTACTCCGACTTATGATCCTATTTATACATAAGTGATTTACAACCGTTATTGAAAAAGACAAAGATGACCTAAGCTAGTTTGGACAAAATACTTCCGTATTTTGTCTCTGTTACGGTTTTCTACTTTGGGTATAGAACAATGTTGCTTTTTGAGTAGCAGTGATGACACTGCTTTGATCTTTAGCCATTCAGGGTAAGTTTGACCTTTGCTTGATAAGGACTCTTCCTTATACATTTCAAACTTATCCCGCCTTGTCCCGCCATTTCTTCAGTCTTAAGTCTTCAGTCTTTGGTCTTTAGTCTTTAGTCTTCAGTCTTCATAGTTGTTGAGGAGACTTGGGGTTCAGTGAGTTATTGTCGTCACTCACTGAACCAATCACCTTCTTCTTTGGCTTAGGTATCATTCACCGAGTCCCGTCTCACTGAATGGAAAGCCTTTCTTCTTAGGCTTGTCCTGAGCTTCTTGAAGATGACTCACTGAGTGACTGTTCACTCAGTGACTTGAACGTTGTTTAAACTTATTGTGACACTTAGGTTATATTTTGTTCAAATTCTAGATTAAGACTTGCTTGTGTACTGAATGGACCCAACAGTCTCCCCATATTTGGATATAAATATAGCCTAAGTGTTTTCGTTCAGTGTAAATGAGCAAAGGTGGTCTTATTACACTGAAGATTCTAGGAATCAAGTAAGGGACACTGATTAAACATAAAACATCCTTTATTCATAAGTTACATAAGTCCTAAACATTGCTACAAAAGAGTAAGTACAACATTCTCAGTCCATGTAATAGCCCAAAGCTTTAAGCTTCACCTTCTTTGATTTCAACTTATCTAGATCGGGGTGATCAGCTATCAACTTCCTCAGTCTCATGCAGAACTTGGCATTCTCAGGGGTCTTAATGGTAGAGGCCATAACCAAATATCCCACTATTGTATCCAACTCAACCCTATCAATGTCACTCCACCTTTGAAAGGCCCAATCACAAAAGGCATCAATAAAGAAGAGTCCAAGTTCAGGCTCTTCAATCACCATATTGTTAACAAAAGGAACATTTTCAGGAAGACTTTTGTTAACCCAGGGACATTGATCTTTGGTTCAAGTTCAATTTGTTTCATCTTTCTTCCTGAGGATTGAGTTGGGCCTGATGATGAACTGAGCAGGGAGAGCAGACTGAATCTTAAGTTCTTCAGGCATCTTTCTCATCCTTCTATATCTCCTTACTAGAGAAGACATAGATCTTTGACAATGAGGTTCCTCTTCTTCTCAATAATAGGGCCCAACTCATCCAGGTCAGTGATCCCAAAGTCAGCAAATTTTTAGGGATCATGAACATCAAAGTTCCTCTAGTCATTGATCCTGTAGATGTAGAGAGCAGTAGGTAGCGTCTTGGGAATGATCTTCACATCAGTGATGGTTTCTGGCTTCATCCTGTTTGTCATTACCAAGTTGTACTACTCAACTCTTCTCTTCTTTATCTCAGCCATCTTTAGAGCTTTCTTAGTATGTTTCCTTTTGAGAGCCTCTATTTCAGCGTCATGAGCCTTTTTGAATTGTTCCCCAGCTTTGCAAGTGGTGATCTTCTTGGGGTTGATCCCAAGTTTCTCAGCCTCTTCCTGAATGATCTCAGTTATAACAGGCTTTACTAATGCTAACCTCTTTTCTTCTCCAACAGCCTTTTTCAATGCCTCCTCTTTTTCCATGTGAGCATTGAGCATTTATTTGATCATTCATCAAATGGTACAATTTTCCATTGATCATATAGGGGACCCTAACAGGTTCATCAGGTCCTGACAAACAATCGAAGATGCTTGCACAAGTGTGGTTTATGGTTCGGGCACTGAAGAAATAGCAATTTCCTTGCCTTTCTTTGTGGATACTGATGATGAAGCATGTTGTTCTTCAGGGTGGACAGTTCAAGAATGGGTGGTTGATAAGATGAGATTGGTACTGTAGCAGTGGGCTCTTCCTTAGCTTCTTTGTACTCTCCCTTAATGTGAGAGGTAGTTGGTTTTAGCATTAAAGCTTCAGTGTCATTCTCCCCCCCCCCCCACCCCCAACTGTTGTTGGACCTTCAGTGCGAGCAAGAGTTAGCTCTAGCACTGAAGCTAAGGGGGTGGACTGAGCTTTAAAGGCTTGATAGATTTCAGACATCATGGACTTGATATATGAAGTGTCCTTTCTTAGAACGGAGAACTCTGAGCAGATAGTAGCCTGAGAACTTTCAAGAGCAGTCATTCTAAGCCCAAGATTCCATGCCAAAGAATTTATAGATTTTGCCTAGGCTACCAGATGCTTTTCTTGAGAGCTGATAGTGGACTTGATTTCAGTGACAGATGAGATAAGACCCTTAAGATCAAAGCTGTTGATCAGCTTGATGAGCTTAGTGAGACTGGCTGAGTTCTTGATATAAGTCTCAAAGGCCTCAAGAACTTTCTTGTTTAGAGCAAGGTCATCTTTCACAGCTTCTTTGATAGTGTCAAGGCTTCCATTAATTCTTTTGAAGGAGCTGAGAAACCCACTTAAATGTTGATCTAGTGTTTTCAGTGAGTTTCCAAAAAGAGTATCAACCTGCTCCATGTGATCAATATTTTCGTTGTAATACTTTTCAACAGAAGCCCTGTGGTTAGCATAATTAATAGCTGCTTCAATGTGTTGTTCCCACTCCTCACTAGTGATCTCACTGAAAAAGGCAGAGTTGGCTTTGCGAAGGAACTTGACCAGCTGCCTTTCAGGGAGAAGGAGGATGTTGTCATACTTTTTCAAAATTTCTGGACAAGAAGAAGCTGCTGAGTCAGAAGAATCACTCCCATGAAAAGGAGAATCTTCGGGACTTGTAGGTTGTGGTGGTGAAGACTGATGCTCTCGTTCAGTGGTTTGAGCATCAGTGTCCAGATCTTCACCAGCAGCATAGATTTCTTCTTTTTAACTCTTTTCAAGCTCATCCTCAGAGAGAAGATCAGCCTGAACTTCAGCAAATGTACTTAGCTGCAAAATAGAGTCAGTAACATGATGGGGATTGGTTCCATATCATCGGGTGGTTTTTGTCTCCATGAGTCTTTATCCCTAAGTGGCCCTTGAGATACTGGTGGGATTGTGCCAGTACCATCATTAGGAACCGTGGAAGGCAATCGTATCAGTGGGTGGGTTGTTTGTTTCCCCCTGAGTCTTATACGACTCCATAATTCATCAAACTCATAAAACATACTTCATACATCTTATATTTTATATTTATGTACAAAGATCACATCAAAAGCGCACGAAAGGCTAATTTACGAAAATGAGGGTGTTATGCCAAACATCTTTTTTGACCCATTTTGCATTTACTTGAACATAACACGTTCATTTACACAACAAAAACTAAAACCTGAACTTAAAAACATTTGAGTTTCAAAACCTATAATAACATTACTTTATCAATTTGTACAGTTAAATTGCCTAAAAACCTCCTTTACCCAAATCTTCAAATTTGCCATCTATGAATTCTAACTTTAATTA
Source organism: Artemisia argyi (assembly GCA_030686995.1). Lineage (NCBI taxonomy): Eukaryota > Viridiplantae > Streptophyta > Magnoliopsida > Asterales > Asteraceae > Artemisia > Artemisia argyi. The sequence goes on from CM060705.1 coordinate 25,526,322, forward strand.
TGCAATTTAACTTGAATTGAGGTTCCTACCTTGTGGGAATGATAGCTAAAGGATTAGTTTTTGCAACGGAATGCCAATTTACACACAATTGATTGCTTGAGAATTTCTTGATCTTTCTCTTCTCTCGACACACACATAACACTTTCTCTACACAAGTTTGTAAAGTTATGGAAAGTCAATAGAAGCCTTGACCTATAAAAATTATGGTACAAGTTTTCAAAAATGACACTATCAGCCCTTAAAGTCTTATTCTCTTGATAATGGCTGCAAATAACTTTATAACCAACTATATTCACACTTTGACTTTTGTTTGACTTTCAACTTATAACAATGACTAACCAATAACATAAAGTTTTCTAACATATAATATCATAGTCAAACTAATATAATAACAATAAAATAATAAAATTCTTTAACGGGTTTTGGGTAGGCTGGATGCAGTAAGGAGAGTTAATCTCTCCCATTTTTTCTGTTACGTCAGCTTTCTCTCTCCGGCGATTAGTTGCCACATTAAGACAATTTACACTACAAAAAACATACCTCACAAAAATACCTTTTCTACACATATACAAACAAAAAAAAAAAAAAAAAAAAAAAAAAAAAAAAAGGTTGTCGATCGCTTCTACGACCTTCATCCAAAAAAAAAGTCAATCAATCGATTCCCCACAGTAAGGTGATCTAGATCGTTTGGTGAATTGATTGCCAATCGATCGACTTAGTGCATGCAGCCTAACATAAAACACGTATTTGAGAGAGAATTTATTATCGAGCTATATTTTATCAAATTTCCTTATAGAGTTTAGATAAGCCAGCCGCCTATGAGCTGTTATTACTTGCCTTAAGTCATAACAAGAACACACCAACATCAGAAAAGACTTATTCATATACTTGAACAAACTTTTATTTTGTCAAATATTAATAACTTAAATGGGTTAATATACATATATTGGACTTTGTGTTTTTGTTTAATTGAGTTATTGAACTATTATTTTTGTTCATTTACTCAAAGTTTTTTTTTTTCTCTTGATACGCAAGTTGTCCATCAATCTTGAGGTTGTAGGTTCAAGCGTCGCTGGAGGCATCTGTGAGATATGGGGTATAGAGTGCAAAAAAATTGACATTAATAAAAAATAATTTATTTTTGTTCACTTAGTTCACTAAAATTATGAGAAATAACATTTGGATCAATATTCAACAACATAGGCGTTGTACAAGTTACCTGAATGCACATTTTTTTGATTAGTTAAATAATATAAATGGGTACATATATTGTTTATAAGTTCATTGACCCAAGTGCCGTACGTGTTGCATAAGTTTAGTGACTTACGTAAATAGAAAAAATATTCAATAACCTTCGTATATATTAACCCAACTTAAATGATCCAGTACTCCCGTGTAAATAATCTAGTGTGTGTACTCTAACACACACGCACATTGTTCCTAAACGTACCAATTGATCGAACACGAAATGGGCTTAGCTTACGTTTATTTTCTTAAACTAGTTTGACGTACCAAACGAAGACTAGCACTTGAACAAATGGCTCTTTTATTCATGGTCCTTCGTTAGTATAACGGTTAGCATCCAGTTACATACGTTGAGGTCTCACTATAAATGTACAAGTCAAACACTTGAGATAGAACAATTAAACAAGAGAAAACTCAATGTCATGGAGATATTTTCTATCCTTCCTATATGGTTTCTTACATCATTACTAGTTCTCTTCCTGTTCTGCATCAGAAGATCCAATAGGTTGCCCATGGTTGTTCCCAAGCTCCCCCGAACCTGCCAAAGCTTCCCATAATCGGGAACTTGCACCAACTGCAAGGTAAACTTCGTCATCAAGCCCTTTGGGAACTTTCCGAAGAATATGGTCCCATTATGCTACTCCATTTTGGTTCAAAACCTTTCCTTGTCATCTCTTCCCTATCATGGCAAAAGAAATCTTGAAAACTCAAGATCATATATTTTGATCTCGAAAAATATCTAAGGCTACCAAGCGACTAACGTACAACCATTTGGACATCGCCTTCTCCCCTCATGGAAATCACTGGTGGGAGGTGCGTAAGCTTTTGGTGTCTGAATTCCTTGGGCCCAAAAGAGCTAGATTGTTTAACCATGTCTTGCACACAGAGATCGATAGCATGGTTGCTTCTCTATTGCTACATCTATCAGAAGATGCGGTTAACCTAACTGAGGCTTTCTCAGCAATAGTAAAGGGGTTGGTTTGCAAGGTGGCGTTTGGAAAGAACTATAGAGAACAGCCACTTAAGGGTCCTTCATGGAATGTGATGCTTGATGAAACCATGGAAATATTGAATGGCTCCCCAGGTGATTATTTTCCATGGTTCGGTAAGTTGATTGACTCAGTTATTGGATGGAATGGTAAGCTTGAAAAATGCTATGCTAACCTTGATGCATACATCGAGACGATTGTTGATGACCATCACAAGCAAACTACGGCAGAAATAAGTGACCATGACAAGGATTTTGTCGATGCGCTGATTGAGTTATCTTTAAAAAAGGATGCTTTTGGCTATCAAGTGACTGAAAACGACATAAAAGCACTTATAATGGTAAACAATTTAGTTTAACAACATTGTTTTTTTACCTGTGAAATTAATTTTGATATTGAAAAAGGAATTGTATATGCAATCATTATGTAGCTAATGTATGAATATCTTACAGGACGTGGTTATTGGCGGAATTAATACAACTGCCGTGACGATGGCATGGACAATGTCTGAGATAGCTAGAAGTGCTAGAGTGATGAAAAAGTTGCAAACTGAAATCCGAAATTGCACAGGGCGTATAGAAAAAGTAGATGAACTGGATGTCACAAAAATGACATACTTAAAGATGGTGGTGAAAGAGGCACTTAGGATGCACCCGCCTGCCCCGTTGTTGATGCCACATGAATGCTTAAGCCAGTGTCAAGTTGGTGGTTGTAGAAAAACATGAACCGAATGATTTTATTACTCAAGAACAACCGAATGATTACAACCGAACGATTACAATCAGCACCAATAAAACCCCAAACTGATCTCAAGCAGATTGGTAACCAAGGAAAACACAGCCTGATCTCAATCAGGCAAACCAACAAAAGAAAAAACAATGGGTACTCCAGCTACTCTGTCGTACCCCTAATATCTAACTTGATATTAGTTCTATTACAACCAAGAATGATAGGAAGCTGATCACAGCTTAACAAAAGAAGAGATAGCAGCTTTTGTGGTGGTGGTATAACGGCTATGTAAATAGCCGTTGGGAGAGTGAGGCCAGGAGTTACATCGTTCCAGTCCTCTACTTCTCTTAGTGATAAGCGGAGTATATATACTTCTCTTCATAACGGCTCTATCAAGAATATCACAAGCAGCCCTTCATCTTTCCATCTTTTCCAAACAAGGCTTAAACTTCAATCACAATATAGCTGAGAATAAGAGAGTGACAACATTAGCCCCTGTAATACATCCGGGCTAAGATTATATTTCAACATCCCCCCTTAATCTTAGCCTGGAAAAACACCAAATAACCCATTTTTGAAAAAAACAGCTTGTTATGCTGAGAAACTTCTTAAGGTCTTTGGTCAAAAACTGCAGTTTGATTTTTATAAAAGATTTTCTTTGCTTCAACAACCCTGGAAATGATTTTAGATCTTTCAAAACCAAGGCAATGACTTGTTGAAAAATCACACAAGCAATAATATAAGGAACTCTTTTATAACCAAGGGACAAAACCTGGAACCAGCAACTTGCTCTCAAGCAGGTGGCAAATAAAACACTTCATCCTGATTTCAATCAGGTAAGTAAGAAACATAACAGTTTTAGTATCAAAGGGACCAAACCAAAGTCCCATCAAGAGCCATTGAAGGATGATGTAAATCAGCCACCATTGTAACAGCAACCTGCTCTCAAGCAGGTTAAAGGGAACATGTTGAGCCTGATCTCAAGCAGGCCAACAACAATCACAGTTGCAATCTGATCTTAATCAGAACAACAGCAAGGAACAAAGTACAACCTGATCTCAAGCAGGTGTACAACCAACATCACAATATGAATAAAATCAGACATGTTCTTAACCAGAAACACACTTGATCTCAATCAAGTAAAGGAATGTCACTGAACCAATAACTTGAAACAATATCACCAACATTGGTCGATCAGATTAAGAACAAGACAAGACAAGATTGAACTCCAACATGAGTCAATCAATACAAGGTAATCACAATCCTGAGCACTCAGGGAGTTACCAATAATACACCAAGTGATGCTATGATCAGACTTGGAAGAACCATCCAAGAACACAAGCCATCTCTTTTAAGATGCAGGCTGTGAGATAATAGTGTGGGTTAATACCAACCACACATAAAGACTAGATCCACAAAGATCAGTCAAACCATAAACCATACCAGACACAACCCAAGCTCTTATGAGAGCTGGGTTGGTTAAACGAGATGGTAACAACTGAGAAGTTAAGTTCTCAGAGAGTGAGTGACATCATCCTTCAAAGGTTTTTGAGTCACCACACAACATAAGGCTTTTACAGCCAAAAGGGTTAAAACAACATGAACTGTTTGCTTAACAGCTCCCATAGCAACAGAGAATACAAACTCTCTTTCAACCAAACACACAACACAACTGTTGCAACAATCAGCACTCCAGCCTCAGATATATCAGAGGACTGAAAACCATTAACAGGTATAAGCCACCGGAAAGAATCATTAACTGATTCAAGATCAGGTTCTTCAAGATAGAACCCAACAACATTCCAAAAGAACTCCTTAAGAAGTCAATTGGTAATCCAATCTTAACCAAGGTCATGCCAAGACGACCCAACCAACAAATTAGGCAAGGGGTCATCAATCCCCAAGACCCATAGAGCCACGAATCATGTTCACATACATGCTAAAAAATCAGCAACCAGTGTAACATCAACCTACTCTCAAGCAGGTTACAGGGAACAACCCAAGAACAACACTGATCTTCATCAGCAGAAACCAAGAATAAATGCAAACTGATCTTAATCAGCAGCAACAAAACAGATACAAGCTGATCTAAATCAGCAGCAGTGTAACCACAATCTGCTCAAGTAACAAAGTTGTTGCCTCCTTAAAAAAGTCGCCCCATTATTCGAACTTGGTAACACCCAATTGAGAACAAAATTCTTCATATTTCTTGAGGTTTAGCTGATTCTTTTACAATGGGATGTGAAGGCTCAATGAAAATATTTTCAAGCTGCTTAGTGGTCTTTTCTTGCATCAGTTTCATACCTTTGCTGAAGTTATCAATCAACACTTCTTTCTGTTTCATAACAATCTCCATCTTGGAATCTGCCCTGCTTATTCTACTCTTAATTTTTTTTTCACCTATTTTTGCCTTTTCATCAATCTAAGTTTTCAACCCCATAATAAGTTTAGTAGTTTTTTTTTTTTTACTTTATCTTGCTTTTCGATAGCAGCAACGGTCTTCAAATCCCCATTTTTCCTAAGATAATCACCAACAAGACCAGTGGAGTTAAAATCTTCATCTCTAGCAAGCCACGCATGCAGCTTATCATCATTACTCCTATCCCTATCATAAAAATCTTTCCTCCCATTCTTTTCACACTAATATGTGACCGAGTAGAATTTTCCATTAGACCAGAAATTAGCTCTTGATGAGCATTCACGAGTTCATCATTGCTCACTCGCTCTTTGTTTACTAAGGCTTGATTAGTTGCTTCCAAATACTCGAGTTCCTCTACTTTATTCTTAAGAACTTCTTCAATCAGATCCTTTTTTCCTCTTTGCTTCGGCATCTTCATCGGCCATGTGTTTCATAACTTCTAAGGCTCCCTTCATCAATTGATTCATTATCTTCTCACTATCAAGCTTCCTTTTCTCTATATCATTTGTGCTCTTAGTTCCTTTTCACGATCTTCCAGCCGCCTTTTGCTCTGTTCATGCTTAAATGGCGTATTCCCATTATTCACCAAAATCTTATACTCATCTTGCGGCCACATAATCGACGTATTATGGAACGAAACTTTCGCCTTAGGCGCACCCGTCGCAACTTTCACACCACTTTCTTCATGCTTATTTCTAATCCTTTTAAACTCATCAACAGAAGCATCAAATCCTTCAAAAAAACCTCATCATTGAAATAGCGTCCTTATGATCTTCACCAACAGAAAGATTCCAAAGTCCTCCGGCAGCTTTTTCAGCTACCAATATGTTCATAGATCTCGCTAAGTTTACAAGAACAGTAATGCCTTCCTCTTCTGTAACGGATTTTGCCACACTAGTGTTCACCAACAAATTTGTAATAGCTTTTGTAGCTTCTGACTGAAGCCCCTCGCGCCACGATCGTGCAAGGTTTAAAAGGAGATGTATGCCACCATCTTTCATTACTGCCTTAGTTCTTCCCTCATTAATGCTAGCATTTTCATCATCAATAACCACAAATGTCGCAAGACCGATATCAGCCCTTTCTTGAACATCCTCTTGAGCACTCTCAAATACACGAAATCAATCCAAACATCAAATAGACGCATCCTTGGGTCTCCAAATGCTTTGACTGATCCGGATTGCCCTGAATAACACCAATCCAGTGCGTTTCTTCACCAGTAGATACCAAGTACTCATTCACCTTTTCACATAATTCTTTTCCCAAAAGCTTATCACACATAAAATTCAAGAAGCAGCTGAACAAAAAACAGTGAATCGAGAACACAATCCACCAACTGAATTAACCCAGAATCAATCACCACTCCAACGCCAAGGAGCCAATATCACATATCGTATAAACCGAATAGCAAATGAGTGAAACCATAACAGGCCCGACAAAGAAAGCAGAGCCTTGGCAGCAGCTGTGGAAGGCATGCCCACCAAGATACCAGCTTCAATAAATTACATGCATACCACTGAAAGTGAAAGGTAATACCGAATGCAAACCAGCATCAGCAAACACAAGGCAACATCAGCAAAGCAGGTATCAACCAATTGCACCATAAGCATAAATGCAATCCACGGCAGCAAATCTACTCATTTACCCCGCCATGGCTGCAAATCTAATCATTTGCAACGCCAATATAAATATCTCCCATCAAATAACATCAACGGCTCACATTGAGGATCCATGTGATCTCAAATGAACCAATCACAAACAGCTCGAGCCAGCTGTATAATCACCATAAACAGTAACAACTCACTTCATTTCTTTTACATCAACACACACAAAAGAAAAGCACAAGATGGGTCAATCTTTATCATCAGAGTCAGACGAAGTGAGTTGATGTAACCAGAACCACCAAGAAACCGATCAAGAACTCTTAGCCAGCCACCAATCGAAGCCAGAGATCAGACCCCCAAAATTGCCGAAACCCTAATTTTCTCAAAAAATTGGGCGTTTTGTAAAATCTTTTAGAATTAATCAATTAGAGTCAAAATACACCAATTAACAACCATTAATTGAGTTTAATCGAAATAATTTTGAAAAATCCCCAAAACCTTTGAAACCCTAATTATTTAGAAAACGATTTTAGAGCAAGATATACGAACCTGGCTCTGATACCATGTAAAAAAACATGAACCGAATGATTTTATTACTCAAGAACAACCGAATGATTACAACCGAACGATTACAATCAGCACCAATAAAACCCCAAACTGATCTCAAGCAGATTGGTAACCAAGGAAAACACAGCCTGATCTCAATCAGGCAAACCAACAAAAGAAAAAACAATGGGTACTCCAGCTACTCTGTCGTACCCCTAATATCTAACTTGATATTAGTTCTATTACAACCAAGAATGATAGGAAGCTGATCACAGCTTAACAAAAGAAGAGATAGCAGCTTTTGTGGTGGTGGTATAACGGCTATGTAAATAGCCGTTGGGAGAGTGAGGCCAGGAGTTACATCGTTCCAATCCTTTACTTCTCTTAGTGATAAGCGGAGTATATATACTTCTCTTCATAACGGCTCTATCAAGAATATCACAAGCAGCCCTTCATCTTTCCATCTTTTCCAAACAAGGCTTAAACTTCAATCACAATATAGCTGAGAATAAGAGAGTGACAACATTAGCCCCTGTAATACATCCGGGCTAAGATTATATTTCAACAGTGGTTATGACGTGTTTCCAGGTACGAGCGTTTTAATCAATGCTTGGGGGATAGGAAGGGATACAAGAACATGGGGAGAAATGCGTCTGAGTTCTATCCCGAGAGATTTGAGAATCTTGAGGTTGATGTTGGAGGAATGAATTTCGATATTATTGTCCCTTCGGATCTTGGATCAATCATGGATGAACTTTATAACAAAAACAATATGAGTATGCACATCGAATCTGTGCAGGGACTCGGTATAACAACAGAGAGAGGGTGGGTTTGATTCTAATAAACACACTTTATTAATATTATTCCACACTAAAAAACGATTACAATACATCAGTATATATACAATGTCAACCGGTATCATTGAACCGATGTGACTCTTCCTAAGAGTTATCTTCTAAACGTTATATCTTATCTACTTTACAGGAAATACAGTTATTAACTATCTATAATACATATATGGTCCTTCATGTTTCAAGACTTATGATTCTTGATTATTTCAAGTCCAACATCACTCCCCTAATCAAGACATCATAATCTTCATCATGATCTTCACTCTGTTCTTGTTCATCCAATTTGCAGCCTTGCTTCATGCCTTGTAATTTCTGGTTTAGTTGCTTTCTGTTTCGTTCCATGGTTGATCTTCTTGATCATCGTCCTTGATTTTTTTCAATTCTTTTACACTTCTTTCTGGGAGATTCTTCCTTCATCTCTTGTACTTGGGCTTCAAGTGCTTCAACCTGTGCATTTCCCTGTGCACCATGTGCAATCACCCTTGCATCATTCTGTGGCTCCATTTCACTCATGCTAGCCATTCCCTCTGGTTCACCCTGCACCCTTTTAGCCTCCTCATAGTACAACTTCACCATGCCAATATACTTCTTGTATATTTCTTTCACTGTCTCTTCTTCTTGCTATCTGCATAAGATATTACTTTTTTGGAACTTCTCTTCTTGCAACAATCTTCTTTCTTTTTCTGCCCAAAACTGTAACGTTTCCATGATCATCTTCATGCTTTGTTTTTGGGTCTTCTTCTTCTTCAAATTGATAACTTCCTTGACTGCAAATGATCGATCCATGTAACCATACGCTCTGGTACCACTTATTGTCCCTTCGGATCTTGGATCAATCATGGATGAACTTTATAACAAAAACAATATGAGTATGCACATCGAATCTGTGCAGGGACTCGGTATAACAACAGAGAGAGGGTGGGTTTGATTCTAATAAACACACTTTATTAATATTATTCCACACTAAAAAACGATTACAATACATCAGTATATATACAATGTCAACCGGTATCATTGAACCGATGTGACTCTTCCTAAGAGTTATCTTCTAAACGTTATATCTTATCTACTTTACAGGAAATACAGTTATTAACTATCTATAATAGATATATGGTCCTTCATGTTTCAAGACTTATGATTCTTGATTATTTCAAGTCCAACAGATATGATTCCCTTTGGAGGGGGGCGGAGAATCTGCCCAGCGATCAACACATCTTCTTCAACCATAGAGTTCACCATAGCAAGCCTTCTTTACTGGTTTGACTGGGAAATTCCTGAAGGAATGAATGAAGTGTTGGACATGCAAGAGGATGGCTCTCTGGTTGTTCGTAAACAAATACGGCTTTGCCTTGTGCCAAAAAAGTATAATTAGGAAGACTAGTAATTGTTTGAACCACTTGTGTAGTATCATCTCTACCTCTTATCTGTAATGCTATTTGTTGAAGCATTATTTTACTGTCAGTGGTTTATGCTGTAATTAACTTGCTGACTAAAAACATGGCCCAAACCATCAAACTGGCGGGACCAAACCAGTTTGGACAGTTTGGTTTACAAATTAAGGTCATTCATGTACAAATCAAGAGTGACGGATCTGCTAAAAAGCAAATCTTCAGTATTAACTGCTTTAATTAGTTTCTTTATCTAACTATTAATTCGTCTAATATCATCTTCAATGGTGAGGGTTTTTTTTCAAACATGCTTCTCTGCAATATATGGTGAATTTATTACTCCCCAACATATTGTTAACTCCACTGGCCGGCCGGTTGGCAAAAATAAGACATACACAGATACACGGCTTATAGCATAAATGAATTTGGTGTGTCTTTGACATAGTTCTTGCTAGCTAGGGGTGTACATCAAATCGTTAAAACTGCCCAAACCGAACATTTTCAATGGCCATATCAAGGTGATTGGTATACATATATTGGTAGATTTCTTCTTTACTGCATATGTTTTCAGTATAACTTCTTTCGACGAAAGGAAAATAAACCAACTAATGTAAACAACATACATGCAATTCATCTTTAGAATCACATTTGTAGTGCATGTAGCATAAGCATGAACCCAAATGGAAACAGAAAACAACTAAGGGGTTGTATGCATTTATAAAGTATCAACAAACAACGTCCAGACTGTCAAACATCAATCGACATGTCCGCAAAATAACCATCAGTGTAAACTAGTGTGTTTTACAGTATTCACCAAAAGGAATACTTTTTTAAGAAGAAATGGCTGGAATGGTTTGATTAATTAGCTACAAAGGTTGAAATGGTTTGAAGAGTTGCAATGGTTGGTGTTAACTATATGAGATGATTAGTCCTTTTATTATTGTGTTATATTGAACCCTTTATAATGTATTTTGTTCTAGAGACAAAAATAAATACTTGTTTTTCAGCCGTCAACTAAGTCTAAAGCGTAAGAAGTTGATTTCCTTTGGGTGTATTGCAACCGCCATTAGCATTACAAAGTTTCACAACCAATTAAGTCAAGTACAATAATTTTGAGACGATTTTTCTCAAAGTATCATTTTCGTTAGGAGTAGTTAAATTAAGAGGATACACGGTTATTAGAAAGTAGGGCTGAGCTTATTGGACTGAAAACCGAACCGAACCGAACCGGATTGACCGTATTCGGTTTCGGTTCTATATGCTAACGATTTTTGGTTTTAGCTCGGTTCGATTTCGTGGTTCAGTTCTGTTTTGGACCGGTACTCAGCTCATAAAGTATAAATAATTTATGCATGTCAGAATTTTTTGATTAAAGATCATTTACGTACCAAACTTTTTTTATATAACAAAGGATAAATCTTTATCATTCATCTTTATTTAATCTAATGAATGAGATTAATCTCAATAATTTAAAAAACTTACTTTCATTTTTATTTGATCTAATAAATGAGATTAATCTCATCTATTAGATCAAATAAATATGAATAGTGAAAATTAAACCCACTAAAAAAAGTTTGAAAAAGTTTGGTCATTAAATGATTAATAAAAGCTACTTAAAAAAATAAATAAATAAATAAATAAACATGCAAATAGTGAATGATTATTTTAATTTTAAAGGTAAAAACAAAAACTATAAATGTTAGAATTTCTTGAAAGTGTTCCTACAAATAAAACTAGTTTCCTAATTGTATAACAGAATATCAATAATCGACGGCGATTAATCCTCTTAATAAAATTTAAAAGATAGATTAGCCGCCTTCCTTTCTCCCGTTAAAATAACTTTCGTCCGTTATTCTTTCATTAGGGTTTAATAATTAATCTCTATATTTCTCATCATTATTTTCTTGATTTCTTCTTCATTCAAAGTTAACGTTTTTTAATCTTTGCAACTCTCAGTTGACAAATAATTTACAACGATGTCTCAAGAAGATAATGCAAAAACAGTTCTATCTTCTACTCCACCAACACATGGTGTGCGAAAGATTGTGATTCGGTTAAAGATTCCAACCAAGAATACGAATACGATGATCTTGAATGGTGAAACATCATGTGCCAAAAATATCAATGGTAAAAGAGTTTTAGACATGGATTGCAAGAATGAATTTCAAGAAAATATCAAGAAACCTGCATCAACCAGATATGATGAAATCAAGAAACCGTTCAAGAAAAGAAAAGTACATGTGGAAAAACGAAAAAATTTGCTCATGAGTTTTGTAAATTCTCTAGGTAAACCAGCATGCCCTTTATGCAGAGAGAATTGTGTATCGAAAAAATTCCTTTATCAACACATGGTTTTTCACACGGATAAAGACTGGAAGAGATTCACCAGATCACTTAATACCCACAACGTCAACAAAAGTGCCGAAGATCACAATCATGACGCCAAGGTGGTTGATTTGAGTAAGTGTTTATTTGGGTGGGATGTGAGACGGGCAAGAGAGGTCGTTTGGGGTCAACCGTTGCTGATGTAAAGGTTAATAAGGTCCCAAACGCAAAATACTATTTGGGATTAGGGAGATTTGATCTTGGGGAGGTTGATGAGGATATACAGGAAGCAGCTAAGGATTCTAGTGCTCATGGCTGGTGATCACCAATTGAAGGCCAAAACAAGTATAATGGCGCAGAGCCAAGCACAAGCAGTTAATAGTCTCATGTGCATGGATGATCCTGTTACTCCATCTATGGTTGAATCAGGCACACAAGTTGAAGAACTCATGGCTACAAGCATGACAGAGAGGAATTTACAAGTTGAAGAAGAATCAGCTGATACAATCAGTGGTGAAATAAAGAGGGTGCGTGGCTTTGATCTTAATGAGCTACCTGCAATTGAAGATGTTAGTTTAACAGAATGACATGGGTGACACATAAAAGCTTATTATGGTGTAATGTTAATTATAAGAAAAATGTATGAAGTATATCTTTTTAGTATAGTAGTATTGTAGTAATGTTCTTTGTGGCTAACCCATGAATATATATATGTTTGACATGACTGAGTAATTCCTTGTATTTATGTATGCACTTCCTGTACTTTGATTATCTATGTGTTCAATCCCCCTATATACATTGTCTGATTGATATATGAAATGAAAAGCTAAATTCAATATTCTAAGCAATAAATAACATGTAGTACTGATTATGTAAAACTGAAGAAATTATCCAATAATAAGTTAACTATCATCTGCGACTATTGATGTTTGGCACAGCTAATAACTGCAGATTCATACCACATGTAGTTGTTCTTTTTCTAGTTCTCTTCCTTAAAAAGTTATACTTAATAATGAGCTAATGTGTGCAATGTTTCTTGTTTTCGGCCGATTTTCTTTTAACCTGAAATAGAAATATATTGATTTCGATGTTAAAAGCTAAAACGGCCCACTTTGATCAGCTTCCACAAAGGGCAATAGCCATAGAAACATAAACTACTTGACTTTGAGTCATTTGTCATGTGAAAACTGACTGTAAAATCCAAAATGATGAAAGGAGTTAAAACGGAGAAAAGCTCTCACATCCACATTTGAACACACTAAGATGAAGCAATATGATGCACACAGTAAAACAAATACCGTACAATTATCTTGACTAAACGACCTTGTAATGTAAACTTTTGCTTTAAACTTGATATTTTTGTCATAATAATTGTTGAGGCTTTTCGTCAAACATGTGGTGTGTCAATTATTTTAGCTCTACAAGAGGATCCAGTTGAAAGAAGCAAGTTTTGACGTCGTTGAAGATGATGTCCTTTGAGGGCCGCTTTAAAGAGAATGTCATGGCATTCCGAAACTTCCAAAGGAACCATAAAATTATTTGAACAACCACATCAAAGTGGCTTTCGAGTTGGAGTTACACATGTTTATTGATTGTAATCTTATTGTTTTGTTGGTCATTAGTTTATTAGACCGACTGTTATGGTGGCGTTTCACCACACATGAAGGAACTTCACTGCACGTCAACCCCATGACGGCCAAGCTCAATGGCACGCGGAGGAGGGAAAATAGGGTTGGTTGGGTGGTGCAGACCACCTAACAAAATGCACACTCTATTTTTTTGTTTGTGTGAGGTATATTTGTAGAAAGTGATGTATTTTTATGTGCTTAGTTAGGTCGTGACCACTGCGCCTCTTAAGTTGATGGTAAGGTGGTGTGTTAAAAAGGTGGCGTGTTGAAAAGCTTATGTGACGTTGAGGTGGAGGTGGTGGTCGGGTGACCATTACGCCCAGCCTAAGCATATTAGTAAATTCATGTCAAGGTGCTTGTGAAAACGAAGTGCTTATAAAAATCAGCTAAAAATAATGCAATAAAAAGCACAAACTTGATAAATGCCTATTATATCAAGGTACTTCTATAAGCTTTAAGCCATAAGCTACATATTATATATGCAATAATCCCAAAGAGCATCAGATTAGGATATTCGGATCAGACTATATAAACGAACTAAACAAATACCAAATATCATTACTTATGTTCGAATCATTGAGCGGCCTAGGTACTAGGTACTGTACGTAGTTTTTCCATGAATTGGACATTGATTGAGACTCGAGAGCTTTTGGGCGTTTTATGTAAAACCTTATACATATATACACATAGTATATATTTACATCTCAACAACCTACAAATCAATGTATCTTTGTAACAAGTAAGAGCTCCATCACATTGTAAATGGCATGGCTTGAGATTTATTGTAGGTTTTAATGCAAGTAGCATGCGAATACACACTAAGGACATATATAGCCTTTAATAAATTTAACATCAAATACATCTTGCCTGTTAGTAGCTTTCAGAAGGTTTTATGACTTTATCAATGTATTGTGAAGCCATGAAGGTATGAGTTACAACTCATGTACTTGATTTTTATCTTTATACATGACAAACGATTAAGATGTACTTTAGTACTTACTAAATAAATACAATGGGTCAAGTACTGTATCACATTGACAGATTACATAACCTTGTGTCTTGCTTATATAGTCTTTCACATTGACAGATTTACAATTTATCCTGAATGAAAAGTGTTCTACTTAATTGAATTCTTTCGTCAGGTGACATAGCAATTTGAACATAGTTTAAACTTTAAACTTTTACTAGTATTCTGAAACTCTTTCTTATAACAGTGATAACCTTTTGAAATGTTGCAAGTAATATCAATTTTCAGTTATATAAAACGACGGCCTTAGAGCACATATTAGTCTTTAAATATCAACAAACACTAACAAAGAAGACTTTCAAGCATGATCATCATTAAGGATGGCATTAGCTATCCCAAGACACTAGTCGGTGATAGAATAAACTTCTTTTTACATGTTAAAGTAAAATACAAACAACCAACGTAAGGCTTAATCCTATAGCAGTCGTTGGCAATAGTTTACTATAATACAAAGATTAGGGTGGTTACAGTGAAGAATACTACACAGGTCCGAATGCAGACTCAAAATAAGCATAAAAAATGTACAAAACTTATCAAGCAAGATATTGTTTAAATGGAGTAGCACAAAACAGACATCACTACAACACACAAGCTACCCATTTCACTCAAATAAAACGTGTGAAAAAGACTATTATCCATTTAAATCCAACCAATGCCGTATATTTCATGAGATCCAGAGCAAAAAGAAACAAAAGAAATACCAAGTAATATACGCTATTTAACTAGGTAAAATCTTTCTACTAGTGCCTGCAGAAACTCAGGTCTATGCATTAACCTGCCTATTTATGAACACTGATTTTGCCACTCAAAAATGATAACCAAACAGATTAAAAAGCAAGAACTACATAAGACCGTCAAAATCAGCAGCATCAAGGAGTTCATCTAGCTGTTCGTCTGTCCAAAGTGGTAGTGAAGCACTTACTGCTGGTTGTCCATTTTTAATCCCGTCAGTCGGCCTTGTAACATTTCCATGGTTTTCTATAACATCTGCTTCTGTTAACATTTCCTCATCTGTCAAAATATTCTGATTTGTTCCTTCTGTACTTGTCTTGCTGCATTGTTGCCCAATTGAAGAAACCGGATTTACGTTTTCTTGTTCATCATCAATACACATACTCTGATTATTGTTATTAGTATTTCTTCTGATTACATCTGAAAATCCTTCTGCTCCTCGTTCCTTAGAAAATGCACTGCCCGACATTGGTGTCCTCCGTCCAGAATCTTGTAATGATGTATAGAGTTGGACAGTTGGTAAAGTCTATCCAAAAAATTATAATAAAGCAGCTAGATTTGGCCATTTCGACGCAAACAAATGGGTCAATTAGGGTTATGTTTTATCTCTAATGAATCAAATGGGTTAAGATATATTTTAACTAAAAGGGAAACAGGTCAAATATATAAAGCGGGTCCAACGGGATGAGTGCCATTTGAAACGTATTCAAAAGCACAAAAACATATAAATCGTTTTAAAAAAATAGATTAATATAACGAAGTCTTTGTGGGTAGGACCCTACCCATTTTGACCAGTTACCCAACCCACCCGACAGGCACACTTTGTCACCCCTAAACACAACTAAAGAAAGTTTTGCACATACCAGAACCAGGAGCTGCATCTACGATTAATGTCTGTTTCTGTGAAGATCCACCATCCTTGTAGAATACCTGGAATAAAACGGGTCAGCGTTTATCATCACATAAAAAGTTGAAAAAGTATGTTAACCCACAGTTGTGCAACTAGTTGGATTTGGTTTTTACCACTTTGCAAGTTTATCAAAAGTGGTACACGTAACTAAAGAACCTGCAACCACACCCTAGGTCAGATAGTTCTGTATTACTTGACATCGACCACAGTCTTGAATCTAGTTTGGACAAAATATTCTTAATGGAGCTAAATAAGAATCATTGATATACTTAGGAATTAGGATATTTATAATTGTAGACTCGTAGAGTTCAAATTAACTCCCCCCAACAACGCTTCTCATCCTCAAACTTATCAAGCTTACCACCTATGTATTTATATCACAAGACTAATGATGGTTTGAAATAAATAGCAAAGGCACGTTTATTAATACATAACGAGTGAATCTCTCTGATATTTCTGGATGCTCTGCAAAGCGCAAACAGAAGAGAAGTTGACTTTTCGTGAGTTGATGCATGTCAATGTGAAGATGCACGGAAAGGCCATGGATCTCATCTATAGCAAAGGATGAACAGCATGTCACTGGGCAATGGTAGCTTATCCATCTTAAGAAAAAAAATAAAACAGCAAGCACAGTCACAATAGAATAATTTAGTGTCATTTGAGCACACTTGATCTTTCAGATAATGATATAAACCCCTCTAGAACTTAACGACTTAACTGGTCCCATCTCATTGGATCATATTCATGACAAAAGCACAGCCGTGTTTTACTTGCCTGTCACTTGCGAAACTCCAAGACAATATTGCTTGAGGAAGCAAAAAGGTAGTATTAATAGTATGCAAACAAAATCAAATGTCAGTGGAATACAGAGTTTACAACAAAGTATCACTGGAATCGGTAGGTCAGATAGGGAGAAGATGAGTAGTAAAATGTGCAAGACTTGGTTCCAAAATATGAATGAAGTCACAGCAAATGGGTGCAGTAGCTTACATAATAAACCCCTGTGTTAGGATGCTTCACCAAATGGTCCTTGTTAGCTACGTGACCAAACCAAAAGAATCTAATTAAAAGGCGGGAAAGAAAACTAGAAGAGCTTTCCAAGTCATTAGTAAGCTTGTAAGCAGTAACAAGAAATTTTATATTGATGTTCCATTTTCTAGGAATGGCTGTTATAATCTTGTCAACAAAAAAGCTCTTTTTAACTTACAGCTAGTCAATTCATCTCCATAATAATTAGATGATTTGATAACCTATCTTCAACACTAAACAAACTTCCTAGTTTGTTTGACTTTCCTTGATGATCAGGTAGTATCATTCAGAAACTAAGTTTCTAAAAGCATCTTAAAAGAGTGCCAACTCACGCGTTGACTTGGTTCAACAACTTTGAAGTTTGGCCATAGAAGCTAAATCCCTTTCTTACTTATTATGCAGAAGAACTTAAGAAAAAGGGGATGCCTAAATCATGAGAGTTTTCTTATACTCTGTCCTACTCTTCACATTTCAAGCTCCCCTTTGTAGCATTCTTGATTACACCCACATTCAAAATGTGAGGTGGTATGTATTACATAGTAATGTCAAGTAATGACTTTAGCTCTGATTATCTTGAATGCTTAAAGATACTTCTTTGTCCTTGTTTTAGGATAGAGTCATGTAATGCTTTAGAATGCATGTAGAATACTAAGGGCCCGCTTGGTTCAAAGTGGGAAAAGATAAAGGGAAAAGGAATGCAAAGGAATGAGTGAGGTGGGTAATCAATCCCTTACCCCCCAATTTACTCTATAATGGTTGATTACCCACTACGGGGTAATCAATCCCTTTGCACCCCCCTTACCAAGCACAAAACAATGAATGATGTGGGCCCTTTTGAATACTTTACCCATTCCCCACTCCCCTTTACCTCCCACCAAGCACCCCCTAAAAGTTGCCTTTATGGTTTACAATTGCCTAGGCGGCATATATATGCTTATATTTCCTTTTCCTTTTGTTTTGTTTGTTGCAGTTCGTTTCAAGGTTTATTACTTATTTTTTGTTTTGTACGTGTGTTGTTGTTTGAGACACCGTTTTGTACGTTTGTTGTTCTTTGAGACACCAATCTTCATAGAAGATGCATTGATTACTATCTATTCATAAAAGTTAGTTGAAGATAACAGAATATGCTTTCTCATTTTGAGAACTGTCACCTAATCTACGAGATATATTAAGGGTTCTTTATCCACATTCAAAATATTAATAATTCTGACGCTTAAACAATCAAAGAATGCCTATAAGCCGACACTTAAACATGAACTAGAAATAGGTAACAAAATTCCTAGTATATTATAGTTTTCACAGCTGTAATGGCTACTACCTTTAACGAAATAAGGCACTCAATTAATACAACTGTTGAGAAAAAAATGTGTACCTTTACCAAATTCCTCTTCGTAATGTTAAGATAATGGGATGATTGTTTAGGAGAAAACACAGAAACCTACACAAGTTAGCAAAGATTAAAAAATTATACAACGAATGAATTGCGAGTACCAACACAATTAGGAATAGAATTACAGGTAGAATGACAGACATAAATAACATACCTTATTAAGTATCAAAACAGATCCTACAGTAATACCCTTTCCAAACTCCCCCTCTGTAAGGACCTTGTGATGAATAGTACCAGAGATTGTACCTGAACGATCCTAAAGTTTAAAAACAACAAATTAGTAACCAAGTAGTATAAGTTTAACCTGTTGACTTGCAAACTACAGCAAATCCTTACTTTGAGTGTTACTGTCAGATCACCCAGCACATTTGGAGTAGAAGACTTGACTACAGCAACAACCTATAACATACCAGAGATAATCTGTTAAAGATGTACTACTGATGACAATTTCTGTTCAGATAACTTGCAATCAAACCACATCTTATCAAGTGTGTGATCAATAGATATCTTTATTCATAAATTAATAAACAGTTTGCGACCGTGGACTTGCAGTTTTATAATCAGTCTGGGCGCGTTCATCAATCTACTTGTTCTTACTAGATACCGTGTTGGTTACCTTTAATGCCTTCCTAGAATACTCTCATTTCAAGTGTAGTTTCTTTGAATATGAAGGGAACAGATCATCGTAAGCTTCTTACATATAAATAACATAATTTAATGGAAACATTGACAGTGCTTCCTCGTTAAGAGACATGCATTCATATGCAGAAACAAAATTTAATCCAAAACAGTTGATACAAGAAACGAAAATCATATGCCCAACCATTTGTTATAGCAGATACAAAAGTAATTTTAGTGGTCATGATCCATGACATAACGACAAATAGACTAATTTATGCACCCAGTTGATCATTGTAAATAGCTCATTAAGTCACAGGATTTGTCCAACAAATAGACACAACCAAGGCTTCTAAGTAAATATGTCGTCTTAAGGATGTCACGTCACTTAGCAGCAAAAACAGATTTGGTTTCTGTTATGATTAAAGTATCTTAATTTTCAATATGGTAAGCTACATGCCTCATTTCTAAATACTGTTAGCGCAGTTTTATTGTTTTATGTATCTTTGCATTTACATTACCACAGCTTTACCATCAAAACTGTTACACGTTAGCAAACATGAAGAAGCCTAGTCCGAGTAGGAATCCCGCACGTTATAAAAAAGGTAAATGATATTGCCCCAACTATGCAAGTGTCAACGGGTTTCAACAAAATATACAAAACCAATATCTAAACTACAACAGATAATTATATTATATACTACCTTGTCAAGTTTCCCATTCTTGAGATGCGTCTTGATATCGCCCAAACACCCGTCCACGATCCCTTCACACAAACAAAAACATCAAAGTTCCATAATCTAAAAACTATAAAAAAGTACAAAAAAAACCAAATCAATAATTACCCTCATCATAATTCACAAACTCGACCGCGCTAACCCACGGCCCGCGCTTGAAATCCTCATCCTCACTCGGATCCTCAACTTTACTAATATACGCCTGTGTGGCCATCACACACTCCTCCCCTTCCTTAATAGCTGCTAATTTACGCAGCTTGGCCGCTTGAATGATACCCGCAGGACCCGGAATTATCCGAACCGGGTTTTCGGCACAAGTATCAGAATTAGGGTTTTGAGATGAAACTAGGGTTTCGGTGGTGGTAGTGGTGGTGGTGTGACGGCGTTTGTTGCAGGGACGGAGGAGGGGGGTCGGTCGGAGATCGGAGTCGTCTATATCAAGGGATTCTTCCCATTCATGATTTTGGGATGGATTCATTTTTTTTTTGGGGTGTTTTGAGGGGTGTGTTATTTTTTACTGTTTGTGACATATGTGATGTGAAATTGGCGGGAAAATGTAAAATCTTGATTTACAAATCTTAGGGCCGTTTGGTTTATTTGGTTTAGAGATGAGATCCGCTGCAACCACACATTTTTTAAAGAACAAATCAACTAATCACAACCATTCATTTGGCTTTCATCCAATGGCTGTGATCAAATCAACCAATCACACAGCAGGGTAGTTTTGTCCATTATAAAAGCCAAATATGTGTTATTAACTTTCATTTTAACAAAACAATAAAAAGTTTCTCTCTCTACCAAAACCCACACACCGGACAAACCACTCAAACACACACAAAAACACATACAAACCACCGTAAACCGCTGACTTCATCGATCCGTGTTCTATCTGCCGACGATCCGCCATTGATCCGCTATCTATCCGCCGATGATCTATTGTTCCGCCGTGGACCTGTTGTTCCGCCGCCGATCTATTGTTCCACTGTCGACCTGTTGTTTAGGTGGCCGTAAATGTCGTCGCCTAAGGCCACTTAGCCGTCTTCCACCACCGCCGTCGCCCGATCGGAGTCTACAAATGTATCTACGGTCAGGGGCGGAGCCACGTTAAGGGTACTGGGGGGGAGTTGCCCCCAACAAACCTCTCGTAGACACACAAGATCACGTAGTAAAAATATCAAATTCGCATAAAAAAAAGTCCAGTGCCCTCAGCTTGAAAATCTGAGTGCCCTCGTCATTCACTGAGACTTGAAAATCAGAGTGTCAACTAATTTTAAAACCAGTTTTTCTGGTAATTTACTGTTTAGTTTGGTCGGAAAACATGAAAGAAAAAATGAATAAAATGAAGGAAGGTGGGGAAGATGAAAAGGGACATTGGGACTTGGAAGTGCGTAACAAAAAAGTCAAAAGCCCTCTTGATTTAACAACCTGTTTAATCCGTACTTTTTTTTTTTTTTTAATCCAAGTAACATATATATCTTCAACATATTTAAAGTGTTTTTTTCCTAAGTAACATATACTACGTATATCATCAATCTATTTTCTTTGTTAAAATTTACTTCAATGTAAAAAGTTTTTTCCCTTTTTTTTTTCTTTTTTCTTTTACTTATACTTTTTTTTTCTTTTTTAAAAAAAAAACTAAAACATTGTTTAGGTTTAATATATCAATTGTATTATAATTAATATTCTAATAATGAGTATTTTCAGGATTTAAGATTTCAGTATATTCAATTGTAATATAATTTTTGTTAAAAGGCACACATATTTTAATAGTAATTTTTTAATGATGAAATGATGTTATTTATAATGATCACATAAAACCCCGCATATGCTTTAATATAGTTTGCGCAATTCATTGTATTTTTGGCTTTTCGTTAAGTGTGTTTTTTAAAAGTAGCGATAGCAGTGAGTAATAGCTGTGAGTAATAGCCGTGAAAAAATAACCACATCTCATCGCTCTTTAAACAAGCATCGTAACATTAGCCTCTTAAAAAATAGCTACAACTCACTACTCATTTGTCAAGCGGAGCGTAAAGGTAAACAAAGTTACAATCGACATAGAGTAGTTATCTCCCTTTTAATAAAACCCCACCCGGCTCGAAATTACACTTAAAGAATAAGCTTTTAGCATGTTTTTACACTCTTATTATTCGATGCCCCCTGTAATCACTTCTTCTGGCTCCGCCACTGTCTACGGTATCATGCTATTCATTAGTTTTTAGTTTTATATTTTGTATTTGTATATATATTGTGGAATATATTGAAATGTGACCTGTGATGAGTTGTTTGGTAGAAACCACTTACAGTAAGTTATGGGGTTGTTTATGTAACTAAAGACTTCATTATAAATTTGGTTTAGGTTAATTGATTAAAGATGTAACCTTTCCTTTGTCATGTATCAATCTATTTTTCTCTGATTTAATACTTGTAACGTGCTAATCATTTCTCACTCCTATACCAATGCTCATGTGGCAGTAGCTTTTAGCATCTTATACGGCGGCGTATGTAGGTGCCAACGACAAAGGAATGATTAGCCATTTTGTGTTGTAACATGTAAATGATGATGTGATGGTTTTCATCAGGAAGTCTAATGTGTTGCGGTGCTCGATAATGTATCAAATTTATGACAAGATTGTTTTGCTATAAGTACTAGCTGTTGTTTTGAAGTAGAAATCTTTGATTGCATATAAGAACACTAGTTAGATTTTTAGCCAAAAATAGGTCACTAATATGCTCGGAGAGTATTAGATGCGAGTTCTAGTCATAAGTATTGTAATATGAGGAAATGATTGAGCAAAGTGAATAAATGGTTTTTTTCTTTTCTTTTCTTTTTTTTAATGAAAGATACTTGATTGAAGTTTAACAAATACATGTCGCATATTTTATTCCAAATGCTTATTCTTTAATTCTTGTGTTGTGAAAAGGTATTATGTATTGTAAAACTTAATTCTTTAACTATTGTATTGTGAAAAGGTGTGAACTAGTAATTTGCTGTGAGATTATCACATATGATTCTTATTTGAATCACATGTGATTCTTATTTGAATCACATGTGATCCTTGTACAAGATCACATGTGTAAAATCTAATTCTTTAATTGAAAGTATGAACTAGTAATTTGTTGTGAGATTCTTTTTTCAGAATCACATGTGATTCTTATTTGAATCACATGCATGTGATCCTTGTAATTTGCTGTGAGATTCTTTTTTCAGAATCACATGTGATCTTTATTTGAATCACATGTGATCCTTGTATGAATCACATGTGATCTTTGTAGGAATCACATGTGTTCCTTGTACAAGATCACATGTGTAAAATCTAATTCTTTAATTCTTGTGTTGTGAAAGGTACTGCGTACTGTAGAAGGTGGAGCGGTGATATGTTCGATATGGTTTTCTATCAAGTAAAGATGAAGTAAAGTTAGATGATTTTATAGAAAAGTTGAAATCAATTAAGGAAGAAGTAGAGGTTGATGTGCCAAATCCCTACTCACAAAAAATAGGAGAAAAGAACCAGTTTGATGATTGAACAATTTAGAGTTTTGTAAATCTCATTTACTTGAATATATTGAATTCTTTAGAACTTTGGCAAAGTTTCTGTTAGTACATTGAATATATAGAATATTGTAAAACATAATTTTATCATGTTAGTTATTTATGTTATGTTTGAATTATAAGTTCATAAACTATTTTATAAATCACATATTTGAATTACAAAATTTATACATAATCCTATCCTTTTTGTTATTTATAAATCACATGTGTTCCACCTAAATCATATATTAAGAATGTATTTTACACTTTTAAGTAAATATACTTAACAATTATCATAAAAGACACATTTGTAAGAAAGTAAAGATACTTGTTTAGAATTGTACTAACACTGCACGACATGTTTTAAACAAACCATACTTTACAAAAACTATTGTTCTACTATGCAACATGTTTTAAATAATTACTTTGAGAAAACCCTTTAATCATCTTCCCTTTGAATTTCTTTGACACCTTTTTATGCTCATCACTTTCAGAATCTTCGTCAGAATCTAACTACTTCCTTTCCTCTAAATAGGCTTAGACTTAGCTTTCAGCTTAGGCTTTTCTTCAACTTTTTTAAGCAACGCCTGTAGTTAGTAACAATGTAATTTTTAAGTCATTACTCAGATTTATACTACAAAATCACATGTGATTCAAAACAAATCACATGTGATTCATAACAAATCACATGTGATTTTTAGTAACATGTAGTAATTTTAAGTCATTACTCAGATTTATACTACAAAATCACATGTGATTTGTTCAAAAACACGCGAGACTGGTTAAGAAAATCACATGTGATTCTAAATATATCAATTGTGATTATAGTTAATTTCACAAAATTTCTTAATCACAAGTCTAATCATTTGATCATACCAAATAAGACACACTAATATATCAACTTCAAAAACACACATCCAGACAGTCCGTCATGTGGCTTTGGTTTGGTTTTTCAATTATCAATCATTTTCTTTATCTCATGTGTAATAATGGGACAAAAATTCACCTAAAATGCAATGACGAAAATTCATTAACATTGATACACTTAGGTAACTGAACCAAAAGAAAAAATATATATATCTAAATGAACTAAAGCTACAATATAGTATATATCGAATTTACGATGGCACCTCATTTTGCAAGTTGCAAACATCAACTATAGTTTTGACAAGTTTACAAGTACCATTATTTCAATAAGCAACCTCCATTGACTTTTAGTCTTTTACCACTTTAAATTAATTGATATTTTTATGGTGCATGACGTTATATGTATGCATAAGCTTAATAAACAATTTTTTTGTCATCTATTTGACCTAAAAAGTCAGAGTCAAAAGTCAAAGGCTTATTACCTTCATTTCTTATTCACAGGTTGCTTACCTTGTATTTATTTATGTATCTGTTCGTATCAGGCAAGTGTAGACTTCAAATTCAAGTAGCTAACAGTTGAGTGAGAATGATTAAAACTAACATATATTGAAGTGAAGAAAAAGAAATCACTTACTCGGGGGTAGAGGGGACTGAAGTTCATCTATATCACGAGTTCCGAAAGAGCACCAACCTGCATCAAGTAACAAGCTTTACAACTCTTCTCGCCTTCGAGAACGTGAAGTACTATAAAACAAGTAGGCATCACAATAAACTTGAAGACATGAAACTAAGGTTTTAGAAGAATACCTTGTTACTCAGGACCTCAATTTTGCGTGAAAGTTACCCATCAGGCGTAGTTTGTAGTTCTACACTAGATACACCCCCTCTTGAGCAGCATCTGATTCACTGTCTCCTTGTATCTCCACTTTAGCTTATTCTTCAACCTCCACAATTTCTTGCTCAATGGCACTTGCATCAGTTTCATCCATGACAATTCTTTGTTCCCTGCATCTATACCAACATCGGGATTTCCTAAAGCTTCTTCCTGCTCAGCACTCCTCTCTGTAGCTAAGCGCCGATCATCATTCTCCTCGTTTAAGTTCCTTCTCATGTTGTCCATTTTCACTAGTTTCTATTATACAACACATATCTTACATCAGTCTTTAAAGTTTGAACAATTCGACACAATTTTTAATATTATTTCAAAATGTAGTTATATTCCTGGCCTAATTCAAATGCTATTGAACATCTAAAACAACAACTAACAGTCACAAAAACTAACTAATTGAATCAAAACTAGAGTATGAGTAAACAAAATAGCAATTAATCGCCTCACTATATTTCTAATAAATTCAACAACTCACACTATAAGAATCAAACGAATAATCTGAATAATAAATCGAATTATATTCAAAAAGAATTTACCAATATCAACATTTGATGCTCATTTTGATCAGCGAGTTGAAACGAGGACGATTCAGGCAATCGTTAAACTTTAGATAGTGTTACTGCATACCGATTTGGTTGATTTTGTATTTGATTTGATAGAAAAAATGTTAGGGTTTTATTTGGGGGAATGGGAAAATATGTTGGTGAAAGAGAGAAATTAATGAAATGAATGTGTATTTTGAAAGAAAACCGACCCCTTACAAATCTGAGAGTATAAAATTACAAATCTACCCTTGTGTTAAATCAAAATGAATGCAGATATTTAATGGGTACTGTAGGATGATAGATAGATGAATGGCCGAGATGGAGCGCCTTGTTCTTTAGATAATTCTTGTTCTACATTGAACTTTTATCATTTGGTTTATTGGTAGGTTTGGAATAGGATTTGGTTTAGGATTTGGATTTAAAAAGTATTTGAAGAGAGAAAATATATTTATTAAATGTATTTTATAATAAAATTATAATAAAAAAAATATCATTTAAAAACTTATATAAAATAGTATGTGAGAGTATAAAGTGGTAGGTCCTACGTGTTTTGCCAAAACCCTTCAAATTGATCTGGAATTAAATTTCATTCCTTCTATCATTGAATTTATTAAAAGAATGAACCAAACAACTAATACTTGTCACATCAATCTTAAAATCCATTCCAAAGTATCAAACCAAACGCACCCTTAATTTTTGATATTATACTAGTTTAAGCTACTTAATTAGTAATGAACATTTTTCTCAAAGTATCATTTTGTTAGGAGTAGTTAAATTCAGTGTTGCAAAAAAAGTTCTATAAGACCGATTAATCATCGTCTAGGTGCTACAGGGCCACCAACCTTGCCGATTTATGTAACTGGGTCTAACAAAAAGGTCAACCATGGTTAATGGCTGTCAATGGTGGTCAAACTTTCTGAAGTACCTAAAACAAACTATAAACTTATTTTGATCTATTACATGTTGTTTTTTAGCAAAAATATTGCCGGAAATACCTAAAACTCGCAGAAAATACCCAAAACCTTCTGGAAATACCCAAAATTTGCTGGAAATGATAATCTCTGATTAATCCCACCTAGACTGATTACAAGCTACAAGGTGGTCGACCGCCTCACTACCGATTCACGATTTTTGCAACCTTGGTAAAATTCAATGTTATTGGAGCGAAAACCCAATCGAACCGGACCGACCATATTCGGTTTAGTTACGATTCTATATGGTAACCTATATGCTAACGATTTCCGGTTTTAGTTCGGTTCGATTTTCGTGGTTCGGTTCTATTTTGGATCGATGCTCAGCTCAGAAAGTATAAATAATTCAAGTATGTCAGATTTTTTTTAATTTAGATTTATCATTTTTCATTAAACATTTAAGATGTTTTTAGTTACCAAAAACTTGATACTAAAAAAATAATAAAAAACTAAAAATAAAAGTTTATCTCTAAAAACAAAGTCTAGTTTTCACCATTTGAGGGAATCCTTTAATTTCAATCCTCAACTTGATAAATTCACTTTGAAATTGATGTCTGAGGGTTTTTCCTCTGTTCAGTTGCGTACGTTTTTTAGGAACGGACGAGAACTTGGATTTAAAAAGAGTTGTTAAAAAATTTAAAAAAAAATAATAAACATCGAAAATCTATTTGCAACTAAATGCAGCTTTACATATTGTCGTTAAATCACTTGTGTTTTTATGATTTTATCTATCAAGGTTAGATTATATGGTGTTATATAATCTCAGCCAAACACAATTAAGTGATTAACTTGACTATAGGCCTTTGTTAAGTAATTGAGTGCTGTTTAGAAATTTATTGGATTAGCAGCCTAGATCAAAACCATAAAGTAGGTTTCCTTTTGTGAAGGGTAAAGTGAGTTGGTGGGCAGTGTATGTAGATAGGAATATTGAGGAGTGAAAGATGAACCTACTTGGTCTTATCTAGAGATGAGCATTTCGACCCAAATCCTGAAACCGAACCGGAACCGTACCGATTCTCGGTATACGGTACGGTACCGGGACTATAAAATAAGGTGAAAAAAATCGGGACCACTAATTCGGTACGGGACCAGTACCAAATCAGAAAATTCCCGAAAAAAAGGGGAAAATCCCAATTTCTCGGTACCGATACTGATACTGATACCGGTATCTGAATCCCGTTCGGTACGGTACCGGTACCACTAATTTATGCTCGGGAAAAAGTCGGTACCACAATTCGGTACGGGACCGGTACCGTGCTCATCCCCAGTCCTATCTATACACTGCCAAGGAGGTAATGGTTGATACTCACTGTAGGGTGTGTGTTCCTAAGTTGTGTGAAGCCATTGTTGTAAATGAATGTAGCACAACTGTTATAGCCCCTACTATGGAGAGGTTATGGATGCCTGGTGAAACCATTAAACCTTTCTTTTATACTTACTGTGGATGTTGGATGAGTGAGTATATGAGAATCGTAAGATGGAAATGTAGCTAGATGGTCAAGGTGCATAAATGGTGAATCATAAAGCTTCTGTCTGAATGCTGATAAGGAATGGAAGAATAAGTGAAGAATACAATGTTATGTTTCTTAACAGTATTTTCATATATGTGCTTCTAGCATGTCTGATATTTGATGTATTTTTTGATGTATTTGATATCTGTTTGTGGGTTTTGTCCAAAACAGATGTAGTGATCTATTGTATTTGTACAATATTTTGAGTGATTAATATAATTTTCACCATTGCACCTAAAAAAACTTGACTATAGATCTTGTGATCGTAAGGTCAATATTGAAACCTTATTGAGATCTATTTTCCTTGAAAAAGGGTCGAGCTACCAAATTTTCATCAAACAACTTATCGAAAGGTTAAGATTTATAAAAACCAACACTTTTAAAGTACGCAGAATATTACATGTCTTTTGTTTGTTAACTCTAGGTTTAGACCATCCAATCTTTTATATAGAATAAGGAAAATGATTCGCATGCTGCCTAATCCACTCAACATATGACAAGTGGAGTATGATATTTCTCTCTCCTCATGATAGCCTTTGATTATTTCAAGTGTTAGTGATCTAATTGTTAGGCATGAAATTAGGCATGTCAATCACTACTTATAGAATAATCATAGCCAGAGGCGGAGCCAGAAAAAAATTCGAAGGGGGAAAAAAATTTCGGCTTATAAAAAATAGAGTTAAAATAAAAAGGTTGGCATTGACAAACTTAAGTGTGTTTGCTTTAAATTATTAGCTTGTTAACATAGCTAGGACATGAAGCGGGTCATATATCATTCTACTTTACCCGTTATGTCAATTTTGATGTACCACATATTTATATGTGTAAAGATATTTACATTCAAATTTTTTAGAAAAATGATAAACGGGTCTAATTAAATGGACCTAAAAGAGGACCTAACGCATAAATGCCTTGTACAACCTAACGCATAAATGTCTTGTACAGTTCCGTACAAGACATTTATGCGTTAGGTTCCCTTTTAGGTCCATTTAATTAGGTCTATATATCGAAGCTCAATTTTTTATTTGCAAATTTAAATGCACAACATGTTAAAAGCAGTCCGTCAACATTGTACATGTATATAAGAGAGCGTTCTAATTGCAAATCAAGTAGAGTATTTATTTATATATGTTTATGTCCAATAAAATTCTCTATATATAACATTAGAGCAACGAATTCTTCGTCCTGAAGTTACTTATTAAAATAATAATTAAAGTGTTGGCCCAGTAGTCGCTAGCCCGAAATTGTATGCCTAGGCCCGTTTAGTTTTTTTTATTAACCTGGATAATAACGAATGGCTTCATTCTACACAGATCTACCACTTTCTTTTTCTTCTTTCTAGATCTACCAAACCGACACTCTAATCTGAATATCATCCATGAAGATTTCAAAGTTAAAATGGAAGAGAAGAATTACGGTCTAAAAGTCCATGTAAGTCATTCTAACATATTCGTCGACAAACGACGACAAAGCATAAATGGGTAACACATATTTCCACAAGTAATTTCATATTACGCGGATGGATTTTGATTTCAATGTGATTTAAATATTATTTGTGAGTTTTTGATAATTTTTGAAAAAGAAATGAACTCTTGACTCTTATTACTTTGATATAATTTATTGGTTCATGTTAATTTTATAATAAAATTGTGTTACAGGTCAAGTGAAATATCAAGATTATTGAGGAAAACTTTGGTGGTTAAAGGCTGATATTTGTTTCACTGAAAGGTAAGAAATTGCTTTAAAGGATTTTTGGCTTATGTATAAACTACATAATTATAATCATCACATTGCGTGTAGCCCAGGGTTGGTGTCCAGTTCTTCACAACTACAATAATCGTAAGCTGCTGTTGTCTGATCCTTCTAACAAGAGACGACGCTGAGAGAAGTAGAGCAACGGCATCACCGGTTGCAGGAACAGTTGCCGCACCTACGCACACAACAGTAGCTGCGCGTACAGGTTACCCATATGCCAAATTGCCAATTACCTTTTCCGATTTACTTATGCTATTTTACTACAAGTATTTTGCTAGACCGGTTTCTGATTTTTCTTTGTGACTCACTCATTATAAACGTAGTATTTTCGTTTTAGGTGCAACTGATTCGACATCAAGTTCAGGAACAACAGATAGTGAATCAACAGTGACAACATCAGGTAGATGCATTTTCGCCAGCACCTTTATTAATATTGCTTATCGGTCTACTACTCTATCCTACATCAGTTAACAAATTTAAGGGTGTTTGGCCTGCTTCTCCACACAGTTTTTTTTTTTTTTTTTTTTTTTTTTTTTTTTTTTTTTTTGCAAACTAAATGAGTAGCTCTAATAAGGAATTCTAAACACTCCCTTATAAGTGAAACAAGACTTCACATTCTAACAGATCGATAAAGAAACAACATCTAGAGTCTATGTAGTTTTAGGTTGGATATTATTGCTACAGAGTATATTAGACCATTTTACGATTAAGCTAAAGAAGGGATGCCAAATACTGTTGTCTCTGAAATTGAGGAGAAAACAACTAAACAAGGGATACCAAATAATGTTGTTGCTTGAAAAGAAGATGTACATATGATTACCATTTTTCAACATGCTTAATGCAGGTGTTTTAGCGTCACAGTGGAACAGGGCACGCGTTTCGAACAACTTAGGGAGGCGCATGCGACGAAAAAAGAACGTAAATCTGCTCTTACAACATTTCAGGAAGCCTTGCTATTTGATCCCAACGTAAATCTGCTCTTACAACATTTAAGGGTGCTTCTTTTCATGCCTCTCACTGCAAGCGTTGGGAACCTTACCTGATGAGCGGGCGAAGCGAATGTGGGTTTATAGTTGGAGCCTATTTTGATTTTGCTATTTTGTAGAAAAATGTAGCAAACTCCCCCGCCGCAACGCGGCGGGTTCCCGCAACTCGTTACAAAAACAATTACTCCACAGTAATAAAAAATAAGTAAAGTTAAAAAAGAAAAGAAAATGGAGAAAGGAGTAGGACAACCCTTGTACTTGTAACCCCACGTGCTGTGACAACATTACACTACAAAACAAAAAAATACATGCTTTACTCTTTCTTTCTCCTTCTTCTTCACCATTCCCACAAATAAAATCTAATTTCGCATTCTAAAAACTGTTTAAAAATTGATTTTGACTTTCAATTTAGATATGAGAGACTTTTTAGAGGGGGCAAATTACAAAAATTTCTCAAATACTAAAATTTTACACTGCTATTTTTTTGGGTGGGGGCACGTGCCCACCTTGCCCCACTTTAGCTCCGCCTTTGACTCATAGCTATTCAATCTCATGTACCAAAAATACTTAACAATCTCGTATCCTCTGTGAGCTTTTTTCTTATTTTTCCAACTAGGGTCCCGAATCCCCATCACTTCATTTTTTATTTTTTTGTTTTGAGTTCATAAACATAAAATAAAAATATAAGCAACAACTATACGTGCATCCTAAGAATAATGTAAGTTTAATAAGAACATGCGCATCTACATTCCAATGTGGAATAAACCCTCAATAAACATAATCGCGCAAGGGTAGATTCTCAAAATATAGAATCACAATGAAGAATGGAACCTCAAAACGTATCGGTTACATTCTTTGATTGGCGAGATCAAATATCGCAATCCATGGATCACACACAACGTGATATACTCATGAGCATGTTTTAGGAATTTTCTACATCGCCGTCATTGCTTTCCGAATTGCACTTCACTTAAATGTTTATACACATGTAAAACACGCATAGTTTCATCAATTTGAATTGATTTATAAAACCATAGAACATATAATAGGTCAAATAGCATATATGTTCGGTTGGCATCAAAAGATGCATGGAGAACATATTATAAGTTTATATAAAACAGGATGAAAATGTTGCGTTTCATCCTGTAGCTACACTATAGCACTTTTCCCGCCAAAACCACTAGGCTCCTTCGGCCTATTTATCTAGCCCATGGCCTGTGTATCTGGTCCAAAAAAAATACATATTATTGGTTTTACTCATATCCAGAACAGTCACACACACACGCACACACACCAGATGATCGGACCATAAGAGTTAGGGTTTCAATTTTGGGGTTTTTGGTTGCCGGATATGCAAAGGTATGTGACCTTTTAATTATAGTTATTTATTTAGATTTGTTGTTTACGAGCTTATTTGAGATAAGTTAGAATAGCTGTTTTTGTGGAAGGGGGTGTTTGGTTTTTAAGGTTAGGTTAATGTAAGTTTGGATTGATTGTATAAGTGGTTATGTGTTTATTGCGTTGTTATAAAAGGAATAAGCACTTAAGATTAAGCATCTGAAAGTATATGCAGTTGTGCAGTTGTGGATTTGGGTGTTTGAGAATTAGGGTTCCAATTTTGGGGCTTTTGGAATGTGCAGTTGTGGATTTGGGTGAAAATGGGTTAGAAAAGGCTTTGACTAACAAACTATGAATTCTAAACTTGAAAGCATGTAAATGGAACTCTACTCGAGCAATGATAACAAGAAAAACTCCTAAATTCTATAGAATCAATAAAAGGCTGTGAAAAATTAGTTTGGACCCTGAAAATTGGAAAATCGGTTCAAAAGCTTAGAATCTTTAAGGACAAGTATTCAACCAATTAAAATAAGGCATAATTTAGTATCATGACTGCCCATAGATGTTAGTATAAACAGGCGTCATTATGGCTTACCCAAAAGAGGTGTGAAACTTTTGCTAAGTAAGATTATCAAATTTATTACATTTATGGGTATGTTACATTCGATGTTTTAGGGTATGTTAGGTTATGAATTATCATGTATATGGATATACTGATTGCGGTATACGGCTGATAGCTTAACCTACACTAACTGTTAACACATCGTTGTTGTAATAGTAACAACGATTTGGTGACTTCTGCTATTGAATGGGTCTTTGTTTGAATGTATTACACTTGCACGGTTTGTTTGAAGAATAGGTCTGGTTTTGATCCATTGCATATCGCAGCTAGAGAAGCATCGGTTATTAGAAAGGGGAAAAGGAAAATGGATGATGTGCCGATTCGTGCGTCTACCGGTATAATCATGCATTTTCTTCCTATCGTTTATCGACAACCGGCTGTAGTACCATTTGTAATTCGTTTGTTATGTTTACCGTTTGCAGGTTGCTATACTATGGGCGGTTCTACTTCTAGACCATTGCTGATTGATCCGCCTGTTGGAGACATTCGTACTACTGTGGGTATGTATATTCATGAATTTATGGTTTCCTTCTTTTGACATCCAACTGTATATGGTTTACAAGCGTCATTATATGTATTGTTTCGTTATTTTCACAGGAAATGATACATGTGTTGTCGTAGAGTTATATAACGTGGCAGGATATACGTAATCGAGGTAAGTGGCAATTTGTAAAGTTGCAATGGATGCTTATCATTGTACTAAACAATCATTAGTGGAGTTATATAAGTAGGTTGGAATATACTTATCAGCTTAACTAAGTAATCCCAAACACCCTCATTTGCTTATTTACTGAAAATTAAGAGCTAGACAAATGATTAGCAACCTTTTTAAACGACCTTTTTCTCCACATATTATGTCATTTTTGTAGTTTGGGAAAACTGATAGGTTTAGTTTTGGCTTTGATTGATGGCTTATGACCTTATTATAAAGTTTGATAAGTTCATAAGCTTGCTTTTTCGTGCCTTATGAACCTATAGTTTATTCAAGCTCTTTAGCTCAACATGATAAGCTCACAAGGCAGGAAAAAGAAAAAAAAAAAAAAAAAAAAAAAAAAAAAAAAAAAAAAAAAAGGTTTGTGGCCTTTATACAAGCTACTGACAAACATCAATGAGAATAAGCTCAGTTTTTTGAATTAATGAGCTTATGCCTTATTTAAGTTTATAAGCTGAAATTGATATATTCGCATAAGCGAGTATAAAGAGGGAGGTTATTCTACGTAAGTGCATTCCACCATTTTTAATGAACAAATCATCATATGTTTCTTCTAATAATATCATGACTCTATTTTAGGTTTATACATGGTGGTGAGCAGGCTTAAAATGCATCTTGCTATTCAGGTTTTCATTAGGACGCGAGAATCTGGAAACTCGCATACATGGTACACCTCTTTTCTTTTCTTACACACGGTTGATAAACATTTTTGTCTAATAGTTTAACTCGGTAAAGCTTATCAAACAACCAGTTGCTTACGATCATTGCAGGTTCTGTTATAGGGGCTGCAGCACTGTTTGAACGAGAATAATAATTGGACCGACTCTGCAACACACCTAACAGTTTCGAACTCTTCCTTCCTCTATCTCAGAGTAGAAGGTCGGGGAAAATGAACGCTGCATCAGAGGTGCGTCAAGCATACTTTTTTTATATAAAAGATCGAAACTTTTTTATGTATGTAAATCTGATTTTTTCATTATAGCTTGCATACTTCAAAGATGTAGTTTCTTCTTAACTTTATTTATGCTAATAAAAAATGTAATTTTCTATTGTAGGAACAATGTATGAGACATATAGATGTGTCTCATGCTAAATCAGATGCAGAGAGGCAAAGAGTGATCCAATTTCTTCAAGCAGCTGGGCTTGATCGTTCCTACTTAACAACCCATTTGTGATAAAAATTGCACAAGATGAAATGGATCAGCATGTTAGAAAAGACAGGTTTGTTGAGGAAAATGGAATGATGGGCGCAATGCTTCAGAGTGCTATGCAATCATTGACGATGTTATATTGGCTGTGGAGTTTTCACAATTTTCGATTAGTGAGTTTGCTTTCTGATCTTTTCACATAGTAAGTTTGTTATATGCGATGATTACTGAAAGGGTGTTTGGGATTGCTTATAAAAATTATTCATTTCCTTAATATGTTCTGAAACAACAAAGAAAAAAATATATATTTTGATTCTTTCTACAAAGAATCGTCGTAATAGCTGTTGCACCTTCTGCGTAAATTTAAAAGATTGCTTATGATCTTTAATCTTGCCTACAAAAGATGAATAAGCTCATTCTATCCTTTTTCAACAAAATTGAGTAATTAATATTTCACTTGAATGATTAATTAAACATTATAATCACAGATATATAAAGCAAAATTTGACTATGTATAACATAGTATTTCTTCTTTGTAACGATTTACAGGACAATGGCGCATAATCTTGAACATGTTCCTGCAGCAACGGCCACAGGAAAGGAGATAATAGCAGAACCACAGGCCACTGATCTAAACGGTTTGAAACCCACAGACATAGCCAAAGCTCTACATATCAAAGTCTATCGCAAATGGACAGTTACGCAAATAGGTTACCAGTTTTCTGAACATCTTATTTGTTTATCATTACAAGCTCATATTGTTCACAGTCCTGGGATGCAAGATGCATCCCAGATATGGGGACATCAAGTGGTCTACCACTCGCACGATAGCGTAAGTGAGTTCCCTACCCGCTTTTATGAGTCCAGTATACGTGTTCGTTGTTGATGCTGATATGTTGCTTGACCCGGCCGTACCATTATGTTATGACATACCAGCTGCGAAAACGATGTCCGACCAACGGTCAGACATTAGTATGGGTACATCTCAGCCTATGCCGTCAGAGATGCACGTTGTCCCTGGATTGCCAATGCACCGTGCGGTTCATGATTTATCTCACAACTCTCCGATAGGTTGGTGATTTTCTTATTTGGTGGTTACATTTTTATACATATCGTTTATGTTTGAATATATAACTTCTTATTGTTCATTGCTGCTATGTTTTATCTGATATATATGCAGGCTGTATGATGCAAACAGGGGTCTTGGATTTTAGATCCGGTGCTATTCGACATTCGTATTCGTCTGATAGTCAGTTACTTGGAACGTCTGAACCACATGAGATTTCTCAAGTGTCTGAAGCACCCGAATCACATCCGACAGTGCTAGACTTTAACGCGAGTGTTGTTCGGCGTGTTCATAGGCTGGAATCTTATGTGGGGTTGCAGTTGTTGGATTCTGATTTTGAAGGACCAGTTCATGTGGTTCATACACAGAAAAAAGTTCGCTCACCCGCGGGTATTGTTATTCGTGAACCAGTATCGGCCGGAAACTCTGTTATACCGATATCGATGGCTACACGTGCTGTACCTGACTACCTGTTGCCAGTAAGGGAAAATCTAAGGTAGATGATGCATCTAATTCCCGGAATGTGTCCTCACACATAGGATTACCAATAAATCATGACCGTATGATTTTTGATGCTACACAAACGGATGGAACAGGTTCGTGTTGTATTATTTTAGTGACATAAACTTTGGGTATTGCCACATTGCGCTACCTATATCACTCGCAGACCTGACATGTTTTTTTAACTACCATTTCATCTTTGCAGCATCTGTATCAGCAGTAGATGCATCAGGTTGGTACTATTTCCTTAATAAACAACATTCATTGGCAATTCGGTAGTACACTCACTCATTTGATTGTCCATATTAGTGTATTAAATATGATCAACAAATATATATAGGTACGTTTTTAGTGATTAACAATATACTTTACTGTAGTTTTTCTACGAGTTTCTGCTGATGTTATTATAATGCTTTTGAATGGAAAGTTAGATGATATATTGAAATGTGATTATAAATTGTTAATTTTCTGTAGTATGTTATTGATTTACGGTTGGTAATGACGTGTTTATCTAGGACACTGTTCGATATAAGGAATAAAGATAAAGTTCCAAGAGGCATTCAAAGAAAGCATTTCCCAAATCGAGGTATGTGATTTTAAGCATAACAGTTAAAAGTTAAGATTCACTTTGCCAGAAAAGATTAACGCAAATTTTTTTGGTTTCCTTTTCATAGTATTTCACCGTTTGATTAAATTCAAGAATGGTAACAAAATTGTTTATATAATAAAAAACTACAAACTTAGACACTTAATTATGTTCAGGACTGTTTTTTTAAACGAAAAAAAAAAAAAAAAAAAAAAAAAAAAAAAAAAAAAAAAAAAAAAAAAAAAAAACAGGTTAAGAGATTTGAAGTCAGCAGTAGGTATCAGTTGGGATAGATAAACACTTACATGAATTGCATTCGGCAAAGTATGTACCTAATGTTTTATTCGCTGTAACTAGCTATTCAATTAAAATAAGTAAACCGTGATACTTTCAGATGCCAAAAGGTTGATCAGAAGGGAATTCAGTGACTCAAAAGTTCAGAAAAACAGGAAGTAATGGCCTTTTAAGGTTAAAAGTCACATACAAAGGTTAGAAGAAAGAATTATCGCAGACGAAACTGCCCACTGCACTCTGTAACTCTAAACTGAAATGCAGGATTAGATTCGATCCTAAACTGCCCACGCTGCAACTCTAAAAGTCACATACAAAGGTTAGAAGAAAGAATTATCGCAGACGAAACTGCCCACTGCACTCTGTAACTCTAAACTGAAATGCAGGATTAGATTCGATCCTAAACTGCCCACGCTGCAACTCTAAACTGAAATGCAGGTATTGGTGGTTGTTATTGACTATTAGACTGTATATTTTAGTGTTGGTAGTAGAAATGCAGGATATTGGTAGTTGTTAGAGTTTGAGAGTTATATGTCTAAACTTGGTACATTTATAAGCTAATGTAACAATGGAATTTTGTTTTGGTGGGCGTTTGTGAATTATTAACGTCACAAAATAAACAGGCGAGCCTGCAACGCGGCGTCCGTAGCCAGTCTCGTAATAGGTCAAATGGCATATTGCACACATAAATGTGCACTACACTAACACTTGATGGACTAATGAACTTGGCCCATCCAGCCCATTTGTTTTACATTTGGGTTACATAAATTATCAGAAATCCAATACCTTAGCCCATAGTTCAAATTACGTTTAACTTCACTTGTATACAACAAATGAGTTGAAAACTGAAATGCCGTTTAATGTCTTCGACAGTTCGACTAATTTTTGTTAAAGGTGGTATAGACTAATGGTTAAAACCTTAAGATACGTCTTATGTGAGGTTTAAAATCTGATGCAAGCTTACACTTCGTTTGGAGTTACGATAATTAGTCCTTTCAGCGATTTGCAAATTCATTTCTGATATTAGATAATAAAATTTAGAGCCAAACTAATAAGACATGACATAAACTTTGTGTATGATAAAAAAGTTTGCAAACATATTGTATTGATATGTATCATGTAACTTGGAAGCAAAACAATAATAAAGACATGTAATTTTTAAGTGAAACTCAAAGTAAGTAAGAATGATTATTATTATTTTTTTATAGGAATATGCAATCTATGACAATTTTCAAAAGCCAAGAAGCCATCATTCTTTGACCACATTTTATTCGGTGTGCATCATCACTTGTTCCATAGTATAATTAACCTACTCATTATTATTTTAAAAATTATTTTACTTTGTTTTTATGTAAGATAAAAATTGTCCTTGTCATGATACAGAAACAA
Source organism: Artemisia argyi (assembly GCA_030686995.1). Lineage (NCBI taxonomy): Eukaryota > Viridiplantae > Streptophyta > Magnoliopsida > Asterales > Asteraceae > Artemisia > Artemisia argyi. The sequence continues at coordinate 25,565,195 of CM060705.1, forward strand.
GAAAATTGTAATATGAACAAGGAAAAACAGTATTTGTGTAAAGCTATGTCTTTTGACATTTGAATTTCTATAACATGTATTTAAGTATATACCAAGAATTAAGTAATCCCAATATCATGTGGATTTCATGAGCATGTCTACAACTACAAGGAACAACCATCACCTCTTACGTCTTCTACCAACCCTTCATTAATATTTTTTCGTATATTGCACAGTATATTACTATACGAATACCCGCGTAAAGTGACGGTGTATAGTGGCAAATAATTATACTTGCGAAATCGTGATTCTAATTTGACCTTTGATGCAAAATGTGTGTTTTTTTAAATACAAGCCGTGTTTTTTTTAATTAATATAACGTGTGTTTTTAAAAATATGTCAAGTTTCAAATTTTAATAGAAGAGACAAGTATAGAAATGATATACGGGGTACGATTTTTTATTTTTCTAATTACAAGGTCTATAACTTTTGTTACTTTTCAGATTATGGTTCTGAAATTACGACCCCAAATTGATGACTTTTAAAATATAAAGTTAAAGTATTGTATAAAAATTGTACAATATGTACGTTATGTGCAACATGTCATGTCATAAATCTTGAGGCTGGTAAATATTTTACTGCAAATATTGGATGCGGTGGGTGATTTTTTATCCATCCTTTTACGATGAATTTAATTCACATTTTAAAGAGAAAATTGCAAAAACCAGGCTCGGCTAAATTGAAAGCAAATGCAACGTAATTTTTGTGTGAAATTTTGGTGTACATCTATTGTCTTTGGCATGGCTTACACTAACAATTTCAAAGTTTATGTCATGGACGATAAATTGCAAACCAAAATTTCTCACATGAACTGACTCTTTTCTCACATGACTGGGCAAATTATGTTGAAACATTGTTGTGTGGAAGTTTTTGTGTGAATATTTTGTGGACATAATATATCTCTTTAGCAATTTACTCTCCTCTAAATTTTAAGATAACCAACTAAATCATAAACTCTTGTGACGACAGGCGGCTTAAATACGTGTTTAGCTATTGTGCTTTCAATTGTTAAAAGCAAAAATTGTTAAAAGCAAGGTTTTCAATATCGGAATTTTATCCAGAATTGTTTTCGTCTTTGTAAAATCAAGATCGCAAGATCGGATCAAGATTTTAAGATCTTATTTTAATGTCATTTTCTTAACATCTTTGTAATATTATACAATCCTACAAATTATTATATATCATAAAAATAAAATTATATGAATGCTTTATGGAAATGTTGCCTTAAATTAAGATTATGAAATGCTTAAGAATATTAACATGTTGTTTTTTAAATTCTACAAAACACAATCTGTAATTTGTAATTTTTTAGTTTGTAGTTCGAGAAAAAAGTAACATTAGATCGGAATAGATTTTAAGATTCTATGTTTAAGATCGGAATCCCATTAGATCTTAAGCTTGCAAAGATCTTATGTAAGATCGAATCATTTTTGCTTTGCAATATCGTAAAATCGTAAGATCCTGAAATCAGAATCGAGATATTAACAACTACTAGAACGGTACCCGAGCAATGCAGCGGCGGCGGGTACCTGTGACTATATTTTGCGTTATTCGGTTACACATTTAGTTGTCTTTATGCTTTATAAGTAGAGATGGTTAAGCGAAATAATTTTAGTTTGAACAACCTAACAAACTTCCTAACCAACTTGCTTCCTAACCAACCTGCTTCTTAACCAATTAATTTTGAAATCCTTCCATAATAAGCAAGTAAAAGTCTGAATTTTTAAGCATTTCTAATTATAGAATAGTCTCAAATGCATTATATAGTAGTATAGATGTTTTATAGATTTATCGTAATAGTAACACAAAATCCTATTTTCATACTAACAAAAATTTAGAAAGTTTTATGTACTTGTAGCAACTTTTGACGAATTTAACAAATTTGATCAGTATTTTCTTCATACAATAATATTACTAGTTTTCTCCTAAATAAAGAAGGATTATTTGCACACTCGGACTTTTTATTTGCACACAACACACTTAAATGTGTAACCAGTTGGGTGTAAAAGATTAATAACTAGGGACGATCAAACATGACCGGGTGCATAAATTTTTATGAACCAAATATAAAGAAATACATTGAAATGGACCAGGTGCATTTAAGATGCATTTAAGAAAAATCATTTTTTTTCCTTCAAAAAGTAACACTAAATCGAAAAAATCTATGACCGGGCATTGACGAGACCCCCTGATTCCGTCCCTGTTAATAACCACCCTTGACATGTGTTTGTTGGCGTAAAAGTGCTCTCACTTATTACCAACTTAGCTACGCATCATTGGCAAGTGTATAACCAGTTAAAACAATATATCAATAATTCAATATTATACAAGTATCAGATACATACAGTAAAATGGAATATCTCAATCAATACCCATAAATAAAGTGTAGGGTTTAGAGATGGCAAAAAAATTCGAATCCGACGAAGAATCCGATACCCAACCCTGATTTGACCGGGGAATCCCCGAGTTGACCGGGTATGGGGATGGGACGGGGAATCCCCATTACTCAAAAGCGGGTATGGAGGCGGGGATGGTAATACCCTCGGGTCCCCGTACCCGTCCCCGAACCTGTCCCCGAATATCTTTTATACATGAATAAAATTATATATGTATATAATATTTAAAATCTTCTCAATTAATAGCTAATATACTCTTGTTAATGGTCGTTGTACCTTTGCATGTTGGATTAGTTCTCGTTTTTGTTTTCAATTGTAGTCGTTTTCGTACTTACGATAAGTCGTACTCTTTACTATGTTTTGTCGAATGCTTGAACTTAATCTAATGAATGAATTTTGTTTGCTTTTAATATGGTTGCACCATTTGAAATCTATTTAAAATGTCAATTATGTAATGGGGAAAAATCCCCGATTCCCCATTGGGGATCCCCGTTCCCTATTGGGGATAGGGATGGGATGCAATTGTGACCCCCGACGGGAATGGGGACGGGGATGGGGATAACTATCTAACTTCGGGGATGGGGATGGTATCAATCATTCCCCGCATACCCGGCCCCGTTGCCATCTCTAGTAGGGTTATCATATAAATACCAACGTATGAAAATCAATTCCCATAAATAAAGTGTAAGCTTTATCATGACTGTAAAAACTCGATTCAGGTCGGTAAGGAATTGTATTTTATAATTTATTGCAAAAGATAAAAGCATACACCAAAGAACATAATTATTTAATGCATTAAAGAATTTCCCAGAGATTATATCCTCTAAAATATAATTGTTGCGACAGTGGGATGTTATTATTGTACCAAACACAACTTATTGTGATCAGAGTTGTACAGTGCTTCTTTAAACAAAACAATGAAAACATGCACCGTGAATCGTTTAACAAAATGCATAAAAAACAATTTCTATTTTATATGCTGAAAAAATAATTTGGAAATCATAGTTTGTCCTATCACTTGCAATAATATGATATGTTTGTCTTACTTAAGTTTTGAGTGTCCACAGACAAATGTTTTTTGTTAGGATATGTGTAAGAAATATAAATTTAAATTATTACTTTTATTTGTTGTAAGTAGACACTTTTTATGAAATAAAATAAAAGGTTATTTACATATATCCCTGTATCCCGATCAACATTTACATATTTTCTCAAACACAAATTTTTAAAGCATGATTTACAATGCTCTAAAAGCTAGGTTTGGGGAAAAATGTAAATATTGGTTGGGATACGGTGATGTATGTAAATGCCTCTAAAATAAAATAACACGAACATTTAAAGTGGTAAGAAATGATCACCAGTTATCTATATTTATATTATATATGACTAGCATGGTACCAGAGTGTTGCGACGGCATGTACCTTTCATATAATATTTTTAGCGAGCTAAAGTTTTATTATACGTTTTTCATGACAATAACTCTACAAATAATGATAATTTCAAGTTAAAATAACTTTAAGAAATAAACATTATATATATATATATATATATATATATATATATATATATATATATATATATATATATATATATATATATAAACATAAAAAAAAATACTTTACACATGATATAATCTTAAATGAAAATATTTATTGCGAGTGCTTTTATATGGTCCTTTATAACTTATAAGACATTAAAGTTGTATTCATTAAGAAAATATTTGCTTAACGGGCCTTTTAAAAGTATATAAACTATTTAATCTTATTGGCTAAGGATAATGAATAATGTAGAATTAAGATTGTATATAAACTATTTTTTTATATAAAATGTTTATTCTCTATCTTAGTTTTATTTTTATTTTTATTATTTATTTATTCTTTATTTATTTTATTTTTTTAGAAATGCAACATGCTATTAAGAAACTCGCGGCCCCTCTATCGCAAATTTTTAATCTCAATGCATACTTTTGTTATGTTTCTTTCGTTACATAATTTTATTTTAATTTTTAACTTAAATGCTTTGTAATGTGGTAGTAGATTGACATCCATCCAATTAAACTTTAGACCTTAACCTTAAAATTTTCTTTTTAGACAATCATTGAGTTGTAAATTAGACCAGAGCAAGTTTAACTTTATCAAACTAATGAATAAATATCTAATTTCAAACAAAAAAACACACAACACCGCTCAAAAGATTTTAAAAACATTTATACATAAAACTCCAGTTGATATTGAACTATAAAAATAAATGTAACTATAATCGTGATAGACACAAATTTAATATCCATAATTCAATTATATGTACATTTTAGAGCAATTATTGGCATTTACTCGATGAATAAATGTGTTGACATCCTCTTTGAATAAGGAGAGATTTCGTTTGAACAAAATTCATGTGTATCTATACTATATATATAAAGTATGAATGACTCTCTTTTTAAAATTTTAAAACTTACAAGAAATTAAGCATGATTTACAACACTTTAATGCACCTAATTTTATGAATTACAACAAAGTAAGCATATTGTACAACAAAATAAAGCGTGATGTTATTTTAAGACCAAAATTCTATCAAACAACATTAATGCTATTAAAAAACACACATTCACCAACAATTACAACCATTTAAGCACAATGTACAATAGCTGCAACTAATTTTTAGATTTACAACAAAATAAGCATAGTGTACAACAAAATAAGCATGATGTAATTTTCAGACTTACAATATTAATACTATTAAAGTGGTCAATGTTATTAATGACTAGAATGACTACTACTTACAAGAAAAAAAACATACTGTACAACACTTTAATGCACGTAATTTTCAGACATACAAGACAAGAAGCATAGTGTACAACAAAACACCACATTAATGCTATTTAATTTAGTCAATGATTTAACTGGACAATAAATACTATTAATACAGTTATTAAAATACCCTTTACATAAAAAATACAAATTATCAAGCATATTGTACAACCAAATTAAATACAATTAATACATTAAATTTTACTGCTACAAATAATAAAGCACATTATATAAATATTCAAGCCCGAACGGGCAACGGGCCAAATCGGCTTGAGCCCAAACGGGCGCGGACCAAACGGACTTGAGCCCGAATAGGCACGAGCCAACGGGTTCGAGCCCGAAGGGGCACGGGCTATACGAAATTCTTGATATCCGTAAATTTATTGTCAAAAAGAAAATAATAAACTAAAATACATTATTTATAGAAAAATTTTATTTCAGGATACCCGCCGCTGCAACGCGCGGGTACCCTGCTAGTATTACAAGAATCCTTTGTTAAAAACTTAAAATTACTTCTATGCAAAGCCAAAGTTCTAAAATTAAAAGGTTCTTTTGTGAGTAAATCACCACCTTTTGAAAATTAATAATTACTCCTAAGGTCACAGAACCTTGGTCGTAGGTCATCGGAAGGTCACGGAACCTTGGTCATAGGTCATCGCAAGGTCACAGAACCTTGGTCGTAGGTCATCGCAAGGTCACGGAACCTTGGTCGTAGGTCATCGTAGGGTCACGGAACCTTGCTCGTAAGTCGTCGCAAGGTCACGGAACCTTGGTCGTAGGTCATCGCAAGGTCACAGAACCTTGGTCGTAGGTCATCGCAAGGTCACGAAACCTTGGTCGTAAGTCATCGTAGGATCACGGAACCATGGTCGTAGGTCATCGCAAGGTCACGGAACCTTGGTAAAGACATAATACTTACATTATAAAGTAGTTAAACAATCGTGAGAAAAGGTTAAAGTGCACGCAATAAACTCAAAGCTATATTCCATCGCAGTTTTTTTTTTTTTTTTTTTTTTTTTTTTTTTTTTTTTTTAACATCATCTTAAAACTAAAACATATAAAACCATCTACAAACATATTTTATATTTTAAGATGCTTAAATCAGTGTTCAATATCTAATCATAGTTTATCTCAAAAACATGTATAATCCTAAATCAGCTACTTTAATATGGTTGTAGATTGGAGCATCCATTATTATGATGGTTTAATAATAAATCTAAAAAATTATGCAGGTTTTAAAAATTTGTGTGACATAGTGAAGAACTATTTTAAGTCTATATGACATAAAAAATGTCTACAAAAATGTTTATAAATTAATGACGACATAATGGTTAAAAAATGTATCTATAGTGTGAATATATTTATAATTTAAAAAAGTTTGTATATCAATAATTTTAAATAAGGTGTCAATTTTATAAATTTTTTAATAGGTTCATCACACTGCATGACTTTATAATTGATGCGTGGTTTTGTAATCTTGCAAAAGGTTTTACCTCTCGAGGGATCTCGAGAAGTTTGCAATCCCCATCAGGCAGTGTACTTGACCGATGTAGTATAATGTAGTGGCAAGTATCGGGGGATTGATCGTTCTACTTGGGGAATAGTGTTCGTTGGGATTGAAACTTAATCTAACTAGATCTAGAGGTGAGGGATGATTCTTTTTGTATTTTTATATTTTATGGAAAGCAAGTAAAAATCTCGGGTATTGGGAGAGTGGGCGGAATTAGTTGCTAGTCAACTAACCCAATTAACTACAAATGCAATAAAAATAAAATAACAAGAAAATAAATGTGAGAAAAACCTTATATGGAGAGAAAAGTGTTTACTTAGATTTCACTACTCCCTAGCTATCTTTCATTAATTGATTAGTTTGTTACAATTGCGTGGATGACGGGTTATATTCCTTAATACCATTCGTAGGGCCGTGCACGATCTTCCATAACTCTATAAGCTTCTACCTCTTCCTATGTCGAGCCGACAACTAGCTCCTAACATGGCCTCCTTAATAGTCACGTATGCATTAAATATAACCATTAAAATCGTAGTACACATTCGATTCATGTTTCTTAAGACGTTCAAGCATGTTACCAATTGGAGATTAGCCAGTTTTCTTAAGCCTAACATCGAAATCATTTATCCAACAACAATTAATAACAATCAATCAATCAATAATCAATAGCTATGTTTCATTACATCTAAGCAAACACAAATAAACCTAGCCTAGCATGTTAATATAAAGACAAGCATAAGATAGAATCAAACAACACATAGACATATTGAATGATTATTGGAAGACTTATCTTTAATTAATCATGGATGAAAGAAGGGTTTGAAACCCTTACAAAATGGCTAAAATTCGTCCTAGGGTTTATGGTGAAGTTCCTCCAAAAGTTCTCTCCCTAATGAATGAAAATTAGAAAACTATATATAGAGAATACAATCTGACGGCGTCACGTTAAACATGTGACGCCGTCAACTCGCCGCCAATGCTTTTCTCGGATTGCCTAGATCCAGATCTGGCGTCGTCCTCTTTTAATCTTCACTGGTCGTCACCTTATAGAATGTACGTGACGGCCTAGGCGTCACAAAGGGTGACGCCGTCACTCTTTAAATCAAAAAAACTTTCTGGCGCGTCTCGTGTAAACTTCATATCCACTTCTTTACCAACACGTGACGCCGTCACCTATAGAACGTGACGCCGTCAGGTACTGTTTCCAGCTTGATTTGGAGACTTTGTCGTTTTCTTCACTTTTCGCTCCAAAAATGTCCAAAATGCTTCTTTTTCCAGATTTTTTTCTCCAAAGTACCTAAAATGACAAAAGAAACGATTTGATGCAATATTTGATCAAATAATCACGACTTAGGACTTAAATAACCCTCTAAAAGCGTAACACTTTTCGCCTCATCAATAATTCTTCAAAGAAGAATGTAAATGCAGAGTAATATTTATTTATGAAGAAATATTACAACCACATAATTTTCACACAATTAGGTGAAATCATAATTTGTACAAGAATATTTTAGTTTATTTTGGCATATCAAACTATGATGTCTTACTGTGTATGTGGTTATAGCATTCTTCTTATTATGTTTCACTATATACATATGCATTATATCAACGGGCTTTTGGTTTAATCGTATCCGTAAGATAGTAATGTCAACAAGAATTTTGGTTCAAGTTTTGTGAAAAATGAAAGTGAAATTGTTGTATTATGTGAAAATATATATGTTAGAGTTGTGACCTTCACTTTCAAAATACATGCATACATTCTAAAAAATGTGGTTGAACATGATCTGATGCGAACATTCTACGATTGTCACCTACCACTTCACTAAATCTCACTACATTTGATGCGCCTGTTGAGCCTCTTAGTCCATCTACTACACCCACTTCACCTAGTCCATCTCCTGCACCAACTTCCCCACCTAGTCAACCAACACCACCGACGCCTGTTATACATTCACTACCTACCCAACCAACACCACTGACGAGGCGAAAAATGAACCGTTTTTAGGGGGTCATTTTAGCCCGGATTCGAATTTATTTGATCAAATATTGCCCTAAATCGTTCTTTTTGTCATTTTAGGTACTTTTGGAGTGAAATCTGGAAAAGGAAGCATTTTGGACGTTTTTGGAGCATAAAAGTGAAGAAAACGGCAAAGTCTTAATTTTCCTTGCTGGGAACAGTACCTGACGGCGTCACAAGCTTCTACATGACGGCGTCAAGAGCAATACAAGAGGTGGAAGTGGATGATACACGTGACGATCCAGAGAGTTTTGTACTAAGGAGATGACGGCGTCACCCAAGGCCGTCATGGTCCATGTATTAGTGACGGCCCAGAACGAAATTACACATGACGGCGTCAAAAGTGGATCTAGGCAATCCGATTTCATTATGGGCGGCGAGTTGACGGCGTCACATGTTTACACATGACGCCGTCACCTTGTAAAATCTATATATAGTTTTCCAAATTTCATTCATTAGTGTACTTTGAGGGAGAAACCCTAGGTCGAATTTTTCCAGTTTTTTCAAGGGTTTCAACCCTTTGAACTTTTCATGTCAATTTGAGATAAGTACTCTTTCAATTCAATCAATATGTCTATGTGTTGCTTGAATATATCTTACACGTGTCTTCAATTTAACATGCTCGGCTAGATCTCTTTTGTGTTTGCTTAGATGTAGTGAAACCTAGATGTTAATTATGGGTTGATTGTTTGTTTATAGTTGTTACGGATGATTGTATTTGATGTTAGGCTTAAGAAAACTGGCAGACTTCCATTGGTAACTTGCTTGAACGTCTTAAGAAACATGATCAGAGGTGAACTATGATTTTTGGTTGTATTTAATGCGCAGGAGAATTCTAATGATCCCATGTTAGGAGCTTCTAACGGCTCGACATAGGAGTGAAGTAGGATCCTATAGAGTTAGAGAATATTGTACACGGCCCTACGACTAGTATTAAGGAATACGACCCGTCATCCATGCAATTGTAACAAACTATCAACCTGTAAAAGATATATAGGGAGTAATGAAACCTAAGTAAACACAACTTTCCCCATCATTGTTTACACCACAATAGTATAATTAGTTTCATTTCATATTTGTTATTTTATTTTGATTGCATCTTTAGTTAATATGGGTTAGTTGGCTAGCAACTAATTCCGCCCACTCTTCCAAAACCCGAGATTTTATTTTCTTTTATAAAAATAAAAAAATACAAAAAGAATCATCCCTCACCTCTAGACTTAATTTAGGAGACTTTCTAATCCTAGCGACACTATTACTGAGTTGAACGATCAATCCCCTGGTACTTGTCACTATACTATACTACAACGATCAGGTACACTGCCTGGTGGGGGTTGTAAGCTTTTTGAGATCCCTTGAGAGGTAAAACCTGTTGCGAGGGTGCGATCCCCACGTATCAAGTTTTTGGCGCCGAAGCCCGGGGAATAGTTATTGTCTAGGTTAAGATTTCTTTTTATTAGGTCTACTTGCTAGATTCCTTTCTAGTAAGATTTTATTTTTATTTTTAGGTTTTCTTTATTCTATCTCATTTCTTCGTGTATTTGTTCGTAACCTTTACCATCCGACATCATGGAAGGTGGTAACATCTTTGAACCCATCAACCCACCACAACAAAATCACCCACAAAACCCACCACTAGCAAACCAACCTCTTAGGCCCCGAACCTTAGGAGAGTATTCCCGTCCTAGCCACCAAGGCTATCGAAACACTATTGAGCTCACTTAAGGAGCCAATGTGTCCCCATTGAGATCCAACACCATCCAGTTGGTGCAAAGCGGATGTGCATTCCATGGACTTCGTTCCGAATATCCTAACCAACATCTCAAGGATTTCCTTAAAATCGTAGATTCTATAGACCTTGATGTTACAACTAGAGAGTCAACCCGATTGTGCCTATTCCAATTCTCTCTACGTGATCAAGCTAGTCAATGGCTTGAACGTTTACCCGCGGAATCCATCACCTCATGGGATGATCTCACCACTCGTTTCCTTGCTCAATTTTTCCCACCGGGGAGAACTACCAAGCTTAGAAATGATATCTTGATGTTCCAACAACGTCAAGATGAAACCTTCTATGAAGCATGGACTCGATACAAGGACTTACTCCAAAAAGTCTCTCATCATGGCATATAACCATGGCTCCAAATTCAAATCTTTTACAAGAAAGTTAATTATCAAACGAGAAGGGCCATAGATTACGCAGCCAATGGTAGACTAAACAGACTTAGCATTGATAAATGCTGTGAAGTTCTTGAGGGATTAGCACAATACGAAGAAGAAGGATGGGAGGATCCGATGTTTTCAAGCGAAGGAAATCTTGATTATGTAAACGCTACCCAAGGAAAATCGAAAAAATCTTTGAACTCCCAACTCCTTTGGTGTATGGCGAAAAGGATAATGAAAAACCCTCTCCAAGCGCTTCACTTTCAATTACCCCTTACTTTTATGAGCATCCTTAGGAAGAAAAGAACTTGCAATTTCATAACATCTTTGTTGGAAGTTTGCAAATCACGCTCCCCAATTTGCATAAGAAATGTTCCTTTGGTTTTAAACCTGGTGTGAAAATGTTGCATCTAAAAAACACCACAGCTTTGAAAACCTCTATGGAACAACTCCTTCCCGTACCCACCATTTACCAATATGAAGATTACGACCTAAGTGGAACTCTGCCCAACCCTATTAATAACCACACCTCACTTCGTGACAGTAACAAAATGTTTGACCCTGGTGGACTTCACTAACGGGAATGGCTATTCATAGTTTATACCTTTGATTAGCTATCTACAATAGTGCAGGGACTGAATTTGAAATTGTCACTATGTACTCATAAAACGGGCATCTGACGGCGTCAGATTTTACTCTTGACGCCGTCACCTCGCTTTCTCAGCAATAATAACACAATTTCCATCACTTTCAACCCATACCCCGCAAACTATACCCAAGTGCTACTCCACCTCCGAGTCTTCAAGGTCAAATCCGATATCTTTCGTGACCGATTTCCACGTGGTATGTAATTTTTCTTCATCCTTATTCGTTCAATTATCCATAGGACCTACCAATTTTGAAAACCCCCGTCATCCGAAACCCTAACATTGATCCATTCTTAGAACTCGTAATGCCCTTTCTTAGGTGTTTTGTAATCATGAGTTATGCATTAGGTAGTTGTGGTTGATATGAATCATGAGTCAATTGCGGAAAAATCTTTCATACCACGGTTTTTTTGATCCCCCACCCATGTTTTCTGCAAAAAGGGGTGTTTGGGTCATGGATTTAGAGTTTGAAAATTGATTTTTCCCTCGTAGTTAAACTTCGGCTAGGTCTGACGGCATCAGGTTCTATTACCTGACGGCGTCAGATGTGTATGACAGCATAACTTCATAAAACTCTCATTCTAACCATTTCCGTTCCATTCCATCTTTTTCCAGGAAAATGAGCAAGCGCACCCGACAACACCGAGGGAGTTCATCAAGGTCCCAACGTGTGAACTATGGTGACTTGGTTCATAGTTGGAGTGAGTTTGATAATGACGCTTCTACAACCAAATATGCGGAACTACTCCATCACCATATCGATGCAGGAGCAGTGATTGATTGGGACTTTTTGAGGTCCCAGGGCCTTGAGGGTGATTTCCTTGGGAGGATCCATACTGATGCATTTACGGGTCCTCAATGGGAAAGGTTGTTTAGGATAAAGGAAACGGTTTATAGTGAGTTGGTCAGGGAGTTCTTTGCTACTTTTCACTTTGATTTGGCTGAGGCTAGGACAGATATGGGAGGTACCACCATTTATTTTAGGCTGGGGGGAGAGCTTAGATCGTGCTCGGTTACTGAGTTTGGGTGGATATTAGGCTTGTATACTCAGGAGGAGGCTGTTCAGGGTGGTTTTATGCAGAGGCTGATGAATGTGGAGACAATGAGGAGTGAGTTGAGGTGTTCCATGTTCTGGCCGAGTATTGGGAACGGGGTTTATACCTCAACCATTGGGGCGACCTCCATTAGGGACCCTATGATCAGGTTAGCGCACAGATGCATCACCCACAGTTTTTTGGGGCGCCATGGCACTACTCACCGTGTCACTTCTTTAGACCTTTTCTACCTGTACACCATGTTTTCAGTGGATGTATACTGTAACATCCCATTCTGGGTAGCAAGTTATTTGAAGACTAGTGTGGGGGAGATGGATAGCGACAAGGTGTATGGAGGGATGTTTGTGACCCGCCTAGCTCGTTCCTATGGGATCCTTGTTCCAGATATTATAGGGTACCTGAGCGACTGTGGGGCATGTAGGGTGGTGAGGGCCAAGTCCCTCAAGCAGATGAGTATTGTGATGGAGCTGGGGGATGGGTCCTTTACTTGGTATGTTGTGGGAGGACCGGCGGGTGCTGAGGATGATGACGAGGGTATACCCCAGCAGCCGCATTATGGGGACTATGAGGTTGGGTCTACGGACTATTACCGGCACATGGGTCGGGTAGATTGGCAGGCGCATCAAGGGGCATGGATGGGTCAGGTGGACGCATGGCGAACCACCACTGACCAGAGATTTGACTGGATGTCTGATCACACCATCCGCCAGCTGCAGCATCTTTCTACCCGTGATCACATTGAGCCTCAGTTGTATATCGACCCATTCCCTGTATGCGAGATGGACTACCCTCCCTACGGGTACACCGGGCAGCTCCCTCCTGGCTATGATTACCGCTATGGTACCCCTCCCCAGTGATTTGTCCTGATATTTTTGATCTTTGGACAATTTATTCATGGTTGTATGATTTGAAACAATTTGTCTTGTAATAATTTAGGATGTGGCCTCTGTTGGCCTTGGATACTTTTTATTTATCTTCGTTATTATGCATGTAGGATTTTAATTTTATGGTTGTTTAATTTTTCAGTTTTTATTTGTGTGATTTTAATTGTTTGATTGTTATTTGCTTCCGTATGCATGCTTTATTTTTATTGTTGGTGGATCATGTTTCAAAACTAAAATTGTGAAAATGCTTTATTTTGTCGTTTAACTTCGTCTTAACTTCATATAAAGGTATTTTGCAAAAGCTAAGTGTAAGGGGAAACCCCAAATTTGTTTCTAAGAACGAAATTGATCATGATTCTCCACAATAATAAATGAACATGTGTATTAGTATTTGTTAGAGTCAAATGCTTGTATCGAGTCATAATGATGTTTTGCAGGATTTTCTAGGAAGTAGGACATAAGTTTTTCCAGAAATTTTCCGGAAACTTAACGTAAAGATTTCTGCAGGTCACTTCTGACGGCGTCAGGAGTTAACTCCTGACGGCGTCATGTGTAAAATTCTGGAAATTTTGCGAGTTTTGTTTTTCTAACGGAGTCTTAAAGTTTTTATTAATTCTTTAGTTTTATAAACTCCATGAAATCTGCAAACATTCATTCCACAAGCATTATATCTTACATTGTTTTCTAGGACTTGTTAGTATATATAGATTGCCGCCGATTTTACGCGAGGTTGCCTTGTTTGTTTTCTCAGATTGAACAGGTTATGTATGACAAGATGATGATTTATTTTTCTGGAAGGGAAGCTTTGAATGTTCATTTGCTTGGAGGAAGATCTAACCTTGTTAACACACTATCCACACCGAATAAATCAGGGGAGTATTTGCTTTCATTCTTTTACCTATTTCACTTTTACATTCTTTAATTGAACATTGGGGACAATGTTCATCCTAAGTGTAAGGGGAGGGTAAATGATGATACCTTATAGGATACAATTGCACTCGAGTTTGTTTGTTCGATAGTAGGTGTGTAATAAAACTAAGAGAAATACTTGTTAGTGTAATTCTAGCGCCAAATTTAAATTTTTTTACAATATTTAGGAGTGAAACTTTAGCATTAGTGAGCGTCTCATGGATAGGAGTCGTATGACTAGCACAAAACCGTACCATTCAGAAAAATTTTCCACCCAAATATGTGAGGTTCGCCTTTAGATTTGATAGGAAAATCATTCACTATTAGTGCTTATGAGTGTACCGGTAGCATTTAGATTCTAGAACTTGCGTTAGTGATGCATCCCGAGATCGCTAGTGAGACTACATTCGTGTAGTAGGATTTACTACATGATAAGAGGCATTAGGATCACCCTTGTGTTAAACCCGTGTAACCTCTCGTAAATTTCCCTTACGATTAGTAAATGCATACGAATAAATAAAACGATGTTACAATAAATTAACACCATTTTACGGGTAACAAATTTTTTTTTTATGATATGGCTTGATATTGAACCACTACGATAACTATGATTGACCGTTTAACCAGGAACGATGCTTACACACAACCTAGATTGCCTATAATTATTGCGAACGATAAATAATTATATAACGCGTTTATATTTAATAATACGTTTCGTCTAAATAACGTATACTATTTATATATTCCCCGAACCTACGAAACTTCCCGAGAACGCTCACTAATATTTTTGGATTTTGACACGATAATCGAGACACACTAGGTGGGCCCCCAACACCCTTTGGGCCACGGTTACACACTACACAACCAAACGGACCCCTTTTTAATTTCTTTCTCTTTCTTTCTGCTGGGACGAGACCAAACGCAAGCCCAAAAGGGCTTTAAGCCCAAAACGCACCCTTTGTTATTTTTTGTTTTCTTTTCTTATTCCCTGCCGCGACCTCACCCAAAAACACCCTTAGTTCTTATGATTTTTATAAACAACACATGCATATTTTTGCTTGCCTCGTCTCACCTCGTACCAAAGAAACAGAAACAATACAAGTTACACTTATTCTTACTCGTTTACTACCCTAGTAAACGCCTAAGCAAACCACCAAACTCACCCTTGATAGATAACACAAAAACGTGGCAACATATTCCTTCGAGCCTCCCATGCTCCCCAATGGCAACAAAATGAACAATGTACACCTTGTGAATGTCAGGAATGAACAGGAAGCAATCTTACTAAATCTTAGCTTTGTAACATCACGATTGGACAAGAATAGAGGTGGCATACGTTTGTATCTATCCTACACCCAATACCATGTGAACGTATAGTGTCTATACTCACCAGAAGTTACTATAAAAACCTTCCATGCAAAGTTAAATCACCTCATACACTTATACGTACCATAGCACTAAAAATACTAACGAGAGAGAGTGATGGAGGGACGAACGGATTGCTAGGAGAACCACATCTCAAAACGAACCTAGGAAGCAAGGATTGGAGCTATTTGAACCTTGGAGGAACGTGAAGTGAACCACGGAGCTTTTGAACCATCCCACGAACCATACGTCTCGTTTTACTCCACCTTTTGAGGTGAGGTGAGACTTCAAATCGTTATTTTCATTATATACATATATGTATTTCTTGTTTTTGCACGAACACTTCGTCTAATTAAAACGTGAAACTAAAACGTAACACATATGTATTATTCTTGATTCTACACGTTTACTAAGTCACAAACGAGCTTGTATAATTATTACAAGTTTATAGTTACGTTTAAATACTAAAAGCCATACGATCTTAAGGCGTATAAAACATGCACGTTACACACTAAAAGACTTAGAATAATTCAACACTAATATACTAAGATGAGAAACTCGTATACCCCGTTTACTTTGATCATATATTGTGGAATGTAGACACACAACCTACATATATTTTTACGTATACTAATAGCTCTACTAGTAGAGAAACAGGATTGATAAACGTTTGGAGTTAGAAACATCGTTTGATCACCTAACGAGGCCTAAAGCAAATCGGATTGAAAACTGTTTTCAGAAACTTAAAAACCTTAAGTGGGCCGTAAAGCCCAAAAAGCTCATTCTAGCTTATTACGATAAGCTAAGCAAATAAGCTCTTTTGAAATGATTTTAAAACTTAAAAAGATGGATTTCGACTAAACGATTGTACCCCAAACCCCTTGGATCGTAAAACCTTAACGGGCCCTTATTTTGGCTCGTTAAGCCCATTTAGAAAAATAAGCACTTTTTAAGCTAATAAGCTGTTGGTATAAGCTGTTTAAGACCTTATGAGCTTATTGAAATAATAAAAATGCTAAGTTTTAAATTTGGTAATGTTTGGACTATTTTTGCAAATATTCGAAAGTTAGGGACTAAAATTGTCAAGTTTGTAAACTTTGGGTGAAAAGTATAAAACTGTTTTTCTAAAGGGTATAAACTGTAAATATTGAAACTTAGGGATAATAAATGTAAATATTTGATATTTGGACTAAAAACGTAAATATATATAATTCTTGGACTAACGACGTAAATGTTTTCCGTTAAGGGTAAAAAGTGTAAAATTGAGAAACATGAAGGATTGAATAGTAATATTGATTTTAATAATAATTTTATAAATTATATATATTTATACTTATATATATATTTGAATATATATTAAAACGATAAATAATAAACGTAACTTATTACATAAATATATATATACAATACGAATAAAACTTATATAACGATAACTAAATTTAGACGAATAAAACAATATGTAACCATTATCTATTTTTATACGACGTAACACATCACGTATGCACTTTATCGATTACTCATAATTAATAATAGACGTTCGCAATAAAACGAGACTTAAGAACTGGAACGTGCCATATCTTATAGGTTGTGTGTGAAGCCTTTGTCTTGCATCGTTGAGATTACATTTGTCCTACGATCCTACTAAGGTGAGTTCATAGCCCACATTTAACTTATTTTTGTGGGGGGGATACATGCTCAAAAACCGAACACAAGTCTTTTCCTGATCTTATTATTGCTTAAGTAGCTATTGCCAAAAGTCCCTCGATCATGAACCTTAATCACTTGAAGGGTGAACGTAAATAATTAAGAATAGATCTATTAGGGATTGACAATCCCCATTTGGTTGCTAGAGGAAAGTTACCAAATGCACTTTATTTAAATATCATAGGTTACTGGCAAATATCTATCTTGGGGGCTATATACTTTACATCATTATTACGGAAAATATTGATGTCTGTTGAATCGTTGAGTGTCATGAGCTTAATGCAATAATGAATGCGATTTTTCTAACTTGTTTATTTGTATCGATATTACAATAAACATCTATCTCTTGTGTTCAAACTCTTAATTATAAACCTATGAATTTCACTCAACTTTTGTTGACTTTTAGCATGTTTATCTCAGGTAACTAAATGGAATGGATGGCAAAGGCACGAAGTGGGCAAATAAAGAAACGTTTATTTCTCTTTGAATAAAACTTGTTGTTGAATAACGAATTCTCTTGGAATTATGAATATTTGGTATTTTAAATAAAACTTAAAACGATCACTTGAATCGTTTTCTATAATTGTGACGAAAGATCAACGATATAATACCCCAAAAGTCTTCCGCTGTATTGATCGATTTTGGGGGTGTTATAACCCGTATCATAATTACTTGACCATTTAAGTTACATTACTTGGCTAGTAAAGTCAATTAATTTTTCTCACACCTTAGCGTTGTACTCATTTTTAATACACGAAACCCCTAGTACACCCCTCCGAGCCTATCCTTTCGTTTCTAACTTTAAGCATCTTATTTAAAGGAAGAATTTGTTATAACCCACTTAAATGTACACCCAAATCGCCTTAGCCTTCCGTGTATGCACTCATCTTTAGTGCATTATTGTTACATGTTTAAACCCTTAGTTAATTATCTAATTGATTACATGGTTGCTAAGTTGAGTCATATCTTGTACATATTGTTTTGGAACGATTGGGACTCATGGGTAAAGTACTAATGTTATGGAGTAATGGGGAAGAACATCATTTATTACCCCCATATGTGCGTTAATCTTAAAAGTACTCCAAGTGTTTTGATTATCTTAATTCGAGTCATTAGATTAGTTTATTGTAAAGTATGTAAAAATTCAAGTGTAAGGGGAATGTACATTCCCTATGATGTATTATTTTGGATGGTAGGGCAAAAAAAAAAAAAAAAAAAAAAAAATCGAAAAAAAATTAAAAAAAGAAAAAAAAAAGAGAAAAAGAGAAAAGAGAAAAACATACGGACTACCATCCCGTTTCATTTTATGTTTATTTTATGTTCTTGTTATTTTTGATTTATTAGCTTAAGTCGAGTCTAGTCTTGGCTTAGCAACGTCATATTGTACATGTAATTAACCAAGATGATTAACTCGTCACCAGTAAATATTGCCTATATCCAATAAAACCGTGTATTCTATATCCCTACACCTAACGTTATAACCCTTTGAAATACCTCTTTGATAGTTTATCCTAGGTGCTTACGCCAAGTGGTGGAGGTTTGATCCTTTCCCAAGCTTATGGTAATCTATTTTGCTATGACAGGTAGTGAGGGATGTTTTCCATTTTCATATTGTGCTATATACTTTATTACACCCGAGAGATATGAGTATCTAAACACTATTTGTGAGGTGCTAGTGTATGACCTCCGTGCTTGTCTTTGGTCTTTAGTGGAACGATTATTTGTTGTAATTAATTTTATATTAGTGTTAAATAACCCCTAACTTGTATTTTGATTAGAATAAAAGCGCATTTGCTTGAGGACAAGCAAATCTCAAGTGTAAGGGTATTTGATGAGGCGAAAAATGAACCGTTTTTAGGGGGTCATTTTAGCCCGGATTCGAATTTATTTGATCAAATATTGCCCTAAATCGTTCCTTTTGTCATTTTAGGTACTTTTGGAGTGAAATCTGAAAAAAGAAGCATTTTGGACGTTTTTGGAGCATAAAAGTGAAGAAAACGGCAAAGTCTTAATTTTCCTTGCTGGGAATAGTACCTGACGGCGTCAAAAGCTTCTACATGACGGCGTCAAGAGCAACACAAGAGGTGGAAGTGGATGATAC
Organism: Artemisia argyi; assembly: GCA_030686995.1. NCBI lineage: Eukaryota > Viridiplantae > Streptophyta > Magnoliopsida > Asterales > Asteraceae > Artemisia > Artemisia argyi. Next base: position 25,584,792 of record CM060705.1, read on the forward strand.
ACGTGATGATCCAGAGAGTTTTGTACTAAGGAGATGACGGCGTCACCCAAGGCCGTCATGGTCCATGTATTAGTGACGGCCCAGAACGAAATTACACATGACGGCGTCAAAAGTGGATCTAGGCAATCCGATTTCATTATGGGCGGCGAGTTGACGGCGTCACATATTTACACATGACGCCTTCACCTTGTAAAATATATATATAGTTTTCCAAATTTCATTCATTAGTGTGCAACTTTGAGGGAGAAACCCTAGGTCGAATTTTTCCAGCTTTTTCATGGGTTTCAACCCTTTGAACTTTTCATGTCAATTTGAGATAAGTACTCTTTCAATTCAATCAATATGTCTATGTGTTGCTTGAATATATCTTACACTTGTCTTCAATTTAACATGCTCGGCTAGATCTCTTTTGTGTTTGCTTAGATGTAGTGAAACCTAGATGTTAATTATGGGTTGATTGTTGGTTTATAGTTGTTACGGATGATTGTATTCGATGTTAGGCTTAAGAAAACTGGTAGACTTCCATTGGTAACTTGCTGAACGTCTTAAGAAACATGATCAGAGGTGTACTATGATTTTTGGTTGTATTTAATGCGTAGGAGAATTCTAATGATCCCATGTTAGGAGCTTCTAACGGCTCGACATAGGAGTGAAGTAGGATCCTATAGAGTTAGGGAATATTGTACACGGCCCTACGACTAGTATTAAGGAATACGACCCGTCATCCATGCAATTGTAACAAACTATCAACCTGTAAAAGATATCTAGGGAGTAATGAAACCTAAGTAAACACAACATTCCCCATCATTGTTTACACCACAATAGTATAATTAGTTTCATTTCATTTTTGTTATTTTATTTTGATTGCATCTTTAGTTAATTTGGGTTAGTTGGCTAGCAACTAATTCCGCCCACTCTTCCAAAACCCGAGATTTTATTTGCTTTTATAAAAATAAAAAAATACAAAAAGAATCATCCCTCACCTCTAGACTTAATTTAGGAGACTTTCTAATCCTAGCAACACTATTCCTGAGTTGAACGATCAATCCCCCGGTACTTGTCATTATACTATACTACAACGATCAGGTACACTGCCTGGTGGGGGTTGTAAGCTTCTCGAGATCCCTTGAGAGGTAAAACCTGTTGCGAGGGTGTGATCCCCACGTATCAACCACCAACGTCTGTTACTGATTCACCACCTCCACCAGTTCAATCGCCGACCGTTTCAATTCACCCCATGGTCACACGTTCTCGTGTCGGGACTACTCGTCCTAATCCCCGTTATGCTGGTCATGTGTTTATAATGATGCGTTTCGTGATCCCAATTGGCAAAATGTTATGTGTGATGAACATGATGCACTTATTAAAAACAAAACTTGGACTCTTGTGCCAAAACCCCCGGATGCAAATATCATTCGTAGTATGTGGTTGTTTCGTCACAAGTTTTTATCAGATGGCACTCTTAGTCGTTACAAGGCTCGCCTTGTTGCGAATGGTAGCAATCAGGTAGATGGTGTCGATGTTGATGAGACATTTAGTCCGGTTGTTAAGCCAGGTACTATTTGGACAGTTCTTAGTTTGGCTATTTCTCGACATTGGCCGGTTCATCAGCTAGATGTCAAGAATGCATTTTTACATGGGGATTTGGCGGAGACTATTTATATGTATCAGCCGCCTGGGTTTCGTGATCCTGTTCATCATGATTATGTCTGTTTATTGCAGCGATCTTTGTATGGTCTTAAGCAAGCACCTAGAGCATGGTTTCAGCGGTTCGCTACTTATATTACTACTGTTGGGTTTACTTCTAGCCGTTGTGACGCCTCCTTATTTATTTACAGACAGGGTGATGATACAACATTTTTATTACTTTATGTGGATGACATTGTTCTTACTGCTTCATCTGATAGTTTGCTACAGCGGATTATTAATTCTTTACACCAGGAGTTTTCTATGACCGATTTGGGTGCTCTTAATTATTTTTTGGGAGTTTGCGTTACGCGTGACTCTGCTGGGATGTTTTTGTCACAGCGTAAATATGCCATGGAGATTTTGGAGCGTGCACATATGGTTGGTTGTAACCTTTGTAGGACTCCTGTTGATACTGAGTCTAAATTGGGTGATGATGGTGCTCCGATTTCTGATCCTAAGTTATATCGTAGTCTTGTTGGTTCTCTACAGTATCTTGCTTTTACTAGGGCGGATATTTCTTATGCAGTGCAGCAAATTTGTCTTTTTATGCATGATCCTCGTGAGCCTCATTTCTCAGCTCTTAAGCGGATTTTGCGGTATGTTCGGGGCACATTAGACTATGGTTTACAGTTGTTTTCATCATCTACTTCTTCTTTGGTTGCTTATTCGGATGCTGATTAGGCTGGTTGTCCAACTACACGGAGATCTACTTCTGGTTATTGTGTTTTTCTTGGCAACAATCTCCTCTCCTGGTCCTCTAAGCTTCAACCGACGCTTTCTCGTTCTAGTGCTGAGGCTGAATATCGTGGGGTTGCAAATGCTGTTGCTGAGACTTGTTGGTTGCGGAACCTGTTACGTGAGCTACATACGCCATTGTCTTCTGCTACGCTTGTCTACTGTGATAATGTTAGTGCCATCTATTTATCTTCTAATCTGGTTCAACATCAGCGAACGAAGCATATAGAGATTGATATTCATTTTGTACGGGATTTGGTTGCTGCTGGTCAAGTTAGAGTTCTTCATGTACCGTCACGTTATCAGTATGCCGATATTTTTACCAAATGATTATCTTCTGTTTTGTTTGAGGAGTTTCGTACCAGTTTGAGTATTCGTTGTCCTCCCGCTCAAACTGCGGGGGAGTGTTAGTCGTGTATAGCCCATGAGTCGTATGTATGGGCTATGGCCCGATAGTGTCTAGGGCTCTTAGAGTGGTGGCAATGGACAGCGGCATGGACATGCCGGCGGTGAACACCGCCGCCAGTCCACCGGCATGGCCAGCGGCATGGTCTCAGCGGCTATTATTGCCGTGGAAGCATGGTATTTTCGAGGCAAAAATTGGACCGTTGCATGCTACAATAATGCATAAAAAACAAAAATTGTATCCGTTGCATGCTTTGGAGGAGCGGGGTAAAAAAAAAAAAAAAAATTTCCTATATATACAAACACAAACACAGCCTACAACTCACACACAAACACAAACATTAACTCACACAGAAACATAAATTTTTCATATACATACATTGTGAAGCATGGAAAGTGGGAGATCAAGAGGTCGTGGACGTGGCTACCGTCCTCGTGTTCGTCCGCAAGGTCCACCACCGATCCATCAACAATACCCTCAATCGGGATATTATCCACAACCTCCACCACCGATCCATCAACAATACCCTCAATCTTTTAACTATCCTCAAGCTCCACCCGCAATGAACCCAACCCAATATAACATATCGATGACGAGTGACTTCAACCCCTTTGGTGACTACCGTGAAGGTCCTTCGCGTCGTGAAGCAAGTTTAGAACGCGAACTTCCTTTATATGGTGACTACGATGATGATGACGTTGACTTTGTTCCCGAAACGCAACAAGAAACTCAAATTGGTATATATATATATATTTTTATAAGCGTTATTTTATATGTTTTTTTGTCGTTATGGTATAAATATATTTTTTTATATGTTTTTTTTCGTTATGTAATTGTTATATTTTTTTATATGTTTTTTTTTTTTTTTTTTAGATGAAGATGTTCAAGTGGTTAAAGAGAAAACTAGAGCGGATAAAAGGAGTTGGTCGTCGATCGAAGAGGTTGCTTTGGCCAAAGCATGGATTCATATCTCGACATGTAAAAAAGTCGGGAATGAACAAGGAAGAGATAAGTTTTGGGAAAGAATTTTGGAGCATTTCAAAGCCACAATTAAAAATAGTAAACGAACTCATCATTCGTTGAACACAAAGTGGAAACATTTGAATCACGCAATGGGAGTATTTAACGGGCTTTACATCCAACAAGTAATTTTTAAACTATATACTTGTGTTAATTTAAATATACTTGTGTTAATTTATATACTTGTGTTAATTTAAATATACTTGTGTTAATTTAAATATACTTGTGTTAATTTATATACTTGTGTTAATTTAAATATACTTGTGTTAATTTATATACTTGTAGAACCGCATTCGTGCGAGTGGGTGTGACGATGTCAACGTCTTGGAAAATGCCATGTCTGATTATATTAAGAGGAATAAGGGCGTTTCGTTTAATCATCTTGATGCGTGGAGGGTTGTTAAGGATGAAGCGAAATGGTTTGAGCAACCATGTTTTGAAAAAGTATCTTCGACATGTCATTCCGACAAACGAAGAAAGTCGTCGGAATCTACCTACTATGGGTCCGGAAGCAATGACACTGTTATTCCGAATCTAAATGACGACACAACTCCTGTTTCAAAAAGAAAAGGGAAAAAGACCGCTAGTGAGACGTCGACAAAGAATAGTGCTGCTGAGTTTATTGAGCAGTATACGTCAAAGAAAGCACTAGCTTTGGATGAGGCCATGGCTGAAAAACGTGAAAAGGATAAATTGGCCCAACGGTTGCTGCAGACACAACTCGACAATGCTCAAGAAAAGGCTATGCATCGGGCACTGAAATTCTACAACGAGCCGCACGAACACATAACCAATCAGGTTATGCGAGATTTCATTATTGCCACAAAACGTGGGTACGCGGAGACGTATGGATGGCCTACGAATTTTTAGATTTAATTATGTATTTTTTTTCCAAGTATTATGTAATATTATTTTTAATTATTAATGAAATATTTATGTTTTAATTAAATTGTTTAATTTAATTTATTAAAAAAAAAAAAAAAAAAAAAAAGTTGGGAGGTATGAAAAAGGCATGGTTGCCACTAAAAAGAGGTTGGGAGGTATGAAAAAAGTATGGATGAGGTGAAATGAGGTGGAATGATATTATTGGTGGATTTGGGAGGTATGGATGATTCTGAAATCATGACTGCCACTACCCTTACTTATGTCGGTCTTATGTACTATTTATACATTGACATATGCTGGAGAATGAGATACGAAACACATAAACTATATTATCCTACAAAAGTTTGTTTCTAAATTGTCTAAAGTAACAAACATATTATTGTCTTACTTTTATCGATGACTCCATTTCCAGTCATCATAAGATCTTGATATGCAAAATGACATAAACTCGTTGTCTAAGATAAAAAAGAATGATAACTAGAGAAATATTGTCATAACATCTAGAAATAGTTTGTTACTTATAATAAAGGGAAAGGTTGGCATCGTAATTAACCTTTATGTTCATTAAAATAAAGAAATTTCATAAACTTTGTAAATCTATTAATTATTGACAAGTAAGAGCGTTTTTGTTTTCATTAATATTAACAAAAAGAAAGTATTTTTCAAAAGGAATGAGATATAAATACCAAAAACTAGCAAAATTTTAAGAGCTAAAATGTGATATATCAGAACACGATCCCTATCATAAAGAGGTTTTTCGGCGAGCATTGAGAGGCTTTAGCATACCAGAGATCGAGACACAAGTGATGATTCTAAGCAACATGAATGGATTATCAACAAGTAAAGCAAATTGTATACGAAGATCATGTAACAAAACCCTAAATCAAGGTGCTTGATACAAATATTTGATGCACGAGAGGTGAAAAATACAAGTCATTGCAACATCAAGAGATAGCGACATCCATGACACGTCACAGAACAAAAAGATTAACAAACGAGAATCGTGCAGTATGGTGAATCGTGTGTTTTCAATGAGCCTAAGGAAATGCATTAACACATCATTCCAGTGTTAATAAATTTAACATCTTCCAAATTCTAAGGTTCATAAACACGTACACTTGTTAATGTTCATTAACATAGCATTCTAGTGTTAATAAATTAGAATTCGTATGAAATAGTTATTGCCAAAACAATACAACATGTGTTGACTTGTTTGTTCTCTCGCCATAACTTTTTTCATACAAATGCCGATTTCGATGAATGAAGCAATCATGGAATCATGAGAAAAAAATCTACAAGCGTATCTCTTTTAAATCGAACCATGTGGACAACACACGGGCCCATCCTTTGTCATGCGCCATTTTATATAGAGTTAATTGTCTGAAAATGTATTTAACTTACCAACTTTTATAGATCCGTGTAATAGCCTTTTTTTCCTATTAAATCACAAAACTTTTAAATTCGTGTTTTTATGATCATTTTATCCTTTAGTATCAATATGTTTATATTGATACCGATGGGTAAAATAGTCATAGGATTCGCAGAAAAGCAGGAATTCAAGAATTTTGTAATTTAATAGGAAAAAGAAAAGTCCATTTCACAAAATTGATAAATGGGTGTGTCAGAATTATTTTTGATTATTATGATATATTAATATTTCATAATTTTCTCATTATAAGAAGGAAAAAAAAAAAATGTTGCATTTTCATAATTTTTATAGGCAAGTTTCTCACACATGTGTGAAGTAAATATGAATAATGAAAATAAAAAATAGGGTTTTGTTAATGACAGCCATTAAAGTTATCGTTAGTAAAAACTTAAAAAATAATATATTTTAAGTGGTGCAACAGAATTTACACATGTATCATGTATGTCTTGAGTTTTCCTTTTATCAAAATAATGTTGATGTATTATTTGATTATTTCCCGTATAAAATTAGTTATTTGCATTTGTTAATGAAGAGTATTACCTACGTGTCAGTTTTGCTAAATTGCGCATTCTTTTAAATAGTCGTGAGAGGCACGCGTGACAGCTAGTCAAAAGAATCAGAGTGAGGGAGAAGGTACGAGTAGGACAAGAGCAGTTTCTATTTTCAATTTTAACCCTCTATTCTATTCTAATTTACAAATTAGACCCTCTGCTCACATCACATCGCAACCTTATTTATTAAGTAAATTGTTTATACGGAGTAGTTGATTTTTTAATTTTTTTTATATCATTAACTTAACTCAAAATGTTACAGTATTTAAAATGACATTTGAGCAACTAGTTATCTCATTATATGCACTACAAATATATTTTGAATGTTTTAAGCACAATTTGACCCGCAATTATTTAATTAAAAGCTTCTTCAAAACATGAAATATTTTTAAGAAATAATCGCTTTGTTATTTAAAATGACGTGTTAATATCACAGTGTTATAGTTTTGTCTAATTTTTAGTTAATCACAAAAGGAATAAAATACAATCAGACTTTGAAGACACTTTCATATGTTTGTTTATTGTTTATAGTGTTCATTATCTATATTTAAATTACTTGTATAAATTCTGAAATGTGCTTCGTCCATTTCTTATCACGCATAAAAACTCTCCAAAGGAGTCTTACAAGCATATAATTAGCATTGATACACTGGTCTTTATATGGAGGAGAAAAAGAAAATGACATGCATCTTTAGTGGGTTATGACATATACTTGAAATTGTATATTTTGTTGTATTATGCGTGAATTTTGTTATTTGACCCCCCAAAAAAGTACAATATCTAGCTACTACATGTAACATGTACACTCGAAACAAATCATATGGCATAAATCATCGTTTTAGTTGAGCTACCAATGATTAATAACAAAATACATCATAAGTCAGGGTTATCCAGCCATCTATTTAATAACATAGTATTAAACAATGCATGCTATCTAGTTGATTTACAAATAGTTTGAAACATGTTGTAAGCATTTTAAAAGATTTAAGTACAGGTTCACAGTCAAATATTGCAAAAATTATGAAGTAGTTTCTTAAAGTTATACAATTGAACATACCGATTCATATACACTTAATACAATTGAATATATCGATTAAAATAAACTTAATACTACTTTTAAGTATTAGCGATTTATACACCAAAGTTTTCTGTTTAACCATCTTACATTCAAATGATTCAATCATTAGTAAGAACTAAGAAGTCATCTATTAACTAATAGTAATATATATTACGTTAAATTGTTTATACTATCTAACTTTTCTAGCGCATAATCGATTATCCAAACAAAAAATAAATGAGTTGACGTTCTTGTTTTGAAAGCTTCAATTTTCCGAAAAAACCATATCAATGAAAGTACGATTCATATAAATTTCATTAACAATAATACAGTAATTAACGCTAAAGTATCTCATAAAAGTTGAATACACAAACATTCTTAAAACACATTATTTCCGTGTCTAACTTTCTAAAACTTTATACTTTTGCCCTCTTATCGATAAAAGACAATAAGAGTTTAAAAGAATAAATGAAGATGTCATTTATTAGAGCTTTACTAGTTAAACAAGGTAGTATGAAACTATGAATAAAGTGGGTTTGTTTTAGAGTAAATAAAAGGGGTTAGTTTGGTAAGAGGTAAATATTTAGGAAGAGAAAGTGAAAACTATTATTATCGAAAAGCAAAAAGCCCCGAAAGTCGCGATCCCTGAAAAAAGAAGGCCTTTTTACATTTCCTCCTCGTAACCCACGTGCTAATTTGCGCCGTATGTTGCCACTTTTCCCTTCCCATCAACTCTCTTTCAAACTCATTTTTAATGCTTACTAAAATAAAAAAGTTAATATTAGAAAAAATTAAACGTCTAGGTTTAACCCAGATAACAAGTTTAGTCCTTAATTCGTTTTAATTACATCACAAATACTTATTTTTGAAACCTATTATTCACACAATCCCTGTTTTGGATGTGACGTTAGTTTCTCTATTAAATGTTAAAATAATATTTGCATCGTTAGTCTCTGCGTTAATATTTTTTGCACAATTAGTCCTCATTTTTAAAATAAATTAAAAATGTGCCATTTCACATTTGTTTTAAGCTTTTTCGTTGGATTTAATATCCGTTTTTATATGTTTTCATACATTTTGTCCATTTTTTATACCTTTTTATCTGTTTTATGCGTTTTCATACGCTTTTGTCCGTTTCTATACGTTTTCATCCGTTTTGCCAATTTTTATACGTTTGCATCCGTTTTTATATGCTTTCGTCCAATTTTATCCGTTTTTATACGTTTTCGTTCATTTTTATATGTTTTCATACGTTTTTGTCCGCTGTTATACGTTTTTGTCTGTTTCTATACGTTTTCATACGGTTTTGTCCGCTTTTATATGTTATCGTCCATTTTCATACGTTTTTATCCGTTTTTATATGTTTTCGTCCGTTTTTATACGTTTTCATATGTTTTCGACCGATTTTTATCCATTTTTATACGTTTTATGTGTTTTCGTTCATTTTTATACGTTTTCGTCTGTTTTTATCTGTTTTTATACATTTTTGTCCGTTTTTATACATTCTCTTCCCAACACAATGTCGATGTCAGCTATATTGGATTATTCTCCGCCATTCATGAAGTCATTAATTAAAGTTTTTCAAGTTACTCTCTAATTCGAGAAATTTGGAGTTGACGAAATCAAATTATTCATGCTGATCCAGAATCATTACTTATATATATATATATATATATATATATATATATATATATATATATATATATATATATATATATATATATATATATATATATAACAGGAGGCATTTGATGAAAATGTCACCTCATTGCCCAGTAATTCATTATCTGCCATGTCATCATCCATGTCATCACAATCTGTCCGCAATTTTTATAATTTATTTTTTATTTTTTAAAATTATTTATGAATTCATAATTTATTTTTTATCTTTTAAAATTATTTATGAATTCGAATTTGTTTTTTAAATTCGTTTTTTAATCCAGAAAATTCGGAAATTTATTTCTCAAAAATATAATGAACCTGGATTCGAACATGGGTCTATTTGTAACACTGGCATATATCTTTACCATTGCATCAACACAATTCTTGGGATTTAATTTGCAGCTTATTATTGATAAACATATGTAAATAAATAACCACTAAAATAAAGCCCAATCCATTCGTATAATTATACGGAGTTTTTTTTTTTTTTCTCAAAACCCTAATATCACTTATTCATCTCATTATCACACACACGATATTTTTTTTTCTTTTCTGATTTGATGTGCTGGTTGTTCATCTTCTTTGTTGGTAATATCGTATCAAGGTATGTTGTTTATAATATTTGTCTATTTTACATTATTGGTGCAGGAGCTTGCTTATTATGCTGTTGGAAACGATATAAGTTTACATTATTTAATGTAGCTTGTGTTAACAAGGTTATTAGTTGTTTTCAAGTTATTGTTACGTTTTTTTACTATACATCGCTTTAATTACGTATGTTTAATCAAGGCTTCATGTATACGGTAAAACTATTATTCAATTGTGTGTTGTGTTTTTATTTTACAGCACCAATCCGATTTCAGTTTGAGAGGGATTTTGGTTCACTGAAAGATTTTAATCATGCTTTGAGAATACCAGGTCTTCTTTGGAAGTAGCATGGTGAGTTTGCTCATGAGGTTTTTTTTATTTTATTTTACTGTGATGATATAAATAACCATCCATGTTTGTAGTTTGTCGCAAGTCGCAACAATAATACTCCAATAACAACAAGAAGATGTCATTAAGAGAATGGTTTATGTTTCTGATATTGATCACCATGTATAAAGCTACATAAATCTTTGATTTTATTGTTGTTTCTAACTATCTTCTACAAGTTTTGATCTCTATTTACTTTATTGGGTTTGTTAGATGTAGGTAACTGAAGAAGAATTCTGTGTCGTACATCAGTTTTTCAGGCAGAATGGATGGCTTCGGAGGTTCTATGAAATGAACCGTCAGATGAAAAGTTGGTATTCTTTACTCTCTTCCGTAGTTTTGTAAATAAATTGTATATTTGATTGCATAAAATACATTTGTTCAGATATTTTGATGAATGCACTGCAGCTGTGATGTTATCAGCTTTGGAGTAATTTTATTGGAGCTATGTACATTGCAACAAACCTGAGCTGGAATGAACCCGATGTAGCATAATGATTACTACACCAGTGGTAAGTTATTAGGAGATTTAGGTTATTTATTCTGATAGCCAAGTATGTTGCTCTTCATGATGAACCCATTATGCACCGGATAAGTTAATGGTTTTCACTTGTTGCACATTTGATATAGATTGATGGGAGGCTACAGAAGCTTAAAAAGGATGTCATTGCTCAAGACTCCAAACATAGGAAGACACTTAGGGAGGTAATTTATTCATCTTATTTGCTTGAAATTAATAGTACATGTTCACATATTATTAGCACTCTCTTGAATTGTAATTAGAGTGTTACTCAAAGGTTGGAAAACATCAGCTTGGAATGTTTTTTTGTAAAAAACTAAAAACCACCTTTGTAAAACTTATCCATACACGCTAAATATCACGGTAGATCTGTCAACTCTCTATTGTATGTATATGATTCAGCTACAATACGAAGCTTTAGCGATGAGATCACTTCATCTCTAGAAGTTTTGAATATTCAATCATCATTTGCTTTATTGTGTGATATGATTTATAGTATCTCTATTATAGGATCATCATACTTTAGAGCTTTTTAATGCAATTTGATCTTACTTGGGCATTAAGTTCCATAGTCCTCTAAGGTCTTGATATTATCTCAACTTTCAGCTAGAAAAGGGTGTAGATGGAATATTTAATAGTATTGCGAGATTGGATTCACGTATTTCTAGCGTTGAACATACAGTTGCTAAGATTGGGGATCATTTGCAGGTGAAATTTTACTGTTATGTATAATAAATGCTTTTGAAAATTTTGAATTTATGCTTATTGCTCGGTTGCTAAATTTTATTTTGATTTATGTTCTTGAATACCAGAGTGCATATTCACAGCGAGAGACTGCAAGCCAGACTATGGAGCTCATAAAGGTATTTTAATTTGATGCAGTTGACAATGATTATCTGCTAGGTTGCACGGACACGGACACGGTGTCCGACACGGACACCGCGATACGGCAAAATCTAAAAATATAGGACACGGACATAGCGTGGACACGGGAATTAAATATTTATTTTATATATTAAAGGTGACAAGGTTGAATTGGTAAGGGATCAGATGGATATCTTATTTATCAGGGCTCAAGTGAGGTAAAATTGTACCCATCATATACTTCGCCGATTACAAACACTAATAATCAATACCTCTTTCAGCAAATCATACCAAGGAAAGATGCTGATGACATGGCACATCAGGAGCTTCGTATTCAACACATTTATTATCATCACCATGTTCATCATTACCATAACATAGATACAGACCAGCCATGATCCAATCAGAATGATTTTGGGTTAAACGATTTGGGCGCGGATGCTCCACATTGTGGGTCATCAAATATAATGAGTGGGCATGTTGAAGGTAACCTTGAAAATTATAGTTTAAACAAAAGTGGCTCTAGCAGCAAGCATGGAAGCTGCAACGTGCAGAATGAGAGTAACATTGCAGTAACATTGCAGTCAATATGGAAGGTACAAATGTAGAAAGCAATGTTGATATAGTTGAGAAAAGTGGAAGTGGTGGCAATGGTAGTGGAAATAATATCCATAAATCTGCACAGAGAGAAGCAGCTTTGACTAAGTTCCAAAAAAGAGAGAAGTGAAATGCTTCCAAAAGAAGGTGAGTTATACTTGATTTACTCAATAATTTTATTTATTTATTTTAATTAACATGATCTAAGGAGGTTTTATGCTTTCAGTAGACATGTTGGCCTATTTGAACCATCTGACTTTTTTACTTTCGGGATGATAATATTGATTTTACCCATTTGACCTGTTGTTGTGTTAAAGATTGTTCATCATTGGAATTGACACATGCATAAGTAAATGGGTAGAATTTGCCCAATACATGTTGTTATTGTAACAATACTCTTCGTCCCAAAATAAAAGCACTTTGTTTCAAGAGAGGTTTTTGAACGATTACTTGAATATTTAAAATTACCGTCCCTATTAGATAAATAAAGGCTTGGTGTGGAACATATTTGAATGAAGCGTGTATAATGTATGTAAAACATATACGTTTGTCCTATGTTATTCTATCAAACATGCAATGAACCTGACTTTAATCATAAAATAAAAAGTATAAAAGTCTGCACCTATAAGACATTTACTTCTTTTCTTTGTCCGGTGCGATATCAAAACAGAAAGAAACTGGCAGAACAAAGCCACGGGTGCGCGGACAATTTGTGAAGGGAACTATTTTTACAAAGAATGATTAATTCAACCAATTGTGTGATATACTATTATAATCGAGTGTTCTCAGTATGTATCTCGGTTCATTTTTTTACCCCTTTATCTCTTACAAATCTACTAAGGGTGTGTTTGGTTTAGCGTGTTATTTGACCATATGGGCTTATTTAAATTTGGAAAAGCTCATTCTGGCCCATTTTATGTTGAATGGGTCTAAGGTGTTGCAAAGAAAAAAAAAGGACTATATTCACGAAGTTCAATTGATAATATGTACTGTTTGATTGCTGGAGCATGTTTCTTGAATGGAGTTCGCTATACTCATATATTTTTTATATTTTCCCCACTATCTTATCCTTCAAGTGGCCCGTGATTAATAAAATGTGTATGCTGATTGAGTAATTCATTTTTTTTTTATCTTAGGATGGCGCATGGGGACTGAAAGTAAACAACAGGGTAACCATGTTCCTTCTTAAACATGATATGTCAAGGTAGCAAGATGAAAGGTGTCAAGTTCAGGTAACAGGTTAGACAAGTTTGAGCTGATAATTATTTTTGTTTATTAAATAACACATTTTGCTTTTGTAATTTATAGCATTGCATGTATAGTGGCCGTTGGTTAGTTACACCCAGGGTGTTCATTTAAATCCACATTTTCTATGAGTTGATCAGCAAGATTTTTTTTAGATAGTTTATTAGACTAATTTTGAGTGGATGTGAGGTATACGAACTCTGAAACAATATGTAGATTGAGCCATTATTAAATTTGCAAATGCTTGAGGCAGAATGTGAAGTGTTTTTAACAGAGTTAACAATCCAGAATAGTGCTTTGTTTGTATATCATGTATGCCAATTATGCAGGCTTAATAAAATTATTTGAGTCTCCTCTTTGACTCTAAATCTAACAATCTCATTCTGTCGCCTTGCTTATTCCTTAAACCATCGTCTAATATGATAAGCGCCAATAACACTGATGTAGAAGATGCTCCATTGAACGTGGCGGTATGAATCTTTTTTCTAATATTAAGATCAGAGCTGACCCAAAACATATATTGAATTGTTTATATATTTAAAAGTTTATTTTGTTAGTATTTAGCTTTCTTTAATTAAAATTTAGTATAAATCTTTTCATTAATAAGCGATTGATCAGTTCTTACTGCTATGGTTTACAGAAACGGTCTGCGGCTTTCAAGTTCCACTACTTCCAAGGCAACCTCAACAAATTACAAAAGGCGCTTTCAGAGATGGGCATTTCACATAAACCTTCCTAAAACTTGACGCTCGTTGTGACTTTGGTTGGAGCCAAGGTAGATTATTCAGTAAATAATGGAACGGGTATGCAATACCACAATGTCGAATTACTACTCATAAAGTAAATTTCCCCTACTTAAATGTGAATCTTGCACGTACATGTTATGTATGCTTACTACAGCAGCGTAACCTTTTTTTTATTTCCCATGGTATCAAAGACGTCAAATATCATGTATATTTATTATTGTTAAGGGTTGATTTTATAATGACTATTTATCAATGAACTTGATTTACCTCACCATTGGTGATTATTATTGTATGGATTATTTAGTATATAGTCAAATAGGTGCCTTTAACCAAAATTTATTTGATTCAGTTATATAAATCTCATCCATTTTGTCATTTTTTATGATTGAATTGCGTTGTTATTTCCAATAATAGTCTATAAAGATTTCTATATAGGCTTAAAAATTAACTACATTATAATTTATATTTTGTTTCTTTAGTTCAATAATGTATGTGAATGATGAAAGGATGTTACATGTTTAATATTCCTTATCCATTATGATCAACACACATTGTGTATAAAGAAGCTTTATTTTTTGTTAACCGGTTAACATTTTACTACAAGGATACACATTTGAGGATACAACAGGATTGCCGATTAAAGGCGATGTTGATTGCACATGCGCCGATTGAAGAGGCTCAAACTCATCTTTGTGTAGCCGATCAAATGGCATCTGAGTATACGTTGCAGACAAAAAAAAGAGTGAGGTATGCATAGTAGATTACGGAGCACTGAGCCTTGGTTGAAAAGATCAGGCCGTGCATCCACATTATATTGTTTGAAAAAGCAACAAAGCTTTTCTAATTTTTGTAAGAGATAGTATATTTAGCACGGTTTAATGCCTTCGAAGCGCACGAACTTCAAGCCAGGTGAGTAATGGTGCTGGTGTTGTCCTCTTGATGGAAAGAAATCTCGCTATGGAGAAGGGATTACCAATTCTTTGTGTATTCAGGTACTTTTGCACTTCCTTTATATTTATGTCTTTTTAAGTGCTAATGTGTCCTTATGTTGACGCGGTACCAATTTTTGTGTATTCAAATATTTAGTGAACTTTAGCCAAAAGAATAGCATTTCAAGCTTTAATGCCTGTTGTTGTTTATATAATTGGTGTATTGTTTAAGAGGGATGTTTTTATGAATGGGATTATGTGTAATATGTTGTTGATTAGTACTTTAGGTGTAATGTTGCCGCTATGTGCGGTTTAATTTGAAAGTTGGCTTTTCGCCTATTAGTGAGTAAAAGACAACTATTGTTAGAAGTGGGAATTTTATCCAAAAACCAGTTAATGTGGTTCGTTTACGTAAAGTGGTTCATATTGTATATATCAACACTTTAATCGTACGAGCCAAATGGTTCAATAAGTTCAAATGGGTCAAAAGTTTATCTAAATTGGTTTCAAATACCTATAATCTATTAACTGTCTATTAAAAGAAGTTAGATGAATTATTTTAGTAAAATATCTTTATAGTCTCCTCTAATACATTGATTACTTATAAACTTATAAACATAGGTAGAATTTAGGAAACCAACTCGGCCTATACTCTTTGTTATGTACTTAAAAATGACCATTTGTGAACACGTAATTAGATTTTATAGCCACCCCGTTGGTTTTGTAATCCCTACCTAATATCTAACAGGTTGGTCATCAGCGACAACTTACAACCTACATCCCATTGCAAATGTTCAACAACCAATTCAACAGTTGTAATGGTTGAACTGATTTGACACTACTAATAATAAGAGTACTACAATTATGCCGTATTTGTACTTTTTAAGTCTATTCACTGAATTTTTTGTAACTTTTAATTCATTGTAGTTGCAACGACGTACTTATTATAAGTAGCATGTATCTTTGTTTTCTTAGTTTTGGTAACTTTTATGTGGTAGTTATGATATACTCATGTACATAAACGCGAATATTTGTTCTTATGACTTGATGGGCAATATATTTAGATTTGTTATTTCATCAGTATATAAGTTGGGACAAATTTTTTAATTAGAACGTTCTAAATTATAGGAGAGCCTCAAATGTACTGTTTTTCTTATGCTGTGATTTTCTTTCTTTATCAGTTTGTTTTATTGGACTTAAAATGGGTTAAACCACTTTAGGACTTTTGCTATTATTGGTGTTCCACCCGCGTTTATGAGAAAACGATTATGCCAAGGATATTGCCGGTGAATGCCAAGCAAACTTCACCAGCTTCAGAATTTCTTACAATGTGGTTCGGTGAAACCGACTATTTTCATTAAGATCTTGACTCTATTGCAATGCAGGTTTGTTTTTCTATGTGTACAGAAAGGAAGTAGTCAAGGAAATGTTATAGGGTGCAGCCCCTTGAGTTTTGAATCAACTTGTGAATGAGATGAATGACATATTAGCCAAGAAGTTTGTGTTCATCACTTGTGCTACTAACGTGCCTGAGATCATCGATCATGCACTTTTAAGTCTTGGTCGTCTTGATCAGTGTAGAAAGGATTATGATAGCGGTTTGGAGGCATGGCTGGCGACTCTTATTTTCGTTGTTTGAATATTAATGAGATATCATTGTACATAGTTCTTCTCTATTTTATCATTTATCTTAATATTTTTTATTTTATTTTATCACTATATTATTTTATATTAATAAGATATTTGCCGTTCATCACCATTTATTTACATCAAATTAAATTCGTCAAGTAATATTATGAAACATAATACAAGTACAAATGTGAGAAATCAAAGTGTGAAACAAAACTTAGTTAATGATTCGTACGTATTAAAAATCGCATGTTGCAAGTTGCAAGGTAATTCCATGCCATTGGTGTTGTTTGATTAAGTTAAAGAAATATCAACACAAACTTAAACGTTTATATGTTATTATAATTTTGCATTAACTAATACTATCCAAGGAATAATTATAAGTCATGACCGCCTATTGGGCAGGCTTCAAATCTTTAAAAATAATTTCCCGTTTGCTTCTTCAGGAGTTAGAGTGGCCTCAGTTGGATCATAGTTATATAGTGATCTGGAGATTAATTTGATAGCAATATGGGTAAAACCTTTTCTTTCAACATGTACAATTTTCAATCATTTTTTACCACTCTTCTTTCGACATAGTAAAATATGCCAACGATAATTATAAATCATGCCCGCCCAATGGGCGGGCTTATATGCCCGGGAGGGCTTATATGTTATGCCCGCCCATCGGGCGGGCTTTGAAGTCTAGTATATATATATATATATATATATATATATATATATATATATATATATATATATATATATATATATATATATATATATATATATATATATATATATATATATATATGGGGGGGGGGGGCGAGGTAAAGGGGAAATCCCCTGTAAAATATATTACTCCAAAAAATTATTTAAGTACAACGGATGAGAGTGAATTCTCTTATCTCGGCCCGTTACATACACAAAACCAAGCAACTAAAAGTGCTACAAACCTACCCTCTTTATTCGGAATTTTCGTTAGCACTTCATTTTTAAAACAGAATCCGAGCTTACTTCAACAAGGGCACGGGTAAAACTAATCCTACCCCATGACTCAACACAAAACTAGTAAACACATAAAAAAAATGGTATTTGGCGGAACCATCTCAAGTCCGTGTACCTTTTTGGTACCGAGCCCCCCACCCAACAAGGAAGACATATCCCGGTAAATTACCTAGGTAACACTGGCTGACCAAGTTGGAGTCCGGATTCGAACCCCCACCTTTAAGCTTTGACTTGGTCAACTGCGCGCTTTTGCGATAGTTGGTGGCCAACTGCCAAAATATATATTAAAGAAAATTAAGAGTTCGTATAAATTAACTAGTAAACACATCCAATAATAAAGGCTTACCAATTTGTGTAGCTATTAAGCTAAAACCATCCTCCGAATGAGCAAGAATCGACACACCATGAAACTTAACCCATTACTTGAAATTTGTTGGAAATACATTCTCATTAATCCAAATCTCTTTCGCTTCTTTAGATTTTTAACAATAGGTTTAAACTACCTATCAATTGAAATATCTGGGTAGGGCTGTAAATGAACCAGACGAACACGAACGGAGCCGTGTTCATGTTCGTTCATTTAATTTTAACCAGACAAATAAACGGACTCGAACGCTTAAACGGACGAATTTTCTTGTTCACGTTTAAGAAAATGAGTTGTTCATGTTCGTTTATATTCGCATTAAGACACTAAACGAAAATAAACGATCGAACATAAATGAAAATAGGCAAATAAATATAAACTTTATTGAGTTCTTCACAATATAATGTTTTATAAATGTTGTTTTGTTTAAACAAACTAATATTTAAAATTATAAAATTAAAAGATATAATATATGAACATAAATAAATAAATAAACATAAACGAACTTTAACGAACGCATAGTCGGACGTTCACGAACATAAATGAATGGACGAGACTTTTATTCATCTTCGCTAATTTAACTAAACGAACATAAAATATTGTTCATGTTCGTTCATTTGATAAACGAATGAACATAAACGAACTTTTTACCGAACGGTTCATGAAATATTTATTGAACGTTTAGTTCGTTTACAGCCCTATATCTGGATGTAAAACACATATTGCATCATTTCTCTTATAATGTAATATTATGTTTGTATTTTAGTCGGTGTATTTACACCGCTTTTTTTCTTGAATATAAATCCTTTTATAAGATCTGTTTTTGGCTTAGTATTTTTTACATATATTTTTTATATTCAAAATAATCAAATAAAATACTATATAAAATTTTTAAAAAAGAAAAATAATTAAATTTTAGAAAAAAATATATTTACCTAGCTAAAATTTTACAATAATTTATTTATTACAAAAGAATTTACTAAATTGATTTTTTTAAAGATAAAAAAAGAATTAATTGCTGAGTTAATTAGTCAAAAGGTAGTAGAAATTTCATTTTGTCAAGTTAAGGGTATCATTCTGAACTATTAAAAGTTTAGGGTACTAGATGATCCGGTTTGCCAAGTTCGAGGTACTAATATGTGTTTGGGACTTTTTTATTTATTTGTATTTTTTATTTTTATAATTTTGTTTATATAAAAAAACTATAAACGTGAAAATATGAAAAAGAAAATATAAAGTTTATTAAGTGTAAAGCTTAAAACTGATAGTAACACATAAAAGAAACTGACAACAAAACTGTGTTGTACTACTGAGGAGACAAAAAGGAATCTTTTGACTTTTGACCCCTTGTAACATATAACACATCATTAGATCATAATATAGGGAAATGATTTGTGCATCATTTATTTTTGTCTATACATCACTAAATTACACCAGTGATGCATACAGTACAACACTGCTATGCATAATTTAGTGGTGGATGACAAAAAAAATGATGTACAAATCACCTCCCCATAATATAGGAACCCATGAGGGCTATAAAGGGGGTTTAAGGTAAAAGATTGTCCACTCAGATTATAATACAAAATAGTTTTATTTTCTTTTTATTATTTTTTTTTTCTAGTTTTTGTTTCGAATTTATGTCAGTTTTAAGATTTTGACTTATTAAATTTTATATTTTCTGTTTCGTATTTTCAAGTTTGTGGTTTTTTAATAAAAGCAAAATTATAGAAAAATCAATAAACGAAAAAAAAAAAAAAAAAAAAAGGAGAGAGAGAGAGAGGTGCCGTTTGTAGAAAAAAAAAAGAAAAAAAAGAGAGGGGGGCGGGGGGTGTTTGGGGTGGGTTAACTTGTCAAAATTGACGGTACAATGTGCATGATTTGACCTTTCAATCTGCATTAGATTAGAATGTATTAGCAAGTTTTGTACAAATTGTAGTTGTCTCCAATTAATAGATTCTTCAAAATTTGTTGCATTTGATCTAAAAAATTAAATGTCTATTTAATTAAATATACATAAAAACATGTTATTTAGAATGCATTTATGTCTTTATGACTCCAATAAACCTGACCTTCAGTCTTGAACGAGGTCCATAGCTAGCCTATCTAATAAGTCGTTAATCTTTAAAGTCAAACAATTACTCCGTACTATTTAAAAGAGTACAATGTAGCAAATATTTAATTGAATAAAATATTTTTAGTATGTACTTACAAGTATAACAACTTTCATTAATAATATACATTATACAACGAATCAAAATGTTACTTATAGCACGTAGGGGTTTATTAATAAATAATTAACAAAATGAGTAAACATTGTAGACCCAAATGAATAATATACATTTTCTCCAATACATCATACTTCAATTAACAACTTGCAGGGTACCCGCGCGTTGCAGCGGCGAGTACCCTGAAATAAAATTTTTCGATAAATAATGTATTTTAATTTATTATGTTCTTTTTGACAATAAATTTATGGATATCAAAAATTTCGTATAGCATGTGCCCGTTCGGGCTCGAACTCGTTGGCCCGTGCCTGTTCGGGCTCAAGCCCGTTTGATCCGCGCTCGTTCGGGCTCAAGCCCATTTGGCCCGTTGCCCGGGCTTGAATATTTGTATAATGTGCTTTATTATTTGTAGTAGTGAAATTTAATGCAGAAATTGTGTTTAATTTGGTTGTACAATATGTTTGATAATTTGTATTTCTTATGTAAGGGGTGTTTTAATAACTGTATTAATTTTATTTATTGACCAATTAAATAATTGATTACATTAAATAACATTAATGTTGTGTTTTGTTGTACACTATGCTTCTTGTCTTGTACGTCTGAAAATTATAAGTATTAAAGTGTTGTACACTATATTTCTTTTCTTGTAAGTAGTCATCATAATCATCAATAACATTGACCACTTTAATACCATTAATGTTGTAAGTCTGAAAATTAAATCATGCTTATTTTGTTGTACACTATGTTTATTTTGGAGTAAATCTGAAATTCTGAAAATTGGTTGCAGCTATTGTACATTATGCTTAAATAGTTGTAATTTTTGGTGAAGGGGTGTTTTTAATATCATTAATGTTGTTTGATAGAATTTTGGTCTTAAAATGACACCATGCTTTATTTTGTTGTACAATATGCTTACTTTGTTGTAATTATGAAAATTGGGTGCATTAAAGTATTGTAAACCATGCTTAATTTCTTGTAAGTCTTAAAATTTTAGAGAGAGAGTCATTAATGCTTTATATGTAGTATATATATTATTCAATAATCAATCAAACATACATCATAATTTGTTTAACTATACTATTATCACTTTGTTTTTATTCATTAATTTTAAAAAATATACAAGAATACATAAAAAAAAAAATACTCTATATATTACGCCATATGCAATAAAACTAGTAAAGGATGAGATTTTGAATATTGAGGTTATCTGAAGAAAACAAGTCTTTAACACGTATGTACGCGACCTAATAAAGTTAGTCGTGATTGAACCAGACCTTTTCGCTCACCACTCCTCACTCTGTATCTAACAAGATTTGAATCTTCTTGACCTTTTGCGAGAAGTTTATGTATCTTAGAATTAAATTGGTGACTACTAATCCATATTTAATGATAATCAATACTATTACGGAGTATTACATAATACATATCAGAAAATCAACTACGCTGATACTCGAACTAATAGTAAAATATAAATAGTCATAAAGCACATACTAAAATAGTTTATACAGAGTAATAAATTATTGTTCCAATCTCACTTATTCTTAATCGCACATACTACATATTAAAAAAATTATACAAAATATACGGCTTAACATAATCGTAAACAAATTTTAACCTAACACAAAGATATCGTCGTCAAAGTTTTGACCAAAAGAATTTATTGTCAGTTAAAAATATGGCTATCTACATAATACTTCTCTCAAATTCTGGTCAAGGAAAGACAAGGTATAATTGTTGTGATCTTCACCGGGTATAAACCTTTAACATTGTGTTATTGAGTGTTTTTAGTAAAGAGTAGTAAAGTAGTGAGAAATAAACATTTTTAGCTTATTTTTTTGAGGAAACACTTTACTTTAAGTAAAACTCAAGAACATAACTTTTTGTGTTTATTTTCATTTTCTTTTTTAATCCAAACTCGGGAACAGAGTGAAAAAAAAAAAAAAAAAAAAAAGGTATAACTGTTGTGCAACAAATGCAACTACGAAGTACTATACTATAAATAATATAAAAGAATAAAGAAATATTATTACATAAAGTAATTTCCGTATAAAAAATTTGTCTCTCTTTCTCATGTTACAAGAGAAGAGAAAGAGAGGTGATGTATAAAAAGTGAACCACCAAAGGAAAGGAAAGAGTAGGGAGTGGTATATTTTAATACATTAAAAGTGTGAGTTAGTTTTCGTGTATTTATACTCTTTCTTTTCTCTGTCTCATCTGCATATATTTTATATACAAATATTTTATACAAAGAATCTTGAAATCCCAAAGTTCAAAGCAGCTGCAAATGTAATCTCATACACAAAAGCAGGTTCAGTTTTTAGCATGCATTCTTACTTTACTTTTATATATTTTATTTTTATATATAATTTTGTTTGTTTGTGGAGTGAAAAATGAGTATTATGACTACTTTCACAGAAAGGTGATTGCTTTTTTATGGAGGTCCCTATAAACACTCAATATACATAAGCACTCTTGCTTGCTTTGATAGGCGTGCTTAGATACACACCAAAAAATTATTTAAATTATTTTTTACTTTTTACTGTTGTTTTGTTGATTATAAGTTAGCCCCACCTTTAGATTTTTGCAGGTTTATGTTTCTTGGTTGTGTTTTCTTGGGGCATTTTTTGGATTGTTTTTAAGATTCCTTTGTGTTAGCCCCCTAAAATAGACTTATGATCCCCCCTTTGTTTTCTTTTGTTGCTTCCTTCTTATGATACTAGTATGTGACAACACCTTCAAATCTTTTTGTTTTTTGTGTTTTTTCAAGTGTCAAAATTTGGGCCAAGTTTGAAACTTTATGACATGGGTTTGGTCTAAATTTGTGTAAAGTTTGAATCTTTATGGTTTTTGTGAAATGGGTTGTGAAAATTTAAGTGTAAAGATTGGAACTTTATGGTGTTTATGAGATGGGTTTGGGTCAAATTGTGTAAAGATTGAGTCTTGGGTTATGATAGTTTGATTATGAAGAGACCCTTATTTTGTTAAATTTTTTTAAATAAAGGGTATATTTGTAGTATGTCCACCATTGAAGAGAAGCTGAATTCAACAGGTGGGAAACACAGTTTACTTGAAGAGATGAAATTGTTGAAGGAAATGCAGGACCATTCTGGTAACTTTTTTTTGTCAAGTGCTAAAAATTTGCATAAAAAATGATTTTTTTTTTTTGAGGTTTCTGAGTTAATTGTGTATAAGCTTATGGAATATATGTGTTTATGTTAATGTTTTGCAGTGATAAAGAAACCAATAAATTCAGAGCTATGGCATGCATGTGCTGGGCCATTGGTGACTCTGCCACAGGTGGGAAGCCTTGTTTATTACTTCCCACAAGGCCATAGTGAACAGGTTTGATTTCCATCTCTTGTTTTCTATGTTTTGTTATTATAAGCCTTTTTTTTTTTTTAAACAAATCTTTAGTCTTAAATGCTGTAAATTCTTTTTTCTTTATGAATCTTAACTTCAACTTTTTTGCTTGAATTAAAGTCTTGGTTTTGTTGTTAATGCAGCTTGTTTTTGAGCAAATTATAATAAGTGTAGTATGCAAGAATCTTGATTTTTATCTGTCTTACTTTAACTATTTTGCTTGACTTGAAATCCTTATTTGTTACTGTATCTGCAGTAAATCATTACTATCTCAAATATGATTACAGATTATACAGTATTACTTTGGTTTTAATTCTATTTTAAAAAAAAAATGATTAAAGGAGTTTTATGCATTAATGATGCAATTTGTAGACTTTTGACCCTTTTTGACACATCTGACCTTTTTTTCTCTTCCAGTTAATTTTGTTAATTACCAATGGGCTTGTGGTCCACTGGGCATGTCTTATTCAGTTAAGCGTGCCTAGTGGAGAGTAGTACCGGTTTGGGTGACCAAACCGGGAAGTCCTCCCTTGTGTACCACTGCCCTGTTGGTACGATTTCAAAGTCCTTCAATGAAGGTTTCAACCCACAAGGGTTCGAATCTGGAGAAGGCAGGGTTTACTTCAATTTAAGTGTCGTGCCTTCGGGCGGCTTAA
Source organism: Artemisia argyi (assembly GCA_030686995.1). Classification (NCBI taxonomy): domain Eukaryota; kingdom Viridiplantae; phylum Streptophyta; class Magnoliopsida; order Asterales; family Asteraceae; genus Artemisia; species Artemisia argyi. The sequence continues at coordinate 25,609,326 of CM060705.1, forward strand.
GTTGAAGGTTTTCCTCCCATCGGGTTTCAAATTGGACTTGGATTTCCCCAATGAAAGTCAATTTTCAAAAAAAAAAAGTTAATTTTGTTAATTAATTTTTATAGATTTTACTATTGGTACTGGTTTAGACCGATAGAGTTATAAACTTAAAATATAACCATAACCAAATTATTTTTATGTAAATGGATGTAGCTTGCCATGTAGTTTTGATTTGAAGTTTATTAAGTGACTATACCCTTTGGGTGGCATCTTGGGATGTTAGGAAATTAAATTGAAGGTGGTCCCTTGGATGTGATGTTGTGGGGATCCAAGATTTTTTTACCAACATTTTCGTCCTGGGATGTAAACAACGACAGATATTCAATAAGTTTTCTTACATTGCAAACCAACACATTTATGGAAGTTATAATCACTTGTCGCAGTACCAAAAGTCGTCATTTTTTGTTATGGGTGAGATGTTATGTTTGCGGATCTTGGCTAACAGAATTGTCTATACCAGGTTGCAGTTTCGACAAACAGAACCGCAACGTCACAAGTTCCTAACTATCCAAATCTTCCGTCACAGCTGTTGTGTCAAGTTTTAAATGCTACATTACATGTATGACGCTTAGTTCTTATCAAACCACATATATTTTTTTTTTTCCATTTCGTTACTGTCTATATGATTTTTTTTTCCGTTTATTGTGGTTGTTTATATAGGCAGATAAAGAGACCGATGAGATCTACGCTCAGATGAGCCTTCGACCTGTTAACTCGGTGAGTAATGTCATCAATTCAGTTTACTGGAAAAGTCAATCTTTGACTTTTGAAAGTCAACTTGGCCTTTTTAAATTTCAAAAGAATTGTTTCTTTTTGAGCTAATTTAATTCTCAAAACATCATCAGTACTTGGCTATTTCTTGCAAAATGTAGTCCTTGTTTTATAACGATGGTTTGTTTTAATTAGAAAGTCAACTACGATCCTTTAAAAAGTCAATTATTTACGTCTTTTGTAAAATGTATCATAACAATTGGACTGAATGTCACATGAAATCAGGAAAAAGATGTCCTTCCTATACCCGACTTTGGGATGAAACCTAGTAGACATCCAAGTGAATTTTTCTGCAAGACTTTGACCCCGAGTGATACAAGCACACATGGTGGCTTTTCTGTACCTCGTAGAGCAGCAGAAAAACTCTTCCCACAATTGGTAACATTTAACATCTTTTATTTCGATTTTCCTTGTGAGATAAATAGCTATAGCCACTACTAATTCACGTTCATGGTTTTTACTTTCCTCAGGATTTTTCAATGCAACCTCCAACTCAAGAACTTATTGTTCGGGATTTGCATGATAACACATGGACATTTCGTCACATATACCGCGGTAAGCATTATTAAGGTGTTATATTTTAATTATTCTTTATGCTTTGAGTTGGATAGAAATTGTAAGGAAACATAACAATTTTAAACTATTTAACGTTAATATGTGAAATTTGTTAAACTTTTTGTCAAGGGCATCTTTGTCATTAAAAAAGTTCATCAACCTACCTTTTTCCATCTCTTGCTAAACTTTGTAGCGTTTTCTTCCTTCCTAATGCAGGGCAGCCAAAACGACACCTACTGACTACAGGATGGAGTATGTTTGTTGGTGCAAAGAGGCTTAAAGCTGGTGATGCTGTTCTATTTATCAGGTATGATTCTTAGTATTGACAGACTTTAACTTGTAAATAAAAAGCAGGGACATCTTCTTGATGAAAAACAATGATATTAATGATTTGCTATTAAGAAAATAGGCAAATAACTAAGTTTACGTTCAAAAGACACCCGGGAAATAATAATAGTTTTAGTTTTAATAACGATGAGTCGATGAGATTGAGTGTCATTTCCCCACTTTGACCCTGAATATATACCGAAATAACAGCCATGTGGTAACAACAACTTAAAGCAAACATCAAAAAGGACATGGCTAGTGTACACGACTACATGACCAATCTGGGATATTTTTGTCTCTAATATCAGGTTACTAAAATGGGTAAAATTATTTGACAAAGCAAAACAATCATTTAAAAGATACCAAACGCTTCTTCTAAAAGTTTATATTAATTTTTATTTTTGTCACGGTCAACAAACTGATAACTCAATTCACAATCTAAAACTGACATAACATGCAAACTATTTGTTCACAGGGATGAAAAATCACAGTTACTATTGGGAGTACGAAGGGCAAATCGTCAACAAACGTCTTTGCCATCTTCAATTTTATCTGCAGATAGTATGCACATAGGAGTCCTTGCTGCTGCAGCTCATGCTGCTGCTAATCGAAGTCCTTTTACCATATTCTACAATCCCAGGTAACTGTCATATACAACTGATACACGCAAATTAGAGGTGAAAAAATGGGTAGGTATGATAACGGGCTGAACCAGCACAGCAAACACTTTTTGTCATTTTTTTAAGAATAACTTAATGCGTTAGATATGATCACAAAAACTATATTATTTGAATCATAATATACGTTTTTTTAATAAAACTATTCAAGAGTCGGTCGGATTTATAGTACACTTTTGGCAAGTTTCGACCCGTTTCCTTTCTAGGCTAATTTGATGGTTAGATCTGTTTGAGATGAAATAAATTGGTTGAAATTGCCACCATTAATGCTAGTAGATACTAATTACTTTGTTATCCACCTATCTTTTGAATTCTTTTAGGGCGTGTCCATCCGAATTCGTCATCCCATTAGCGCGATACCGCAAGTCAGTCTATGGTACACAACTTTCTGTAGGCATGAGGTTTGGAATGATGTTTGAAACCGAGGAGTCAGGAAAACGCAGGTATGCTGTAATGTTTTGAATAACTAATCTACCAGAAGTATCTAGAGAAACTTGAAATCACAATCAAAGGCCTTGTTGTGAATTCAAAGTATTTTTTATGCTAATTGTTTATTTTGATGTATGCAGATATATGGGCACAATTGTCGGTATAAGTGATGTGGATCCACTAAGATGGCCCGGCTCTAAGTGGCATAATCTTCAGGTATTAAGACCCTCAAGAACTATCAGATTAGCTAACATAAAGCGTCGGCTCGATTAAATTAATGCAACAATTGCGTGATATGAATTCAGGTTGAGTGGGATGAGCCAGGGTGTGGTGATAAGCAAAGTAGAGTGAGTCCATGGGATATTGAGGCCCCTGAAAGTCTCTTTATTTTCCCTTCTCTTACCTCAAGCCTTAAACGACCCTTCAATTCTACTTTCCTTGGTAAGTCCCTTCTTTCCGCTTTTTCTCAATCTTTCTTACTCTTATAACACTTTCTAATGATGTTTCTTCGTTATATTATAGGAGCACAACCTGAATGGGACAATATGGTAAACAGGCCGTTCATGCGGGCCCCGGATAACATGAATGGAAACTATTCAAACACTTCAATGTCTACCTTATGGTCAGAACAGCTGATGAAGATGTTGATGAAACCTCAAAACAGTAACAACACAACAACTTCTGTTTCACCCGTCGTTCAAGAAACATTTGCTGCTAACAGGAACCAGTTGTTACAAGTTGAAAACCGCCCCCAATTTAACCTCATTCAGCCAAGCACCTCAAATGTAACATCAAACTCATCACCACAATCTAATGCAAATCTTTCTGCTAACCAACAACCCCAACAGAAGCCCGCTAACCAAACACTAGTATCATCAACATCAGAAACAGTAAAATCAGAGTCAAAGCCAATTAACAGTCCTCAGAATCCTGCAAACGAACTTCCGTTTCTAAATCAGTTGTCACCGTTTGATTCAAGCATACTCAACGGTCAACAATTTGATTCACCCCAGATTGATTCTTCTACTCTTAACGGCTTATTTCCCTACCCGGAAACCAATGTAATGAACCCATATCCATCTCTCGGGCAGGAAACATGGGACCCACAAGTGAACAATAACTCCAAAAGCTTCTTCCAACCAAACACTTGTCCCTCAAATGTGTACGGGTTTAAAGACTTGTCAGATGATAACCATAACAACCAAAGTGGTAATGCATACAGTTGTCTTAATTTCGAAGGTAGTAATGGAGGTGGTAGCACGGTTGTCGATCCTTCAGTCTCGAGTACAGTATTGGACGAGTTTTGCAACTTGAAGGATATTGAGTTCCAAAACCCTTCGAATTATTTAGTAAGTAATAATTTTAGCTCAAGCCAAGATGTTCAGTCACAAATTACTTCGGCTAGTGGCCTTGTGGACTCTCAAGCTTATTCTATGCAAGAATTGCCTGACAACTCGGGTGGGGCCTCTTCTAGTAACGGGGAGTTTGATGACAGCGGACTTTTGCAGAATAACTCATGGCAACAAGTTGCTGCTCCTGCCCGTGTACGAACTTATACCAAGGTCAGTAGTTTTTCTTGGATTTACATCAAGCCAGAGCTTTTGCATTTCTTAAAAGAGTTATAAACATAAAAGTTATGGGATATTGCAGATTCAAAAAGCGGGGTCAGTTGGGAGGTCTATTGATGTGTCGAGTTTCAAGACATATGAAGAACTTTGTAGTGAGATTGAAAAGATGTTTGGGCTTGAGGGATTGCTCAATGACTCGAGAGGATCCGGTTGGAAGTTGGTGTATGTAGATTTCGAGAATGATGTTCTTCTTGTTGGAGATGATCCATGGGAGTAAGTTTTGTTTCTATGGTATTTTTTATTCAAATTAGTTGAATTAGCCCAATACTGCATATTACTATACTATCAAAAGAGTATTATAACTTTTAGGATATAGTGAAATAGTCATCTAACTTCATGGCATTTAATCAACTTTTGCAGGGAATTTGTTGGGTGCGTGCGATGTATCAGGATTCTATCGCCTTCTGAAGTTCAGCAGATGGGTGAAGAGGGAATGCAGCTTCTTAACAGCAATGCAGCATTACAGGCTGGGATCAATGGTTGCCCGGCGACATCAGAGAATGGCCCCCGTACTTGGGTCGGCCCCACATGAATCAACCAGTGTTAACTATCAGAGGTAGCAAGATTCTTGGTATGCTAATCTGTTTGGACTGTGGTTTGTAGAGGTGAACATGGACGATAATTTAGGGAGGAAACAGCCAGTTGTAGTTTTATGATCAGATGTTATGAAAAGATTGTCAACATTTGAATCGCTATATGAATTAAGAATCCCAATTATTTTAATCTAGTATGTCAGTATGATCAACATTCATGCATCATTTATATATCAAGTATCTTAAATATTAGATTACGATTTTGAATGTGTCATTTCATATTTGTCACAAAGCATTATTAGAACTCATATTGATTTATGGATAGTGCTTGGAGTCGGCCTAAATACTATCAAATGAATATATATCAAGAGAATGGAGTCTGCATAAGAAAACAATCCAACTATAGATACTCAACGACAAGGAAATGATCACTAAGCAATGTTTTACTAACCTATCTAACTTTCCACTTGCTCCAACTTTGGTCGTTTACAAAGCATCACTTCTCCAGCTTCATTCTTTAACCTTCTGATCTATAAAACCGTAAGAACATTTCCAGTAACTCAGTAAGTACAAATCTACCCAAAAACAGAATATTATTCTACCACGATAAAAAAAAAAAATCAACAATAAGAGGGTCCTGGATTCATAGGCTTGGGAGAACCTGATCATTGAATGGAGTTGGCTAAAGATGATGAAAATGTGGCATGTTTCGCAATAAAGGGGAGTTTCCATGGCATTTCGATAGTGGACGCCTTAGGTAGATTGCAGGTACGAATGACTTTCTCAGAAACTTAAAACCATGGTACCATAGACAAATCACATATGTATATGGAAGTCATGGATGACCCTAGGATTACGGACTCGTGCTCCATAAACATACCAAATCAAATAAAGTGTATTGCTAGTCGAGGGACTAAGGATAAATTTTATCAGGATCAGTTAGCTGTGCAATCTAGATTGGGACATAAGGTACAACAAAGATATGTGTCATGTGATGTTTGGATGACATATATTACATGTACTAAACCCCGTGACAATTGTTACAAACTATATTTGTTGTCACTTATTAAAAATGGCATAAAAAATTTGTTTAATGTATGACTGTCTACAAAAGCTCATCTTTGGTAGCATATCAGAAGGGATAGAAATATAGCATCTAAAACTCCAATCTCCTATACATGGACATGATGTAACCTATGCAAGTGGAAGCATCAAGCATGTCATGAAAACATTAAGGGGACGTTTGGTATGACTGAACAATAAAGAAAAAAAAAATGACAGAAAAAGAGAATGAATCTCATAAAAAAGGATCGACTCATTTGTTTGGTATAATCAAATGATCGACATGAAAATAATGATTCTCTTTCTTTGGTTATATCATGAAGTGGAACGGAAAACTCGAAATGCATTTAATTACTAAAATTGTTGTTTTTTTATGCACTAACAATTTAAATTGATAGGATGTCCAAATCTTACTTCTATCCTTATTTGTACAAAAGTTTTGGAAGTATATATATATTCACCTTTGCTGAAAACAAATATATATATATATATATATATATATATATATATATATATATATATATATATATATATATATATATATATATATATATATAATAAAAAAAAAGAAATAAAAATTGATAGGTGTTTTTCAACAACATTGTGATTTAATATTATTACTTATCTTTTTTAAGTTCATATCGAAATGACATGTGCCTAAATATGTCCAAGTAATTGTCCCGGTTAACTTCTAAGTTAGTGTGCAATTTTTTAAGTACACAAAGTACAAAAAGTATCGGACAACTTGGTTTTTTTGGCGACTTGTTTTTTTTCTTTTAGTGAAAAAAAGTGAAACACATGTCAAGTATATAAGGTGGTTGCCCAATTGACAGGTCGCCATGAGCTATTTTGAGAATTTTATTTTTCTCTGGTCTAGAAAAGGAAGGCCCATTGGGCCACTAGGCTATTTTGGGAATTAACTCTTTATTATATTTTTTGAAAGGAACTCTTTATTATTTAAGTGTAACTTTGCATAAGAATCAAGAAAGGAAGAAAAAGAAAAGTTTTAGTAGTAAATTGGTTGAAAGTAGCTATAAGTTTAGTTGTTTCATTGCTAGTTAGTTTAATTATTGCTTTACTTCTAAGTGTGAACACTCTTCTACACATAAAAAATGTGAAGTTTCTATATTTTACACACATATAAATGTGAGAAAACTTAATGGTTTATGCGACAATAATAAATTCTGATAACGTTTTCTAAACTAGGGAGAAAAATGTGAAGTTTCTATATTTTACACACATTAGAATTCCTTTTGGTACTGCAGCTTTCAAGTGTGATACTCATTCTGATATGGGACCATCACAATCCAAAGAGTAGGTTCATGCCCGCAGCATGGTGTTTGAGATGCACACACAAAATCATGGTCCACCTGGCGATTTCTCGGTTTCCTTCCAATTAGGCGCTCATGTTGACCTTTCAACCTTGGAGCATGTGTTAGCTAACGGTGTGCTTGAAGGTGTTGTTCTCAGTCGTAAGCTTTAGAAGATTTTGTTCGCTGTCTTGATGTATATTTAAGTCAAAGATCATAGCCAGTTTCGGAAGATATGTTTTGTTGAAGATTTGAATGCTTGAGTAGTTGGCCTTGTGGTTTTCGGAAATGTCATTTAGGATTTTTCTTGTTGCAATGCTCAGTCTGTTTATGTCATTCTTTCAGCTCCTTAAACAAAAGAAAGTACAAGAAAGGTTTTAGGATTGAAACTTTGTGATTTTGCTTCACTAACTGCTTTTCTCTTAGACGATGAATGAGTTGGGTGTTTGGTTGTTGCATCTTAAAAAATTGGAATCAAAATCTTAATACGGACTATTAATTAATTAGCTTGTTATTAAAAAGACGGATTAGCTTGTTATTAAAAAAGGAACTGATTTTAAAACATGAAGTATTAATTAGCTTCGTTGCACATGTAAACAAGACTGGTGTCATGTGATAATTCGTTTTGTTTTTTCTCTGGAAATTGTTCTCGAAACCTAACTGTCCAGCTGAACTGGAACCAGGCCATGGAATGTTTTTTTTCTTTCTAAACCGTGTGAATCATCTGATATCGCCAAGGGGGTAAAACACAACATCTTATTTTTTTGTTTATTTCCTTTAAATTCTTTGAAACCATAGTTGAGTTGATGTTTGAATATGTTTATATTTGGATATTTGTCTACAAATTTCAAGTTAACCTTCTAATTTCATGATGAAGTATAAGTGTGTAACACAAAGCCCTCGCAAACAACTATATATGCAGTCATGTGAGGAATTGAATGCAATCTCAGGACTACATGAACCATGTTACTTTAAATTTCAGTCGACTAATACCAAATTCAAAACTAATGTACAAATCAAGATCAAGCTATACCAAATTCAAAACTAACGTACAAATCAAGATCAAGCTAAACATATCCATAAAATACCTACAACCTCTGATCAAAAACCATAATTCCCGTCACGAGGCATGATCATCACCATAAGTTGACCTAACATCCTGAATAACCACCGTTAGTTGCGCCATAATCAACTTCATTCGTTTAGCATAAAGCTCAAGTTGCCTAATCTTCAACTTTTTCCGATCCATTTCTCCTCCCTTTTCGTCCCCTCAACCAACTCCAACCCATCCTACACAATCTCCTCAACCAAAACCGCACCATCACTACTCCCACTATACTTCACAAACTGATTAACATTCATATTCTTAACCTCCTTCTTATCCACTGCATTCGTACTCGTACTCTCCAGTCTCCACATTACATTTATCATTACTAGTATTCCCCAAATTTGTTTCGACAACTCGTAACCTTTCTGTTCATGACTTTTCAAAAAACTTATTTTTTTCTCTTCCTACATTGAGATTTTAAGCTGCAAATACATCCTATCAATTGATATTTTAAGTATATTGAGATTTTAAGTTGCAAACACATCCTATCGCATATGATTGCCACTCAAATTCCATTGACCATCTGTTCTAATATCGAATATGATCCCCTATTTACAAAACAAGTGTTGGATTGTTTTTTCACTAAATCCTGAAGTCTGATTCCTGGTTAAATCTTATCGCATCTGAAAATGGCAGCTTATTGATATAATCGCAATCCGAATTTTGCCTTAATTTTCTTCCCGTAGGGAATTAATGGTTTATGTGACAATAATAAACATATGACTTTTGACAACATTTTCTAAACTAATGCAATGTGTTTGATGAAGTGTGTTTTTGATGTTCATTATAGTATTTTGTGAACCTTATAAGAACATGGCTCTCAATAAATGGTGGTCAGATATCAATTTCGCATCAAATATTTTAATCTAATTGGATGTTGATGACAAAAATTGAATTTAAAGGCTTTTGTAAACTATGTTGTTTTTCAGCTGCTGCTGCACTCTTTTTGGGGTCATAGTTTTCTGCTTTTTGGACGCTGATATATCTATGGCGTTGGGACTAAAATTAAAAGGTTTCTAATGGCCTGGTCTTTTCTGCAAAGGTGCTAATATGCAGCTCTGTTATCTACAGTTTTGCAGCTACGGGGTAGCAAGTATGGCTTGCTAGTAGGTTTAATTGGGCGGGTTGTCAAAAGTATTCCAATGAAGCACCTTTTTCAATAAGATAAACCCAAGACAGCGAAAATGGACCAGAAGCTACAGTTGCTTTCCAAGAGCGAAAAAATAAAAATAAAATAAGGGTCTGACTGGAACGGAGTTGACTACCACTATGGGTTACTGTAGTTTTTTTTTGAAGCTTCACGTATACTGATATATTCTCGTGTAGCCTGATATGGTTATGTAACTAAATATAAAAGTTGTAATATGAATTCGCATACTATTGTACTAACAATTTCGAGTAATGTCAAAGGAATCGGTTAGGGGTGATGTCCAAAGTCCAAACCATCAATAATTATTATATCAAATAAAATTTCTGCATATGCCTTAATGTGAATTATTTACTCGGTTGACAAGCGATAGCAAGATAGCAATGTTGTGTGAGGCTAATAGTAAAATAAAGTACAGGAAAAGAATTACGCGTGTCAAATCACAAGAAATATCGAAAGAACCCATTTTCATAATCAATCTAATCCAAAGAATTATGCATTACACATCTATATATACACGCCCACACCGTCTTGCCATTTGGGCTTAAAATGATCGATTGCCAAAACTTTTCTTTTGCCTCTTTCTCAAGCGTAGAGCCTGCAATTGTACATGAACTAAAATTTATCTCGATATTTGTATTCTGATGTTCATGAACCAAAATTCTTCTTGTTAAGTGAAACCAAACTTGAATCCCACTTCATTATCAAGGCAGGAATGTCATCTTTATTTCATATCTTTCAAAGTACGAAGTCATGAATTTTGTCGAAATATTACCAAATGCAAACTAGATTGTTCGGTACACTTGATTCTATAAAAATTCAAAAGGTTATCCACCGGAGCATATCATCAGCATAAACTAACAATTTATAGAATTTAACCACAAGTAGAAGAACGCAGATTACCAGATGCATGTCTTGACATTCACGACCGCCATAGATTAGGTACTGGACTTACAATGGCGATACTACAAAATGGCAAACTTTCAACACGTATCTTAAATGGAAAATTAGAGATTCAATTACAATGGAGATTCTGAGACCATAGAGATAATCAAAGTCTGCTTCACTTTTGGAAAAGATAGTGTTATAATTTTATCAAAACACAGTCACTTTGATGGTTCTACACCCAATGATATATATATCCTTCAACATTTTTGCTCAGAATTTCTCACTAATCAATAAGCTTGATTTCTTGCTCAACATAAAAAGGGCAGCATTACATAAACTTTACTAGTGTTCAGTCATCTTCGGAAGTTGAATGCTGCCTGCAGCAGGGTATTTATTTAATACATCCGTCCATGTGCTTCGTCCCTCACAAAGCTCCTGCACCACTGCTGCCACTTCCTTCACGCTCACAAAAATTTGATCCTGAGTGTCCCACTCACGAATTGTCACTGATGATGTTGAAACCACGGTAATACTGAATGGCATACCACATTCATCTGCTCTTGCATATGTGTTCACTATTGATGATATGCATATATATAAAGATATTAGTCTCTTATTGATTGTGCAATCACGTCAATTTCACATTTCTTTGAAACTTTTGTTGGTGTAATCAGGAATATAGAAAAGGGGCGACTTACTTTTTACTATTTTATACAATTTGACTTATGTACACTTATTTGTTTAACCTTTTTTTAATTAGAATCAAAGTTTCAAATTTTGACTACAAAGACTATATTTAACTTGTTTTACCAATTAGAGATAAAACATAACCCAAACTGACCCGAAGTAGAGGCCTCACGTGAAATTCCAGCTGCATGCAGAGATTCAGAGATATGTTGAATAACTTCCTTAGATTGCTGATCCTGGACCAAAGAGAAGATGTAACATTGTTTGGGTGCCACAAGAGGGGAGAAACGGAATACACATATCTCTTGTTTGCCAGCAGTGCTAGGTCTAGTGTAGAAAGAATGTTCAAAGAGACAATAGATGATTCGCCCCATTACAAATGAGATTCGATCACAGCAGATTTAAAAGTCCTATGGTGCACTTTTCTTGTTTCCTTTGCTATGGATACCATGTTTCTCTTTATTGTAAGAGTCTTCTCAAGAGTGCAAACTTCAAATTCCACCTCCCCTTTGGATTCTAAAGCAGCCTTCATTTTCATAGCATCTTTTTCATTCATCGTCTAAGAGAAAAGCAGGAAAATAGTAGTTGTTACAACCCGTTCAGGTGACAATGGGTCAATTTGACTTTTACAGTATTGCTAAAAATGCAAACATTATCGTGCTCAATTGTTTACAAGTTCCTAAATTACTTTACTACAAAAAATGTCAGTTATCTTTAAAAATAGCCATTTTGTAAATCCAAATTCAATATAATAATTAAGTATGAGATTTTAAAAAGAATGTTGACGGGTCAGTCTGCTTTGACCCGAAAACAAATCCTATTTTTGTAGGAGAACAAGATTCCTTTATCATCATCAATAATAAGTACTCCGTATTTTTTTGAGATTTGATTAAAAATCCCAAAATTCTGACTATATTTGAATATCGATAACCCAAAAATTTTCAAGCAATTCAAATATATAGTGTTGCTGATACAGTTTACTTGTATACAATCATAAAAATTGGCTTTTGAGAAGTAGGCAGAGTTTAGTTAAACAAAAGAATAAAGAGATTAGGGATCTAAAGCGATACATGGACTGGGTTATAAATAGCATTAGAGCAGATAATGCAAGTGATTTTTCAAATTTCAAGAACATGGATTGCAACTAACACGAAACCTTTGATGTAATGTGAGAAGAAATTGCTTTACCTTGAGTGCTTCAACAACCTTAATACGGTCATTCCCAAATGCAGGACCAAGCTCCTTCTTGATGGGTTTTATAACCACTTTCTACAAATACTTAGCAGCATGCTTAATTTAAAAGCGTACGCAACAATTTAACATGTACAAAAGTTACCTCTACTTCTTTAGGTTGTGCCAGTTCCTTTCTTGCTTTAAGAGACACTCCAATTTTATCCTAGGCAAAAAAATGAAACCAAAACTTTGATAAAAAGCTTAATATGACTAACTAAAATGCCAATTAACTGTCAAGCTAAGATAAGTGACACCAATTCTCAAAAGTAAAAAAATTGTGAAAGACCAGAAGCTTATATGCAATTTGAAATAGGTGGGGTGATAATAGAGGCTTACAAGATCAGACACAGATCTATCAGCAATCAAGACACACTCAATCCAACCGAAAGAAGACTTGATTTCAGCCATCCAGTAATCTTCAGCGTAGTTATCCATCACATTTGGGAGATTTTGTCTGAAACGTAAACGTTTTTCATCTATCCCAAGACGTGTCAAATATAGATATACTCTCCCAATGAAGTATGCAAGTGACTGATTCGTTATGATCCCCTAAAAACACAATGTTTAATAGTTACACACGAGGTATGTTTATATGATATAAAAAGTAGAAAAAGTAGACATGATATCAAATGAAAAGCAACCTTAGAAACTGCTTCACTGAGACAAAGTCTTTTCGCACACTGTCCTGACATTTGTTCGTCCCTTAGGAACATGAGAAACTCTAGGTTTGAAACTTCAAAATACTTTTCATGTGAGTTGTCATCAGGATCAACAAAGTACTCTATCAGGAGTAGAGGTTTTGGAGAATACTGAAAGGTGAGAAACATATGTCAATTTCTAGCCGAATATCCCCTATTTGAACTGTTACTCAGCCCATCCCTATGCTATGCAATATGACAAAGTGACAAGCGTGTTAAAGTAGTGGAAGGCGATGCAAGCTAGAGAAGCCTCAACATCCAATTATCAAATTTGAAAACATGCATAAAGCATGACTAAAATGCATTGCGATCTTAAGTTTTAATGAAAGCACATGACCTCATTCGTGGTTGCAGCAAAAGTAAGTGGAAGTGGGAGATTGTTCTGAATGTGCAGGTCTTCGAAGTCATCAAACATGAGTTGTGGTGTTTCAAGCCGCTTGTACCTGAAACATACCAAATGACAAACGTTTCAAACTATAAGTAAATGCTATGTTCAAGAGTTAGAGGCAAGAGATGAAGTAAATATATCGATTGTTTTCATTTATGAACATGTTGATTTTGACTGTGTTTGTTTCAGACGAGACAAATTAATATCTATACAAAAAAATATATTAGAAGGGTAACAAGATGGAAATCATCACAAGCAAGGGCGGAGCTTTATGAGGACTCGGAAGGGTCCTGGCCCCCCTAGGCCTAAGCCCGTTAGTATATTTTTTTCACGATTTCATGTGTTGAATTTTTTTTTATTTATTTATTTTTTCATCTCGGCCCTCCCATTTAATGTTTTTACAGAAAAATTTTTGTTTCAGCCCTCCCACGAAATTTTTTCTAGCTCCGCCACTGATCACAAGTGTATTTTGAATACATACAAACAATAAAGTGTCAGTTTCAGTGTGTACTAACGTTTCAACCACCCAACATCTAGAAAGTATATAAAATCACAGGCGTTGCAATTCTGGTGAGGCATACAAAACATATCTGAAAGCATCTCAGATCATATAATGCGTACCTCATCTTTTTGCAAGACATTTGGTAGATAATTATAAGAAAAAAAAAAAAAAAAAAAAAAACACTGACTCAGAAGTGATATCAAGTTGAGTCTCAAAGAATAGATTCCTGGTATTGGCTTTCACGTTGTCATACTCATTGCTGGCACCATGTTGTTCAGGACAAAGATCATAGAGAACCGCGAGAACGTGTTTAAGTTCACGAGTTATTTCATCTTTAAACATATGGTCAGTATCTATATCAACTTGACCAGAAGCTTCAGAGACGGAATCTTGGGCGAAGCCGGGTAACAGTTGTACTTGTTGCATACGATCCTTAACAACAAAATGCTGAGAAAATTTGAGCAAGAATATTAAAACCCTGTGGGTGACATCAATTTACTCAAACTATAAGCATAAAGTTGTAAAACTCGGCTAGGGAAGATTCTCATATCTATTATAGGTTGGTCATGCAATACAAACTCACTTTTTTTTTTGGGTGCAAAGGTGAATTTATATTAACTTTCCAACCATATGTACAACTTTAAAGAAATACACACTCACTTTGTATGGTCTAAAATGGGAAACCAACAATCCTTGGTAACATACTAACTCTTTCGTGGTTTAGGGGATGTTTGTGGCTTAAACTTTTCCAGAAAAAACAGCTTCAGCTAATCCCTTAATCGTATATCCCAGCTCACTCCTAGTTTGAAATAAATTAATTCATTCTACAAGTAATCTTTTGTCAGATAAACAAACCGCTATTTATATCAAACTAACTTGAAAATTTTATCCCTAAAATCCAGTTCTTCTACAGGAATGTTTGGATCAGCTTTTTTTTTTTCTGCTTAGGAGGAGTTTGGATTAGCTTAACAAAATTCAGAAAAGCTCATAAGCCCACTTGTTTTAGATTACGGGCTTATTTACTAACGTGAGCTTTTCCAATATTAAATAAGTCCATAAGCTCGAAAAATAAGCAACTCCCAGTGCTCGTGTGCACTCTTATATGAACTTTGAGACGTCCATAACCCACTTTTTTCGGCAAATGAACTTGTTAGTTGAAAATAACGAGCTTTTCAAATTCAAAGAACGCAAACTAATTCAAAGACCCACAACTACTCCATCCGCTCTGAATTAATTGTCCACATTTCCTTTTCGGGTTTTCCCAAATTAATCATCCACTACTAAAAAGTTTAAAAGAAAATTCGGTCGAGATTACAATATTACATTAACTTGAAAGAAAGTGATTTGCACACTTTGATTTTTGATTTGCATATACCAATGTAGAAAGAGTTAAATAATGATATAAAAATTGTACAACTAATGCATGAGATGCGTGTATGAAGTTATTAATTACTTAAAGTTAAAACTGTCATTATGCACAAAAGTAAATAAATTGGGTGGATAATTATTTTGGGCAATACTCAAAGTGGTGACCAACGTTCCATCAACTTCTCTTCTCCGTCAACCTCCAAGATCACCACCCAAATATAACCCGCTTTTAAACACAAATATACCCCGCAATGTACTCACACACACCCACAACCTACTTCTCACAAAAACTTTTCCTAATAATAATAATTTCTATCCTATTACACAACATGTAGTAATGGGGTGTTTGGCTAAGCTTATGAATAGGCTTATATTTATGTTATATAAGCCCCTTATGGATCATTTTACCTTTACTTTTTTCAAATTTTAAAGGGTAAAATGGTCATTTTACATGGCAGAATAGTAAAAAAAAAAAAATATATTCAAAATTTGAAAGTTTAGTACATACAATAAGGAAAAAAAAAAAATAAATAAAAAATAGTTGGCTACACAATCACAAAAATGGTCAAAGTTGGATTATTTTTTTTATTATTTTTTATTTATTTATTATTTATTTATTATTATTTTTTTTTGTCATTTGCCCTTTTATATAAGCTTATCACAAAACCACAAAATTTAGGCTTATCAAAACCCCTAATATAAGCTCATAAGCCACTCATATAAGCTTATTTAACAAATACTACGTATAAACTAATACATATGAGCTTAGCCAAACACCCACAAAATAGTAGTAGTACCTGATCCCAAATTTTTTTGATGTTATCCAAGACGTCAACATAACGAAAATTGTAAAAGTACCCATTGAATAGGTCATCCGACGAATCCTCTACCCAACAAAACAAATGATCTTCAAGAACGTCTAAAAGAGACTCACGGAAATCTTCAGTGGCTTTTAACTGACTCTCAACCCAATTTCTCACGATTATTAAAGCATCTTACTCGTCCTTATTAGCAGTCTCCATGGTGGTTTTTTGTTTTTTGGTTTCCGGTTGCACCGTCGTCATTTTGTTGTTGATAGACAATTAATGGGTGAGAGTGACTGTTTGATCAGTGTGACGTATTTGTAACAAAGAAATGTTTTTTTTTTTTCGATCTCAAAAAGAAAATGAAAAGAGGAGGATGTAACTAGAAAATGATTTAAAATCAACTTCACCCTACTTTATTTTAATTTGGGAAGAAATTTAAAAGAGTAATTTTGATATAATTTAATATATTTTTCTTTCTTTTTTTAAAAAATCTAATAAACATAATTTTTTAATTATCATCTCAAATCTTTTCCTTTTACTTCAAAAATAAACCCGGAAATAAAGTGTAAGTAATAAGAGAAATTTAAAAGGAAAAATAAATAAAAGTTAAAACCAGTTTTTGTTTAGAAAATCAAATCAGTAACAATTTCATTTTTTCTAAGAGGAATACTACATCAAGTGATTGGTTTAATCACAAAGAATTATTGCAAAATATATCAATCATTCCCTGACATCTTATTTTGTGGATCATTTTGTGAATGTTTTTTTTTGTAAGTGTAGCACTTCTCTTTTATTAGGGTTAATTCTACTGTTAGGTAACGGACTTTTCAAAATTTCCAATATAAGGTAATTTACACTAAGGCTATATTTGACGACACGTAGTAGTAAGCAGTAAGCACTTGGCAGTAAGCTGTAAGTAGAAAGCAATAGTTGTTTATTTAAAAAACATATTTGATTACGTAGCTGTAGCAGTAACTATAAAGTGTAAAATTACGAAAAAGGTCATATACACATTAAAATAAAATAAATGATTAGACAAATGAGGGTATATATGTAATTTCAGTATCTAAACGCTTGGAGCAATTCTGGAATGCATATTCAAGAAATAAAAATGAAAAGCAAGTAAAAATCGAAAACCCTAAAACGAAAACCTCTGGTGGCCATGGCGATTTTCATAAAAAACCCTTAATCTCATCTTAATTCGTCTCTTAATCTTCAATCTCGATCTATTCTGTATGACGATTTTTTGCTTTATTGCAACATTAACAGTGTTTTTATGCGGACTTAGGCCTGATTTGGTTAGGTTTTTGATTTCTTTTAAGGGTTTTTATTAATCGTTCTTTTAGGATTGTTAGGGTTTCGCCCAACTGATTTCCTTTTTTCCAATTCGCTACATAATGAAAGTCGGTTAGGGTTTTTATTCGTCCTTATATTAATGCCTTGATTTTGTTGAGGCTTTCATTCATGAAGATAGACGTGGATCTTCTTGTTTTCTGTTTTGCGATTGTTAGTCGTATTTGTTAGGGTTTCGTTTTTTGGTGTTTTTATTTTGATTTCAGTATGGTGAAAGCTACTCAATCGAGTATGGGAGAGGAGCATACGAATCCATTGTCATATGTGACATTGAGAAAATCGCAGCAGCCACAAAAAGCTGCTAGGGTTTTGCATACTAATGAAGCTGATGTGAATTTTACAAACCCTAATGGTGGGACTGGAATTGATGGTTTCACTGGTGTGGGACCATCAGGTCTGTATACGCCTGATTCTAATTTGCCGGAGGGTGAGGGAATACGTGTTGATCCAAATGCTGGTAAGTTTCAGTCGTCCACAACTAATACTACTAATGATCATGTGGTTACTATCACTAGTAAGCATGATTATATTGAAGGGGTGATTGGGGTCTCGCTTAAATCAGCCTCGGATATAGATTTATTCCTTAAGGAGCTTGAAGCGGGCAAACATCCGATATGGCCTAATTTGGATAGTGAAACTCGCTCACAAGTGTATGAGGCTATGTGTGATTTATGTGAGGTTTATGGGATTGACATGAAGGCTGCTGCAACAAACTCTGATGTGAGAGTCAACGATACTACACCTAATGTTAATGTGGATGAGAGTTCTCAACCTATTCCAAACTCTACTTATGTTGCTGAGTCTGTTTGTAAAGGAGTAAACGTGTCTATTCCACGAAGAGTAGTAGAAAAGGTTAGTGCACGTCTTGAACACACTCTATATGGCTACTTTATTGGTAATAGAATGGCGTTTCCAGTGGTTGAATACTATGTTAGAAATAATTGGGCTAAGTATGGTTTGAAAAAGATTATGATGAATGCAAAAGGTTTTTTCTTTTTTAAATTCGATACTCAAGCTGGTTTAGAAGCAGTTTTGGAAGAAGGACCTTGGATGATACATAAATCACCGATCATTCTCAAGAAATGGTCAATTGATACTAGCTTATGTAAGGAATAGCTGACTCGTATTCCGATATGGGTTAAATTACATGATGTGCCTATCCAAGTTTTTGAAGATGATGGTATTAACTTGATTGCTTCCTTTATTGGCAAACCTATTATGTTGGATTCGTACACAACCTCTATGTGTAAGGATTCTTGGGGTAGAAGTAGTTTTGCTCGATGCTTAATTGAAGTTGGTTCAGTGGATGAGCTTGTGGAAGTTATTACTATTGGTGTCCCCTCTCTTACAGGGGATGGGTTTACTAAAGAATCTATCCGAGTTGAGTATGAGTGGAGGCCTCCTAGGTGTACATCATGTAAGATTTTTGGGCATATCTATGAGCATTGTACTAAAAAAGTGATTACACCTCCTGTTGCTACTACTTCTAATGTCGTTACTCCTTCTACTATGCATGCTAATGATGGTTTCCAAAAGGTGAGTCATAAGAAGAAGAAAGGTAAAGCCAGTAATGGGAGTCAGGTTGGTACTTCTATCAAACAGACTTTCAGGTATGAGCCAAAGAAGATTACTAGAGAACCAACTAAGGGAGCTACTACTAGGAGTAATGTGCCTACATCGCCATCTATGTTGAAGTCTAAAGGTTCCTCTTCTAAGGAAGGTGAAGTTTCTACGTCAAATCCTTATGCTGCTTTAGCTACTGATGAAGATGGTGATGATGATTGTGTTGATAACGTGTTTGATGAATCGGCTAATTTATTTCACAACCCTACTAAAGGGGGAAGTTCATCTTTCACGGCAGCTGTTGGTTAGCTTGTTTTGTTTTGATTCTTGTTCTAGGTTCATATTTTGATTCTAGAGTTGTTAAGAGCTTTTGGCATGTCATAAGTTCTAGGTTAGTTGTCTATCAAGTTGTTTTAGCTTGAGGTTAATGTGGTACTTCAGCCACATTCCATTTGTACTTAAATGTTTTGGTTTTAATTTATTTACCAGGGTGCAGGATTATTCCCTTTTACCCAAAAGAATGCATATACAAGAAGCATTTGGATTGGAGCGGTAACACAATATTTAAACTCTTGTTAAGGTGTTGCCAAACAAGCTTTTCATTTAAAATGCTTACCGCTTGTCGCTCCTAAACGCTTCCAAATGCTTGTTGCCAAACATGACCTAAATAATACTAAGTTAGGTAATGAAACTTTAATCTTTGTTCAATGTTAGGTAATATGACATTTTGACTATCAAATGAAAGTATAAACCAGTGAAATGACAAAAACACCCTCATCTTCAACCTCTTTTATCTTCAATCTTTAATCCATACACTATAACAACAATAAAAAAAAAATCAAAATCCATAATCTACACAGAATCCATAATCAAATACTGAAATACATTACATTTTAAATAGTTAGTAACAACAACAATCCACAACAACATATGAATCATTTTCCACTAATATACATAAATATATACCACCATTTTTATACAACTGGGTACCTCCATTTTTATACCTTCGGATCCCTAAAAAATCATTCTATTTTTAAAGTTCCTTTTGGATACCACTAAGAATGATGATTTAGAGAAAAGAGATCCTAGATCTACAAATAAAAGTACAAGATTCATGTTCGTGGATATGGTGACAGGTGGTGACGGCGCCCGGATGAGGGCAATTGCAGGCGAAGGTGACAATGTTGTTTGCGAATCTTCTGTTAAACTCAAATCCCTATTGTTGAAAATGGTGTATTTAATGTATGATTTTTATGGCTTTTTATGGGATTTGTTTATTTTAGTTAAAGGGATATGATGAATTATGGTTGGGTATGAAGATGATGAGGTTGGTGGAGGTCTTAGTGTTGGTGGATGGATGGTGGTGGTGTTAGTGTTGGTGGTGGATGTGGGGATGGTGGAAGTGATGACAAATCAGATGATGGTGGTGGTGGTGGCGCAACAATGATGACGGTGTGATGATGACAGTGGTGGTGGTGGCCGTGGTTGATGGTGGCTGGATAAGATGAGGGAGAGAGTTTGAGAGGAGAGAAGCTTATTAAAATGCATGAAAGGAAAAATATACCCTTCAACTTATCGGTTTAGCAGGTTACAAGTTGCAAAAATACCCAATATTACCTAACATTGAACAAAGATTAAAGTTTCATTACCTAACTTAGTATTTTTGAGAGTAAATTATCTAACATTAAAAATTTTGAAAAGTTCGTTAACAGTAGAATTAACCCCTTTTATTAAACTACTCTCTTTTGGGTCCAAATTTTATTGTCTTTATTACTATTATACAAATATACGTTCATGGGAGAAAATGTGAGAGAGTTCATGGGAGAAAATTTTATTGTCTTTATTAAACTAACTTATCCATCTAATATTCATAAGGTTATTAATTAAAAATAAGAGTTTATTGTTGTTTAAGCCAACTATATTGTGAAACAAAAGTATTGTTCATAAGTCATAGTATGAGAGAAGCCGGTACTGTTCATAAGCCAAATCGAGCAAAAAAGAAGAAGAAGAAGAAAGGGCACGTATTGTTTACATCTGTAATTCACTATATGCCTAACTATGTACACCATTGAATTCCAGAACTATCAAACGATTATTTATAACATATCAAACAAAGAAATAAAAAATTATGCACCTATACATGCAGTCCGACATCAAACATCCAAAAATCAAAGAGCAAATTCTCTAAATGTCCCAGTCGCCCAAAGTGTGTACCTTTTCTAGACAAAAAAAGTGACTTCCCTAAATGCCCTAGGTAACTTGAGCGACTAGTCGCTCAAATAACAATATGACAAGTGTCCCATGATTGTATTTTGAGAGACTTTTTTTCTAAGGGACTTTTGCAGTATTTTTTCAGTTCTGATTTTGAGAGATCTATGCATATGTACTTTGAGTGACTCCTTTTTGTCTTTTACAAAAAAAAAACAATTTTATATTCAAGTGGTCCCTACTATTATTTGGACGACTCACGGCATATGTTCTTTATGTTTTTTTTAGCACATGGATATTTGGGTAATCAGTATGGGTATGTGTGCAAAAAGTTTGGCGACTTGCGTCATAAGGGTTTTTAGGACTAAAACGCGTTTTAACTATTTTTCTTAAACGTTTTGACTTAAGTAACTTATTAAAACTTCACAATAAGTATATAAGGGTGATAAAACTTTACAAAACTCATATGCATATAGTACATGTCGTATCGTTTCTAAAACACTTATTATCTAGGCCGCGTTTAGGATTACTTGTCGTTGAACTACGTTATACTTTCTCATATTCATTACTTGCTCGAGGTGAGTTTCATAGCCCCATTTTACTAGTTTATACTCGTTTTGAAATACTTTGGGGTGAGAATACAATGCTTGCTTTTATTTACAGATACAAGTATTTAAACTTTTATGTATTGCCTAAGTTACCGCATTTGCCATGAAGTTCCCACTATCATGAACATGGCCGGATTTGGGCCTGTGCAGAGTGGGCAACCGCACAGGGCCCAATATCCTTTGGGGCCCCAAAATCTGTCCAGTGTCTAATATAATGTGTAGTTTAAATTTAAAGCCCAAGTTGTGAGTTTTATTTTGTGCGATAGTCAAATGTAAGGGAATCCACATCAATTTCAAATGTAAAATCAAAATCACTTGTACTAAAGAAAACCGTATTTCTAGATTCATCTCCCTTCCAATAATTGACGCATGAATATTAAGAAAAAACCTAACTGATAGACGATCCACATCAATTATATAGTTAATTACCAGGTACATAACTTTTTTATGTCTTCGGTTCATGTATTTGTATTAAAGTAAGATATGCCATCCAATGTTATACGAGTATATAATTAGGCTTTTAAAGTAGAACTTTGCTAGAGTTTGGTAGGATTTGATATTATCAAATTAATATATGATCAAAAGTGTTAATAGATCAATTAATCCGTTAACATCTTAGATTCTAAGAATTGTAGGATAAACACAAACAAGTTACGCAGTGTGTGGCGCTTTTACACATGTGAGATGAAGGATAGTTGTCACCATTGCATTATTGTTTTCAGTTACGTTTGACAATTTTACAAGTATTTATGACTTTTTTCATGTCTAGATTTTTCTTGTATCAATTTTTTTGTGTTTAAAGGGCAACATTTGAGTTGGGCACAGGGCCTCCGAAAATCACGGGACGGCCCTGATCATGATTCGTTAATTATGTAGTAAGCTCGAATGTTGTGAATAGATCTATTGGGAACGAACGCATTTCATTTGAGGAACTCTAGGTGTTTGACAAAGCACCTACAGGGGCAACAAGACTGAATGTACTGGTCAAACATACATACATTAAGGCTTCGGTGTCATGAGCTTAGCGTAATTATACAAACATGACCGAATGTACTGTGTCAAACAAACACTAAAATCTTGTGATCCACATTTATACTTACTTAAACCTATGAACTCACCAAATTTATGTTGATGTTTTAGCATGTATTTATGAGGTTCTTGATTTAACTAGTTTGGTTTGCATGGAGCATGACATAGAGTCGCATTTTGGGATTTCGCTATGACAAAGATTTATGCATTACTTAACGTTCAATTGCAAAACGAAACTTTAGTATATTTTGTAAAACTCTTGGCTATGTCTTGTAAAACATTATTTTTTAATTGAATGTCACGCCCCGGTTACCTTTTCGCTGCGACATTTTGGGGGTATGACAGATAGAGAGTCCCGTGATTATTGCTGTCAGTTCATGTTGAGTGTCGCGGTACAGAGGTATTTGCTTAATATTCAATGTAGTCCAGGAAGATTTCCTTATTAGAAAAAGTATGTGCTTATAGCGTTTGTCGTTGATATTCCAGACTTACAATTATCTGCCAAACCGGTAACTCATAACTAACTGAATCTGGATATCCCAGGAATCGAGCAGTCTCGACCCGAGTAAGTAGCACGCATCAGAATCTGCCATGGCTTGATAATTTTTTACTAGCATTTCAGAACATATAAGTTGGTTATTTACATACATGGAATAGATACAGGAAAAGGAACAGTGTTAACCCGCCACTTGAAGTATGCAAATACCGTCTTGGGGATCGAGAGAATGAGAAGATGAGGAGCTAGTATTCCTTAGCATTGCTGCTTCAACAAAACCCAGGGAGCTACAAGGTCAGATATTATGAAACAAAGGAGCCTTAAACTTATATTGCATTTTTTTTGGTTTTGGTTTTGTTTTTGTTTTTGTTTTTTTTGTTTTTTTTTTTTTCTTATTTGGTTGTTTAGTCGAAAGGTATTAAAGGGTGTTTGGCATTGTATTTTAGATAACACTTAGGCTTGCTTTTGTTTACGGGGTGTTAGGTTCACACGTGAAGCAACTGTACTTACTATCAACAAACCAAGAGATTAATATTACACGTCATGCACCAAATGTACGGGTAAGGTCAGGAACGATAATGATGTTTGGGAATGCATAAATCATGGACCCTAGCCAGAGGCTACGTACAGGTAAACTTCTAACAAATCACATGACATATTGCCCGAAAAAATGATGATCCCACTTTGAATACCGGTTCTGAACATACAGGTACAACTTCAAAGCCGTTGTTTCGGATGGAACAACAACAACATTGCCTTTCTTCACTCCGTGTGCCGATCATATCACATGACATAAATGTCACAGATTGGTTCAGGTGCTCGAAATATCCGATCCTTAGCAAGTGCCAGCGGAAAAACTTGCGATCGAAGGGAAGAAGTGTATATTCCAATTCCATTTCAATACATTGAGCAAGATAGGGTTAGTAGATTTCACTCTAGATAGTGTTTGGTGGTGCCATTGAAGCAAATGGATTGACCAAAGCACCAAACGACTCTAGCATTTAGAACTTATTAGTTGATGTTTACTGCTTTAAAATAAGTGTACCTATTTGCTTATTCTTAACACATCACCATCACCAGATTTTGTTAAGGTCGAAGAAAGACGAAAAAAATTTTGTGGAGTGAAGCTAGGACCATATCCGAAAAGGCCACTTTATCTGATCTCAATAACGGAAGCTAGGAAAAGGAAGGAGGAGTGATTGAAAAGAGGTCGCTTTTGGTGTTTTCCTGCATTGTCAGTGGTGGGGGCGTTTGGGTTAGGATTATCTAAGTCACTGTGGCGACCCGATGATGTATGGGGCTGGACACTTTATGGTTTTTGTGTAGGTTTGTATGCAATTGTGTTGTTGGGCAGATCGCTGAATAATATATGCTGTTAAAGTCTTTGCAATATTGTTCATATGTTTTAATTGTCGTTTGTGTGATGGACTAATGGTTGCCCTGATTTACCGAGAAAGTAGATGTGTTCATGTTTGGATGTTTTATTTTGGGGTGCGGATATGCAACTTAGGCTTGGAGATATTAGTCGTGATGATGATTCGGCTTTTCATCTCAGTTACCAAGGCTTAAATCTGAACTATGGTGTTGTTGATATTGTGTAGCAAGCAACAGAAGCCTGTGGTCCATCATGCTGCACAAAACCAAATTAAATACTCGAAGGATGGTTTGACCATGGTTTTCGAAAACCGAATTACTAAAGAGTAATGTCGTTGGCTTCGGCGTATCAACAATAATTAAAGGCTTTTCTAAGAAAAAATGCTTAGGAAAGATGATAGTACGTCCAAAAAAATTACACATAAGTATACCGATCTTGATTGAGAAAAAATTTGACGGTTCCGGTGTTTACAATATTTTCTTTTAAAAATCTAATTGTCTCAACATTATTGTGGACTAGCACTTCGACGCAATGCACGGGTTGAGAACTTGTTTGAGACATACTCCCTCTGCCCCTAAATAAATGTCTACTTTGACTTTTTGAAGTCAATCATTTTCAATTTTGACCTTAGTTTTTTTATTGTGTTGTATAATACTTGATGCAATATATATGAATGAATTGAATTTTAATTTTATTTTTATCAGTATAATTTTCATAAAGTATTATATAACACAAACAAAACTATTTAACCTTAAATTTTCTTAGTCATTCATTCATAATTCTTCTTATCTGTTAACATATCTTTGCTTTTTAAAGAGTCTTTAAGGCATTCGTTTTAAAGATGTGGTTTGTACTATTAAGTGTCACGATTCCTGTTCCTGTATTCTTTGTCTCTCTCTTTGTCTATGTATGTATGTGCGTCTGTGTGGCAACATGTGTATAAAGTAGAGTCTAATATGTATTGGAGTTCATTGAATGAAAGTAATTAGATATAGGGATGGTAATGGAGTGTATATTCACCTCCCATAGCCGCACTTTCCCTGGTTTCCCCATTCCACATGTAACACCCCAACCCAACAAGGGTAGAAGTGTCATATCATGGTGGCATATCAGAAACATACATAACAAAACACAAGCGGAAGTCTTATTATAAATACCAAAAGAAGTAAGTCAACCTGAATTAAACAATACATAAGTCCCAAAGGATAAACAAATGAAAGAAGCATAACAATCTGAATCTCAAAACAAATGAAATAACATAGATCCAAAACTAAGATGTCTAGGGTAAGTATGCTCTCAGCTCTTACTCTCTAACCCAAAGATAGCCCCAGCTCCTAGCTTGAATAACCTGCCGCAGAGAAAAGAAATGCGGCTGAGCTTAAAAAAGCCCCGTGAACAGATATAGCAATACAAAACAGAAATACATTTGTGAAGTTCATTTGGAGTAATATGGGGAAACATAAGTAGGCATAACTTGTAGTAAGGAAACATATGTAGGCTAAGTAACAGGAATCTATGCAGTTGCCTGCATAAACAGAATCAAAATAACCCTTGGCTCATATCATATTATCATAACATAATCTTCAGTCTTCATAATCATACAGAGGGGAGACCTCTTAAGTAACCAATGTAATAGGAGGGGAGTCCTCTAAGTAACCATGGAGTGATCAGCTCCCAAAAATTGTGAAAGGCGGGTATTGCACACTGCACCAGTCACCAAAACATATCATATCACATCATATTCAAATCAAATCAAATCTAAGATGCATCCATATGCCCCTGCAAACAAATCATAGGGGCCAAACATATCTTTCTTGAGCTCATAATCATATATCAAACAAAAAAAAAGGGACGGGATGACACATCACTCAACCACCCTGGAGTCATACCATTCGTACATCAATGATACGGACATGGAACCCCCATAACTAGTGATACAAATACAAAATACCTAATAAGAGCCGTCATAGTTACACCAAGGGTTCATAGGTTCAAATCTAAGGTTCAAATAACAAAGGTTCATGTCCAAGTTTCAAAGTGAAGGTTCATATCAAAGGTTCATAAATCTCTAGGTTGTCAGTATCAAAGGAAACCTTAACAATAATGTCAGAATATCCGTACCTTGAGCGAATGAAATGGAAAGGATGAAAGAAACACAAGGAAAATGAGATAACTTCTTCTTCACCCGATCTACATGAGTTAGAGTTCATATAGTACTCATTAGCCCATTAGTTAAGTTACAATTGGTTTATAATTATTTATATTTATAGTTATACTTATAACACATTTTAGGGTTTATATTGTAACTCTGGACCAGTTTCTTATGATTTTTCATACCTGCCAATTAAGCTCAAAAAATTTTGAAATATTTATGTGTGATTCCCATATAAGTTTAGTGCCTTCAAAATTTTTATAGATTTTATTATCAAGTATTAATACCCTTTCAAAAATCATCTTTCGAAACCTACCCAGAAAATTAACTGCAAATACATACAGAAAGTTTGCCTTTGGTTAACCCATTTATAAACTTTAGAAAAATCCACAAAAATTCCAAGAAGTCCCTCATAACTTGAATATTACTCCTATAAAAGGAGAGCCCTAAACTCATTATTGTTTGAAAATGAAAAATCAAAAATTCCTAGTTAAGTTACAATTGGTTTTGAATGATTTATATTTATAGTTATACTTATAACACATTTTAGGGTTTATATTGTAACTTTGGACCAGTTTCTTATGATTTTTCATACCTGCAAATTAAGCTCCAAAAATTATGAAATATTTATACGTCATTCCCATATAAGTTTAGTGTCTTCACAAATTTTTATAGATTTTATTATCAAGTATTAGTACCCTTTCAAAAATCATCTTTCCAGACCTACCTAGAAAATTAACTACAGATACATACAGAAAGTTTGCTTTTGGTTAACCCATTTATACACTTTAGAAAAATCAACAAAAATTCCAGGAAGTCCCAAATAAATTGTTTATTACTCCCGTGAAAGGAGAGATCTGAACTCTTTATTTTTTGAAAATGAAAAATCAAAAACTCCTACTGATTTCCAGGCATCCGAAACACAGTTTTGATATTTAATCTTGTAAAAATCAAAAGACCGTCCTCCCGACCTCCAACGGCTATAAAACTTAATATCCAGAGAGTACACATCCCAAGCAAAGTTTTAGAATCAAGAATCAAGCAAATAAATCTTGTCATCATTATTTTGTCCACCTTACAATCCGACCTAAATTTCTGGAAAACTTGTAACTCATAAAATCACTACCTCTCTCGTTAAATTAGGACCTAGGGTTTCTATTATGTGGAAAACTAGAAGGGGGGTTGAATAGTTTACCGGTTTTTAACTTGATTTTCTTTGAAAATTTCTGCATGCAATTGACAACTAAAACTTACCAAACAATAAATAATATGTAAGAATAAAAGTAAGAAACGATCAAACAATAACACGGATGTTTATCGTGGTTCAGCTACAAGGACTCTTTTTCCTTGACGTACACCATGCCCCGAGTATCCAACTCGAGAGTTTCTTGCACTAGTCAACAAGCTCCTTTAACCGGCGGAGAAAACCTTACACGTCGCTAAGCTAGATGTCGAGTTCTTTCACAAGAGTTCAACTACTCCCGATAGTTCTTTTACAAGGGTACAACAACTCCCGATACACTAGGTATTTTGAGGACTAAAATAATAACCGATCACTACAAGTGGATACAATAAATGGTGTATAAACTTTACAAGTTTACACATGCTAAGCCTAACAAGTCTTGCAACGTTGTGTTGAAGCTTGTGAAGTCATGATCTTCTTGCTACAAAGAAAGCTCACAAATATGAAATGGAACTGAGTTAGAAGAGAGAAATGAAAATATATGTACTATGTTATGATTGTAAGTGATGAGAATAACACAAAGAGTGGGTTGCTATTTATAGGCAAAACATCAGATCATCCCATGGATACGGCGGAACCAATCCTTTGGTTCCATCCGTTATACCCATTGGTTCCGCCAGCATGTCTGACAGAATCCTTCACAAAATATTTCACAATCTACATCAATATTCTCAAGATCTCACAAAGTCAACTTTGAGATCATTGAGTATGAATCTACACAAAATAAAACATGTCTCTTACACGTATGTTTCCTTGAAAAGACATGTGTGATGCAAGTGATGATGTAAACAAGTGTACTATTCCATATTTAGAAATATTTAAATAAGAAAGTAAACTTGTAAAAAGTATATGTTAGTAGCTTACAAAAGTTAATATGAAATGTTTAGTAAGTAAATGTTTTACTAAGAAGTGTTTGATTACTAATTACTTAATAAGACACACTAATTATCAAAACTTACTAATTATACTTATATGACATTTTTAACATATGAAGTACTACTAAACATGTTGACGCGTGGGATTGCGCCCTCGCAAAAGGTTTTACCTCTCAAGGGATCTCAAGAGGCTTGCAATCCCCACCAGGGAGTGTACCTGGCCGATGTAGTATAGTGTAGTGGCAAGTACCGGGGGATTGATCGTTCTCTCGGGGAATAGTGTCGTTAGGATCAAAACTTAATTAAACTAGGTCAAGAGGTGAGGGATGATTCTTTTTGTATTTTTATATTTAATAGAAAGCAAGTAAAAATCTCGGGTATTGGAAGAGTGGGCAGAATTAGTTGCTAGTCAACTAATCCAATAACTACAAATGCAATGAAAATAAAATAACAAAAAAGTAAATATGAGAAAAACAATAATAAGAGAAACATGTTTACTTAGATTTCACTACTCTCTAGCTATCTTTAATTAGTTGAATAGTTTGTTACAATTGCGTAGATGACGGGTTATACTCCTTAATACCATTCGTGGGGCCGTGTACGATCTTCCCCAACTCTATAAGCTTCTACCTCTTCCTATGTCGAGCTGACAACTAGCTCCTAACATGGCCTCGTTAGTAGTCACTCATGCATTAAATACAACCATTAAAATCGTAGTACACATCCGATTCATGTTTCTTAAGACGTTCAAGCATGTTACCAATTGGAAGTCTGCCAGTTTTCTTAAGTCTAACATCGAAATCATTCATCCAATACAATTAATAACAAACAATCAACCAACAATCAATAGCTAGGTTTCATTACATCTAAGCAAACACAAACAAACCTAGCCAAGCATGTTAAAGTAAAGACAAACGTAAGATAAAATCAAACAACACATAGACATATTGAATGATTATTGGAAGACTTATCTTTATTGAAACATGGATGAAAGAAGGGTTTAAAACCCCTACAATAAGGTTGAAATTCGACCTAGGGTTTGTGGTAAAAGTTCCTCCAAAAGCTCTCTCCCTAATGAATGAAAATTAGAAAACTGTATATAGAGAATACACGTTTGACGGCGTCACGTTATAATCCTGACGCCGTCAACTTGCCGCTAATGCTTCCTTCGGATTGCCTAGATCCAGATCTGACGCCGTCATGTATTATTCCTCTCTTGGCCGTCACGTGTAATTTTGATCTTGACGGCCTTGGTGACGTTGTCACTCTTTAACTCCCAAAAACGTTCTGGCGCGTCTCGTGTAACTTTTTATCCACCTCTTTGCCAATACGTGACGCCGTCACCTCCAAAGCGTGACGCCGTCAGGTACTATTTCCAGCTTGATTTGGAGACTTTGTTGTTTTCTTCACTTTTCGCTCCAAAAACGTCCAGAATGCTTCTTTTTCCAGATTTCTTCTCCAAGGTACCTAAAATGACAAAAGGAACGATTTGAGGCAATATTTGATCAAATAATCATGACTTAGGGCTTAAATGACCCCCAAAAAGCGTAACACTTTTCGTCTCATCTAATACCCTTACACTTGAGATTTGCTTGTCCTCCAGCAAATGTGCTTTTATTCTAGTCAAAATACAAGCTAGGGGTCATTTAACACTAATATAAAAGTAATTGCAACAAATAATCGTTCCACTTCAACCAAAACAAGCATGGAAATTATACACTAGCACCTCACAAATAGTGTTTAGATACTCACATCTCTCGGGTGTAATAAAAGAATATATCACAATATGAAAATGGAAAATATCTCTCACTACCTGTCATAGCACATAGATTACCATAGGCTTGGGAAAGGATCAAACCTTCACCACTTGGCGTAAGCACCTAGGATAAACTATCAAAGAGGTCTTTTAAAGGGTTGTAACGTGAGGTGTAGGGATATGATAAACACGGTTTTGTTTGATAAAGGCAATCTTTACTGGTGGCAAGTTAATCATCTTGGTCAATTACATGTACAATGTGGCGTTGCTAAGCCAAGACTCGACTCGACTTAAGCTAATCAAAAACTAACAAAAACATAAAATAAATATAAAAGGAAACGGGAAGGCTAAGGCGATTTGGGTGTACATTTGGGGTGAATTGTAAACAAATTCTTCCTTTAAGTAAAATGCTTAAAGTTAGAAACGAAAAAGATAGGCTCGAAGGGGTGTACTAGGGGTATCGTGTACTAAAAATGAGTACATCGCAAAGGTGTAGGAAAATTAATTAACTTTATTAGTCAAGTGTATTATGACTTCATTGGTCAAGTAATTATGATACGGGTTTAACACAAGGGTGATCCTAATGCCTCTTATCATAGAGTAAATCCTAATTACACGAATGTAGTCTCACTAGCGGTCTTGGGATGCATCACTATCACAAGTTCTAGAATCTAAGTACTACCGGTACATTCATAAGCGTCTTTTCCTAATGAATCTAGGGGCGAACCTCACATATTTGGGGTGGAAAATTTTGAGTGGTACGGTTTTTCGTGCTAGTCATACAACTCCTATCCATGAGACGCTCATTAAGGCAAAAGCTTCACTCCTAAATGTTGTAAAAAATTTTAAATTTGGCGCTAAAATTACCCTAACAAGTGTTTCTCTTAGTTTTATTACACACCTACTATTGAACAAACAAAATCAAGTGCAATAGCATTCTCTAAGGTATCATCATTTTCCCTCCCCTTACACTTAGGCCGAACACTGTCCCCAATGTTCAATAAAAAAGATATAAAAGTAACGAAGGTAAAAGAATGAAAAAAATACTCCCCTGATTCGCTCGGTGTGGATAATGTGATAACATGGTTAGATCCTCCTCCAAGAAAATGAACGTTGAAAGCTTCCCTCCAAAAATACAAATCATCTTCTTATCCAATATAACTTGTTAAACATGAGAAAACAATCATAGCAAACCTCGCATAAAATTGGCGGCAAACTCTATATATACTAAAATCCTGGAAAGCAAATTAAGATATAATGCTTGTGGAATGAATGTTTGCAGATTTCCTGGAGTTTATAAAACTAAAGATTTAACAAAAACTCTAAGACTCCGGCAGAAAAACAAAACTTGCAAAATTTCCAGAATTTTACACTTGACGCCGTCAGGTTATAATCCTGACGTCGTCAGAAGTGACCTACAGAAATTTCATGTTAAGTTTCCGGAAAATTTCTGGAAAAACCCACGCCTTAATTCTTGGAAATCCTGCAAAACATCATTATGACTCGATACAAGCATTTGACTCACACAAATACTAATATGCATATTCGTTTAATATTGTTGTGATTCATGTTCAATCTCATTCTTAGAAACAAATTTAGATTTCCCTTACACTTATCTTTTGCGAAATACCTTTATATGTAGTCAAGACGAAGTTAAAAACAAAATAAAGCATTTTCACAATCTACTTTGAAACATGACCCACAAACAATAAAAATAAAACATGCATACGGAAACAAATAAAATCAAACAAACAAACAATCAAACAAATAAAGCTTGGTTGCCTCCCAAGAAGCGCTTTTCTTTATTTACGAGTCTTGTAGCTAGACTCAAAGTCACATCCTACCGTGTATCGCTTATGCTCACATATCCAAGTGTGAGCCATCTAATTGTTGCCTCATCGTTCTTATAGTCATCACTTAGCTCTAAAAATCCGCGATAATACCTTTTATTCTTTTCATAAGGATATTTAAGCCATTTTCTTTTATCATTCTCACTTAGCATATCAAGAGGTGGACACCTATTACATTTCTCAATAGAAAAATCCTTGAACCTAGGATGTGCCTGGGGCATTTGGTAAACAAAATCTTCATCCCCATCTGAGAATGTAATTAACCCTTCCATAAGCTTTTCATCTAATTTGGTTAACCTTTTGAAGGGCTTCCCAAACACAACTTGGGTTAAGTTACTATCAACAAACTCTCCTAGATTCTCCATAACCATGAATTCAACTAAATAGACGAAGCTTCCTACAAACACATGCAACGTCTTTGCCCTAGCAACAATATTATCTCCTTTGTATTCCAACTCATTAACCATAATTTTATTGTATTCAGTACGTGAGATTATGTTCATTGGTAATGATGAGTTAAGGTAAGCATCAAAGCTCCTAAATCCTATCTTACAAGAAAATTTCATATTAAATGAGTTGTCATTCTCAATCCTTGTCCTAGGGTCGACATACCTAAGAGGGTTCACCTCATCATCCATCCTATCCTCATTAATTACATCACCATCATCTAGGTCCTCATCGGAGTCCGAATAGTAAAAAGGGCTAGCCCTATGGTCATTATCATGGTTAGACTCCTCCATCTCAGAATTATTGCCAAAGTAGTGGTCAGGCGAGAGGTTAGGTGGGTTCTCATTTTCCATTAAAGGGATTGGGATGGGTGGTTGGAAAATCCTACGACTAAAAACACGAATAACAGGAATCAAATGATCAATGCTATTGTTCTCCATTGATAGGGTTTACGAACAAAGGAAACAAAGAAAAGGATAGACTAAAGAAAACCTATAAAAATAAAATGAAAAATCTTACTAGAAAGGAATCTAGCAAGTAGACCTAATAAAAAGAAATTTCAACCTAAACAATAACTATTCCCCGGCAGTGGCGCCAAAAACTTGATGCGTGGGATTGCGCCCTTTCAAAAGGTTTTACCTCTCAAGGGATCTCAAGAGGCTTGCAATCCCCACCAGGGAGTGTACCTGGCCGATGTAGTATAGTGTAGTGGCAAGTACCAGGGGATTGATCGTTCTCTCTGGGAATAGTGTCATTAGGATCAAAACTTAATTAAACTAGGTCTAGAGGTGAGGGATGATTCTTTTCGTATTTTTATATTTTATGGAAAGCAAGTAAAAATCTCGGGTACTAGAAGAGTGGGCAGAATTAGTTGCGAGTCAACTCATCCAATAACTGCAAATGCAATGAAAATAAAATAACAAGAAAGTAAATATGAGAAAAACAATAATCAGAGAAACATGTTTACTTAGATTTCACTACTCTCTAGCTATCTTTAATTAGTTGAATAGTTTGTTACAATTGCATAGATGACGGGTTATACTCCTTAATACCATTCGTGGGGCCGTGTACGATCTTCCCCAACTCTATAAGCTTCTACCTCTTCCTATGTTGAGCCGACAACTAGCTCGTAACAGGGCCTCCTTAGTAGTCACTCATGCATTAAATACAAACATTAAAATCGTAGTACACATCCGATTCATATTTCTTAAGACGTTCAAGCATGTTACTAATTGGAAGTCTGCCAGTTTTCTTAAGTCTAACATCGAAATCATTCATCCAATACAATTAATAACAAACAATCAACCAACAATAAATAGCTAGGTTTCATTACATCTAAGCAAACACAAACAAACCTAGCCAAGCATGTTAAAGTAAAGACAAACGTCAGATAAAATCAAACAATACATAGACATATTGAATGATTATTGGAAGACTTATCTTTATTGAAACATGGATGAAAGAAGGGTTTAAAACCCCTACAATATGGTTGAAATTCGACCTAGGGTTTGTGGTAAAAGTTCCTCCAAAAGCTCTCTCCCTAATGAATGAAAATTAGAAAACTATATATAGAGAATACACGTCTGACGGCATCACATTATAATCCTGACGCCGTCAACTTGCCGCCAATGCTTCCTTTGAATTGCCTAGATCCAGATCTGACGCCGTCATGTATTATTCCTCTCTTGGCCGTCACGTGTAATTTTGCTCTTGAAGGCCTTGGTGACGCTGTCACTCTTTAACTCCCAAAAACTTTCTGGTGCATCTCATGTAACTATTTATCCACCTCCTTGCCAATACGTGATGCCGTCACCTCCAAAGCGTGACGCCGTCAGGTACTATTTCCAGCTTGATTTGGAGACTTTGTTGTTTTTTTCACTTTACACTCCAAAAACGTCCAGAATGCTTCCTTTTCCAGATTTCTTCTCCAAAGTACCTAAAATGACAAAAGGAATGATTTGAGGCAATATTTGATCAAATTATCACGACTTAGGGCTTAAATGACCCCCTAAAAGCGTAACACTTTTCGTCTCATCAAATACCCTTACACTTGAGATTTGCTTGTCCTCAAGCAAATGTGCTTTTATTCTAGTCAAAATACAAGCTAGGGGTCATTTAACACTAATATAAAAGTAATTGCAACAAATAATCATTCCACTTCAACCAAAACAAGCACGGAAATTATACACTAGCACCACACAAATAGTGTTTAGATACTCACATCTCTCGGGTGTAATAAAAGAATATATCACAATATGAAAATGGAAAATATCTCTCACTACCTGTCATAGCACATAGATTACCATAGGCTTGGGAAAGGATCAAACCTTCACCACTTGGCGTAAGCACCTAGGATAAACTATCAAATAGGTCTTTTAAAGGGTTGTAACGTGAGGTGTAGGGATATGATAAACACGGTTTTGTTTGATAAAGGCAATCTTTACTGGTGGCAAGTTAATCATCTTGGTCAATTACATGTACAATGTGGCGTTGCTAAGCCAAGACTCGACTCGACTTAAGCTAATCAAAAACTAACAAAAACATAAAATAAACATAAAAGGAAACGGGATGGTAGTCCGTATGTTTTTTCTCTTTTTCTTTTTCTATTTTTTTTATTGATTTTTCGATTTTTTTTTCATACACTCTTGCCCTACCATCTAAAATAATACATCATAGGCAATTTGCATTCCCCTTACACTTGAACTTTTACATACTTTACAATCAACTATTCTAATGACTCGAATTAAGATAATCAAAACACTTGGAGTACTTTTTAAGATATTAACGCACATATGGGGGTAATAATTGACGTCTTCCCCAATACTCCATAACAATAGTACTTTACCCATGAGTCCCAATCGTCCTAAAACAATATGTACAAGATATGGCTTGACTTTGCAACCATGTAATCAATTAGACAATTAACTAAGGGTTTAAACATGTAACAATAATGCACTAAAGATGAGTGCATACAAGGAAGGCTAAGGCGATTTGGGTGTACATTTGGGGTGGATTGTAAACAAATTCTTCCTTTAATTAAAATGCTTAAAGTTAGAAACGAAAAAGATAGGATCGGAGGGGTGTACTAGGGGTATCGTGTACTAAAAATGAGTACATCGCAAAGGTGTAGGAAAATTAATTAACTTTATTAGTCAAGTGTATTATGACTTCATTGGTCAAGTAATTATGATACGGGTTTAACACAAGGGTGATCCTAATGCCTCTTATCATAGAGTAAATCCTAATTACACGAATGTAGTCTCACTAGCGGTCTTGGGATGCATCACTATCACAAGTTCTAGAATCTAAGTACTACCGGTACATTCATAAGTATCTTTTCCTAACAAATCTAGGGGTGAACCTCACATATTTGGGGTGGAAAATTTTGAGTGGTACGGTTTTTCGTGCTAGTCATACAACTCCTATCCATGAGACGCTCATTAAGGCTAAAGTTTCACTCCTAAATGTTGTAAAAAATTTTAAATTTGGCGCTAAAATTACCCTAACAAGTGTTTCTCTTAGTTTTATTACACACCTACTATTGAACAAACAAAATCAAGTGCAATAGCATTCTCTAAAGTATCATCATTTACCCTCCCCTTACACTTAGGCTGAACATTGTCCCCAATGTTCAATAAAAAGGATGTAAAAGTAACGAAGGTAAAAGAATGAAACAAATACTCCCCTGATTCGCTCGGTGTGGATAATGTGATAACATGGTTAGATTCTCCTCCAAGAAAGCTTCCCTCCAAAAATATAAATCATCTTCTTGTCCAATATAACTTGTTAAACATGAGAAAACAATCATAGCAAACCTCGCATAAAATCGGCGGCAAACTCTATATATACTAAAATCCTAGAAAGCAAATTAAGATATAATGCTTGTGGAATGAATGTTTGCAGATTTCCTGGAGTTTATAAAACTAAAGATTTAACAAAAACTCTAAGACTCCGGCAGAAAAACAAAACTTGCAAAATTTCCAGAATTTTACACTTGATGCCGTCAGGTTATAATCCTGACGTCTTCAGAAGTGACCTGCAGAAATTTCATGTTAAGTTTCCGGAAAATTTCTAGAAAAACCTACGCCTTAATTCCTGGAAATCCTGCAAAACATCATTATGACTCGATACAAGCATTTGACTCACGCAAATACTAATATGCATATTCGTTTAATATTGTTGTGATTTATGTTCAATCTCATTCTTAGAAACAAATTTAGATTTCCCTTACACTTATCTTTTGCGAAATACATTTATATGTAGTCAAGACGAAGTTAAAAACAAAATAAAGCATTTTCACAATCTACTTTGAAACATGACCCACAAACAATAAAAATAAAACATGCATACGGAAACAAATAAAATCAAACAAACAAACAATCAAACAAATAAAGCTTGGGTTGCCTCCCAAGAAGCGCTTTTCTTTATTTACGAGTCTTGTAGCTAGACTCAAAGTCACATCCTACCGTGTATCGCTTATGGTCACATATCCAAGTGTGAGCCATCAAATTGTTGCCTCATCGTTCTTATAGTCATCACTTAGCTCTAAAAATCCGCGATAATACCTTTTATTCTTTTCATAAGGATATTTAAGCCCTTTTCTTTTATCATTCTCACTTAGCATATCAAGAGGTGGAAACCTATTACATTTCTCAGTAGAAAAATCCTTGAACCTAGGATGTGCACGGGGCATTTGGTAAACAAAATCTTCATCCCCATCTGAGAATGTAATTAACCCTTCCATAAGCTTTTCATCTAATTTGGTTAACCTTTTGAAGGGCTTCCCAAACACAACTTGGGTTAAGTTACTATCAACAAACTCTCCTAGATTCTCTATAACCATGAATTCAACTAAACAGACGAAGCTTCCTACAAACACTTGCAACGTCTTTGCCCTAGCAACAATATTATCTCCTTTGTATTCCAACTCATTAACCATAATTTTATTGTTTCCAGTACGTGAGATTATGTTCATTAGTAATGATGAGTTAAGGTAAGCATCAAAGCTCCTAAATCCTATCTTACAAGGAAATTGCATATTAAATGAGTTGTCATTCTCAATCCTTGTCCTAGGGTCGACATACCTAAGAGGGTTCATCTCATCATCCATCCTATCCTCATTAATTACATCACCATCATCTAGGTCCTCATCGGAGTCCGAATAGTAAAAAGGGCTAGCCCTATGGTCTTTATCATGGTCAGACTCCTCCATCTCAGAATTATTGCCAAAGTGGTGGTCAGGCGAGAGGTTAGGTGGGTTATCATTTTTCACTAAAGGGATTGGGATGGGTGGTTGGAAAATCCTACGACTAAAAACACGAATAACAGGAATCAAATGATCAATGCTATTGTTCTCCATTTATAGGGTTTACGAACAAAGGAAACAAAGAAAAAGATAGACTAAAGAAAACCTATAAAAATAAAATGAAAAATCTTACTAGAAAGGAATATAGCAAGTAGACCTAATAAAAAGAAATTTCAACCTAAACAATAACTATTCGCCGACAGTGGCGCCCATCAAAAGGTTTTACCTCTCAAGGGGTATCAAGAGGCTTGCAATCCCCACCAGGCGGTGTACCTGGCCGATGTAGTATAGTGTAGTGGCAAGTACCGGGGGATTGTTCGTTCTGTCGGGGAATAGTGTCGTTATGATCAAAACTTAATTAAACTAGGTCTAGAGGTGAGGGATGATTCTTTTTGTATTTTTATATTTTATGGAAAGCAAGTAAAAATATCGGGTATTGGAAGAGTGGGCGGAATTAGTTGCTAGTCAACTAATCCAATAACTACAAATGCAATGAAAATAAAATAACAAGAAAGTAAATATGAGAAAAACAATAATAAGAGAATCATGTTTATTTAGATTTCACTACTCCCTAGCTATATTTCATTAGCTGAATAGTTTGTTACAATTGCGTGGATGTCGGGTTATATTCCTTAATACCAATCATGGGGCCGTGTACGATCTTCCCCAACTCTATAAGCTTCCACCTCTTTCTATGTCGAGCCGACAACTAGCTCCTAACATGGCCTCCTTAGTAGTCACTCATGCATTAAATACAACCATTAAAATCGTAGTACACATCCGATTCATGTTTCTTAAGACATTCAAGCATGTTACCAATTGGAAGTCTGTTAGTTTTCTTAAGCCTAACATCGAAATCATTCATCCAATACAATTAATAACAAACAATCAATAGCTAGGCTTCATTACATCTAAGCAAACACAAACAAACCTAGCCTAGCATGTTAAAGTAAAGACAAGCGTAAGATAGAATCAAACAACACATAGACATATTGAATGATTATTGGAAGACTTATCTTTAATGAAAGATAGATGAAAGAAGGGTTTAAACCCCTACAATAAGGTTGAAATTCGACCTAGGGTTTTTGGTAAAAGTTCCTCCAAAAGTTCTCTCCCTAATGAATGAAAATTAGACAACTATATATAGAGAATACACGTCTGACGGTGTCACGTTATAATCCTGATGCCGTCAACTTGCCGCTAATGCTTCCTTTGGATTGCCTAGATCCCGATCTGACGCCGTCATATATTATTCCTCTCTTGGCCGTCACGTGTAATTTTTCTCTTGACGGCCTTGGTGACGCCGTCACTCTTTAACTCCAAAAAAATTCTGGCGTGTCTCGTGTAACTTTTTATCCACCTCTTTGCTAATACGTGATGCCATCAGGTACTATTTCCAGCTTGATTTGGAGACTTTGCCGTTTTCTTCACTTTTCGCTCCAAAAATGTCCAAAATGCTTCCTTTTCCAGATTTCTTCTCCAAAGTACCTAAAAGGACAAAAAGAACGATTTGAGGCAATATTTGATCAAATAATCACGACTTAGGGCTTAAATGACCCCCTAAAAGCGTAACACTTTCGTCTCATCACATGTATATACTCTAAAGGTATACTTGACCATTTTATAATTTGAAATCACTTTATGAAAACATGTAAATGTAGTTTGAGTGATGTT
Organism: Artemisia argyi; assembly: GCA_030686995.1. Taxonomy (NCBI): domain Eukaryota; kingdom Viridiplantae; phylum Streptophyta; class Magnoliopsida; order Asterales; family Asteraceae; genus Artemisia; species Artemisia argyi. The sequence goes on from CM060705.1 coordinate 25,649,416, forward strand.
AAGTAAAAGACTTCTAAACTATATTTATGATTTTCTAAAAATAAACTTTACCTTTTTTCGTTAACAAAACTAAGTAAAGATCGTAAAATATAAATAACGTTTTTAGATGATATTTGTATTAACAATCTCCCCCTTTTTGTTGACGACAAAACATAAATTTTATTTTTAAGCAAATGGATAAGTATAGATTTTGAGTCTTTTAAAAATTTATATTTAACATGATTATTTCAACTTTTAAGTATGCATTCTCATGATATGCAAATGATGCAACAAAGTTGAATTGGTTAAATATATTATCTCCACCTTTTTGTCGAAACAAAAAGAAGAGTGGCGAAGCGGAAATGATTCATGCCATATGCTCCTCCTTGGACAATACTCCCCCTAAATGGAGTGCCAAGTAAGGATACATGGATTTTGATCCAACAAAAAAGAGTTAGTTTGTTGTAGATACAAGTATGATTGATGATAAAAAGTACCAACAAGCATTTATAATGTTACAAGTGAATAGATAAGTAATCATCTCACAATAACATTCACCAAGTACATAAACAACCAACACAAATGAGAATAACCAACCAAACATAAAAGTAGAACTATTGTATTTCAAGCAAAATTCTAGTTTGACTTAAAAAGTTAAACTTAAAGACTTGAAAAAAGTCTACTAGTCATACAAAGGAGAATAACTAAAAATGTTGAAAACTACAACTATAAAAAGAAATGATTCCTAGGTGAGATTCTACCATTATTTGGATTTCAAAATGATGCTCTAAGCTTGAGGTGGATGAGAGATGGCGTTTAGACGCTCCAAAATGTGGTTGAGGATAAACCTCATTTCATCTTGAAGCTCATGTACCAAGATGTTGCATCTCTCACTAAGATGAGCGGTTCTTTCGTACATGGAGCAACCATGATGAGGAGGTGGTAGTGGTGGAACTTGGTTTGTTGTTGGTGGATCATTAGTGGTTGATGGAGCATTGGTTGTAGCGGGAGCAAAGGTGGATGGTTGAGAGGTGTTTTGATTTCCTACAATAGATGAGTACATTTCCGTTCGGAAATCCATGGCTTGATTGAGATGAGAATCAATCATATACTTGAAAGCATACAGGTTGTCCAAACGGGTGTTTAGTTCTTCATGAGTGTTTGGAGATTTGGCCCATAAGGATGCTTCTATTTCCTCATAAGAAGGAAATAGGGAATCAAAGTGTTGTGAATACTCTTGAGGTGGTTCTTGTTGTTGATCATGATGGTGGAAGCTTCGTTCTCCGTAAAGAGGACCATGGATGTCTTTGTAAATGGGGTGGAACAACAATGGTTGTGGTTGTGGATGAACTTGATCTTGTGGAAAAATAGAAGGTCTAGCATGTTTGTAAGCCAAACGCTCTATTAATGATGGTTGATGAGGTTTATCATCTAATGGCTCACTTGGTTGAAACCTTGGTTGTTATTGAGTTTCCATTTGAGCAATGGTGTCAAAAAGTGGCAATGGTGGTGGATTTGATGATCTAGGTGGTAGGTCTTCTAAAGTTTCCAAAAACGGATGTGGTGATGTTGGTGGTGTTTTGAAAAGTTCCATAGGTGTCAATTTTGGTGATTGAGGTGATGGAGTTTTTGATGGTTGAGTTGGTGCCGAAGGTGGTGTTGGATCATTTGGTGTTTTAGTTGGTGGAGGAGTGGTGGCATTGTAAGGTTTTGGAGATGGTGTTGGAGTAGCAAGGTTGAGGAAGTTTGTATCATTGATGGGTGAGTAAATGTTGAGTGATGAATCACTTGATGATGATGAGCTTAGTTGGATGGTTTTGTTGAAACAACATGGTTTTACGCTAATCCTAGCAGTTTTCCTAATAGGTCTAGATGATTCGGATGAGGTGTTGGATTTAGTCATTTCAAGACTTTGGTTAGCTGGAATTATAAGATTAAGAGAAGTGATGGTGATGGTGTGAATTGGGAGTATGAATGTTGGTCAATTTATATGAAGCACATGTTATGAAAAGAAGTGTTTGGATTTGATGTTGTTCCATACACATTTGGAGGTTCCTAATCACTTGGAAGAGTTCCAAGATTTTGTCAAATCATTGGAAGTCAATCCAATGGAGTTGGATGGAGTGAAAGACTAACTTATGCAGTAAATGCTATGTGATCATGGAAGTTATAGTTTGTCAGAATGTTCCACGGATTTGGAGGATTCAAATGAAAGGTTCCTTCCTTGTAACAGAAAGGTTCCTTGGGTTAGTTTAGCCAAGTTTGAAATTTTGGCGGGAATGATGGTCCTATTGTTGAAAGTGTGCTAAGATAGCTCTAGAATTAGTGATAAATACTAACAATCATGTAGGAAGCAAGTTTGGAACCTAAGGATTACTAGAAAAATTCAAAAAAATTCAAAGATTAAAAGTTTGTTAAATGTCTGGAGGAACCAAACAACAACAAGGTCGGAACCAAGTTTTTGGTTTCGCCTTTTCCGTTGGATAATTTTGGCAGCACCAAAATTTTGAACGGGCGGAACCAAAAGAAGGGTTCTACCATTTCCATAGAGCCTCAGATTTGAGACAGAACAGTATTCACGGCTACGTGCCTTTTTTGAATTCCAAAATTTTTCTTAAAACTTAAGTAATTAATTAATTGTAGGTAGGAGATACAAAAAATGCAGGTAAAAACATGCTTACCGATAGAGATCACGAGAGTGATCCTAACTTTCACTTTTTAAGCGAAAAATAGAAAATAACATAGCACTAAAAAGTTATCCCCTGCAAATATTGTTAGTACACACATAATCCACAGACATAGTATCATCCTACAAGATCTTAAAAACACAAAATAACATTGTTTCAACGACCAAATCGTTCAAATGCACCCTTGTGCCAAACACCCTTTTAACGCTCTCACTTCTTGTTAATCTTCTTGTAAATCTCCCCAAGGTACCTTCCGAAGCATTTCCACATTCATTTGGTTTGCTTGAACTCCTCCGACTCATTCGGTATTGATGGAAGTTGTGAGAGGTATTCAAGAGGTGGGAGCCTAGAGTTGGGTAAATTATCATCTTCACTCATGGATGTCGATGATGAGGTAGGAGGGTGAGGACGTTTACCTTTGCCTTTATAAACTCTCTCCTCACTTAACGGCACAAAGGTGTGTGGAATAAGAGGATAATCTAGGCGACGACCTCTAGGACTTGGAGGAATGGGTTCACAAAACCTAAAGAGATGGGTGAGAAGCATCCCGTATGAAAGAGCAGTGGTACCTTGAACCAAGATGTTTGCCATCCTTTTGGCAATGTAGTAAGCTAGGTTGAAAGTTTGGCGGGTGGATACACTATAGAGCATGTAGGAGAGACAAGTGTTGATATGGTCCCTATTTCCTAAGGTACTAATAACATTGGCCCTAATGATCTCCTCCCATTTCAAAAATTGTGGTCTCAACTCATTAAGCTCCATTCCAAAAGGGTCTTTGCAACTTCCTCTCCCGATCGGGTTCTCCTAGTATGAGAGGTCCTAACAAAAAGGTGCTCACGAATAACTTCTTTGCTCACTATAGGGGTGTCATAAGGATGAATACGGTCATGGATTGAGTCAAGAGTTGAAAGTGGCCATTTGTTGGTATAAAGAAATGTGCCCCTATTTGGAATACGGAGCACTTGAGCAAATTGATCTAAGGAGATTTCAAAATCATTTTGGTTGATTGAAAAGGCTAATGACATGAGACCTTCATCATCCATGCTAAGGGTCACAGAAGCATATAACTCTAAGATGAAACGAGGACAAATTGGTTCATCTATATCTAGGAGACAATCAAAGTTGATAAAAGAGAGTTCCTCCCTAATTTTTGTTCCGGCAAGAAAAGTAGGGTCTATGGTTCTACCCTCATGGACATAACGCTTCTCAAGGTTCTTAAAGATTTCTACTTGTGTTGTGGTTAGCCCTTTGGTCTTATGGTGTTTGGGTAGGTATTTGGTGGTGTCTTTGTGGTCATAGAAGGTTGCGGGAGGCATGATGAACCTAGAAACATAATTTTCACATTTTAGTTTATGTAAATAATGATTTAAGTAACAAAATTCTAGTGTGTGCCTATATGAAAACAATATGGAGTTGCGGTTATCTTGACTCATTTTAATGCTTAAAATGGTTTTACTTATGCAAATTTTGTGTAAATTTTTAGATAACCCAAATGCTCCTAGTTCAATGTAGCTATGGTTGAATGTACCCGAAAATACATATTGTTATGTATTCCCTTTAGCATTCAAGAGACATAATGCAAGTGATGTTTTAAACACAACGTTTTTATTTTGTAATATCAATGCGAAAAATATTTTTCCTAAATGTGAGAAGGTTTTTCAAAATTTTGACATGGGATGTTTGGTATATTGTGATAATGTTTTACAAGAGGCAATTCCTAACTAATGGAAAACATAATTAGTTTTGTTTATGAAAAATGCACTACATGATTTCCAAAGTTGATGCATAACCCCAAGTTTTTAGTTTTTGTGCATAAATAGAATTTCCTAGACACAGATCAGGAGAGTAATTGTGTTTAGAATACTTACAATGATGATAGGAATGAAGAGTGGCTGAGTTAGAACCATAATTTTCATGTGAGAATGGGTACGGAAGTGAATAGTAACTATTTTTGGTGAGTGGTGTAGAATATGGGACTGTTTGGTTTAATATATAAAAAGAAAACCTGTGCAGGCATCTGACGGACTGGACGGAACCAAACAAAGGGATCCGTCCTTTGTGTGTTTTGGTTCCGCCAGTTCTGTAGGTGTACAAACAAGAAGTATTTGTTTTGAATTTCTACGATTTTATCTAACGTTTAAATCTATGAAGTAGGTTCCATTAGTCCTAGTCCTAGTCTAAAAAGATTAAATGGTTCACATTTAAGGGGTTTTGTAAGAATATCGGAAATGTTGTCTTCGGAGGATACTTTCTCGATATAAATGTTTCCTTTTTGAACATTGTCACGAAGGAAGTGATGACAGATTTCTATATGTTTGGTACGAGCATGTTGAACTGGATTCTTACTAAGGTCGATCTCTCCTTTGATGTCGCAAAGAATAGATATGTCTTTAATTACAATTCCGTAGTCCACGAGTGCTTGCTTCATCCAAAGAGCTTGTTGACATGCTTTTCTGGCCGATACGTATTCGGCTTTAGTTGTTGAGATTGCGTGGGCCGTTTGCTTCTTGGAGAACCATGAGGTGAGACAATGCCCAACAAAAGTACAAATACCACTTGTACTTTTTCTATCAACATAATCACCGACATGATCCGAGTCGGCATACACTATGGTTTCTACACCCGTTCCTTTGGGATACCATAATCCTAGATGTGTAGTGCCTTTGATGTACCTAAAAATTCTTTTTACGGCTTCAAGATCGATTGTTTTGGGATCTTCTTAAAAACAAGCACATAGACAAATACTAAAGATAATGTCGGGGTCTACTAGCCATGAGATAGAGTAGACTACCAATCATACCCCTATATTTTGTGTTATATACGGATTCACTTTCCTCATCCATTGTGAGTTTGGTTTCCGAGGATATAGGCAATTTGATAGGTTTTGAATCTTCTAGACCAAATTTCTTAAGCATGTCTTTTATGTATTTAGATTGGTTAAAGAATATCCCATCTTCTAATTGTTTAATTTGAAGTCCTAGGAAAAAGTTGAGTTCTCCCATCATACTCATCTCAAACTCGTCATGCATGATTTTAGAGAAATCGTTGCATAGTTCTTGACACAACTCAACCATTATCTCTAATAAATTGGTTCAATTCTTCTTGTTGATTATAACCTTGTGCTACTAGCCTAGCTTTGTTTCTAGACACAACTCCGTTTTCATCCATTTTATTTCGAAAGACCCATTTTGTTCCAATTATAGTTTGATTCTTTGGTTGAGGAACTAGTGTCCAAACATTATCTCTAATAAATTGGTTCAATTCTTCTTGCATAGCTATTACCCAAGATTCATCTTTTATAGCTTCATTTATATTTTTAGGTTCAATTGTTGATATAAAACAAAAATAGTTACTTTCATTTTGAGCTTTTGATCTTAAGGTTCTTTCGTTAAGCTTACCGATTAATGGATGCTTTTAGACTCTTTAATATTAACTATTTTTCTATTTAATAGTTCATCTTCCTTATCATTTTCTAAATCATTTTGATTTTTAATAACTTGACTTTCAACTAAGTCATCATCTACCAAAGGTGATGTCTTAGAGGGAGGTGGATTTTCGTCGAATGTTACATTCAATGATTCCTCGACTCTTAATGTTTCTTTATTTAGAACAATATAAGCTTTGCTATTTTGTGAATATCCAAGAAATACACCTTCATAAGACTTTGGGTCAAATTTAGTGAGATAATCCTTGGTGTTTAGTATAAAGCATTTACTCCCAAATACTTTAAAGTATCCTAATGTTGGCTTTTTACCTCTATATAATTCATATGGAGTTTTATCTATAAATGGTCTAACTAGGACTCGGTTTAAGAGATAAGTTGATGTGTCGACGGCATTACACCAAAAATTTTGTGGAATATTTTGTTCGTTAAGCATTGTTCTACTCATTTCTTGAAGTGTCCGGTTTTTATGGTCTACTACACCATTAGATTGAGGAGTACGAGGAGCCGAAAAGTTATGTGTTATACCATTTTTATCACAGAATTCACCAAATTGTATTTTTATCAAATTCCCGACCGTGATCCGTTCTAATTGACACAATGCAATTTCCTAATTGGTTTTGAATTTTCTTACTAAGAATTTCAAATAGTTCGAAAGCTTCATTTTTACTTTTCAAAAATTTTGTCCATGTATACCGTGAATAATCATCTACTATGAGTCTATGACCAAAGTGTAGAAGTTACCTCCATAACTTTGTATAGCGGATGGACTGAACAAATCATATGCAAAAGTTCTAAACACCTAGATGTAGACACCATATTTTTAGCCTTATGGCTACTATGAACTTGTTTACCAATTTTGCAAGCATCACAAAAGTGTTGGTCGTATTTCAACTTGGGTAGGTTTCTAACTAATTCCTTAGAGGATAGGGATTGAATAAGTCTCATATTAGCGTGAGCTAAGCGTTTATGCCAAAGAGTTGAGGATTCATCTAATGATGTAACAATTCGCAATTTCAGGTTAATTACCATTCCCGGAAAATTTCACTATTCACTTTTACTATTCATTTTTCCCGAAACTTTCCCGAAAGTTGATTTTTATTTGATTTTATCGAGTGATAAATCATTTCCATGGCAAATTAAAAGTTTAACTTTCATAAGCTCATTTTCGTGAAAGTTATTAAGGAATTACACGTTTTAGGGTAAAACGTCATTCAGAAATTCTACGTACAACGAAACTCTACCGCGTTAAGTGACCCCGCATCAGAAAAATGTTTGACACACTCATGATTTATTTGAGAATTAATCGTGACTGAGAAAAACATGACCAAAAACTTCCCAGCAGGTCACCCAAGCCTGTACTACTCTCGCATGAGCACGCTTAACCGTTTGGGCGATTAACCGTTAGACCACAAAACGCGTTTCTAAGAAGATTTGAGTTTTCAACTTATTAGAAAAAGTCAACATATTCTTTCCCTCCTCCATTGACCAAAAATGATCCCTTGATGTTATAAGTCATTTCGTGATTTTTAGGCTTACGGTTTGATGTCTAAAAGACATTTAATACCAACCGACACTAGACTAAGCTCAGTCTAGACATTATAAGTCATTTTAAATCATTTTTATCACATTAGAAAAGTAACATTTTACTTTTCTCAATTTTACGCAATATTCGTACGTTTTACGTATTACGCGTTTTAGACCCGTGTTTCCAGTTTTTAGCAGGGTTTTACACCCAAATGGAACCTACCACTCATTTTATATTTTATTATGGAACTTATTGACATGTTTATCAATACTTTCAAATTCCATAATTTTACGACACCCGGTTTTACGTTTTGAGGCGTAACAACTTACGGTTTGCAGTTTTCGGAGTCAAAACACACTAGATATCTTGGATAATATCATCCAAAGTCCAACCCTTGTTCTCCAAGGTCTTGAAACCGCCACTAGGGGGGGGGGGGCATTCACACTATGTGGCTCAATCTCATGCTAGGAGGCCTTAGATGAGAACATGTGTAGAACTTGCTCACCAAGTGTTGACTAGTCAAGGAAAGTAACCTCCTCATTGAGCTATAAAAGCCCCTCTCCCCCCTTCTTGTGCCGTGCATCCCCAAACCCCATAACCATTCCATCCTTTGCTCATTTCCTTCCAATTTCTTGCAAGGTTCAAGTGATTCTTCAAGGTTGAAACCCTAGTTTCTTTTAGATAATCAAAACACTTCCATAACCTCATATACTTGGTGATTTCTCTTGAGTTTGAATCCACTCAAGTCACCTAAACCTTCATCATCTATCTTTCAAGAATACCAAGGGTAGAAAGATTGCATGAAGTGAAAAAGGGTTGAAGCAAGTCTATCAATGTCCTATCCTTACATGTTAACTTCCTTTCATCTTTGAAAGCCAAAAGTTGTGAGCCAAACTCTAACTTGATTCTTGTTAAATAATCATGTTCATGTTATTTGCATATTATTTGTGCTATATATTGTCTTGTTATCATGTCCATGATGTATAAAAATGACCAAAACAAGTTATTGTTATTGATTGTTAAAGCAAGTTACTAAAACAAGCAAACTAGTGAATTTCTTGGTAAGACCTGATCAAAATGGTAAAAATATGATATTGGATTATTACATATTACAGTAGAGGACTTAACAAGGAAACCATAGCAATTTGAACCACCTAAAACGAGTATACGAGTCAAAAGTTACGCCCATTTGAAGTTACCAAAGATTTCCGGCAAAACTGCCTAAACCTTCCTGAATCGCATTCTGACTTTTTGAAAGTCCCACTTCTGGTCCGATTCATCAAAAAGTTAAAACACGAAAGTTGTCCGAAACGACGTTTTCGTTCAGGAACAAAGAAGCTCGAGCCTTGAAAACACTTTCTGAGTAAGATATTTCACAATTTCTTAACAGCTATTTACATATAATAAGTCACTAAGTTATGGTTATACTTTAAAAGGAACAAGAGTTATTATGACCTATAAACAAGACCACCACCATGGCTAGGGCCAAGGTTGTGTCTCATGACCTTGGAACAAAGACCAAAGGTCATGGCTAGGCCATGACGAAATGACCATAACAACTTACATAGGCGTAAACATGAAACAATGAATTAGGCGATAACATGAACAAGCAATTTGGATCTACTTCACTTAAAAGGAAACCATGAGATTTTACCAAGAGAAAATGGTCATTCAAGACTTATAAAACTACCCCTAATAACAATCTTCATGTACTAATAAACTTTCCTAAGTTTATTCAAATATCGGACATGTAACCTTTCGGATCAAAACTTATATCTATATATTTCATCAACTACTACAATAGTAGGGAGCCTCATGTGAGGAGTTCATTATGTAAGCCGTCGAGTTGAGTTGTGGATTTACGAGTTAAAGTGTCCTGGCTCCTCGAACGCTTACTAACATGACTTCTGAATTATGTCGGCCCGAACGGTAGTAAACGATATACAAAACATACATGTTTCATGAATCATTACTTTCAAAGACTTACATTATACATCATACCACATCATGGACTAAATGCAAGATATATATATATATATATATATATATATATATATATATATATATATATATATATATATATATATATATATATATATATATATATATAGGCACTACTTCATATTCTTTACTCCGATCCTAAGTCGCGACATTCTATTATAGGTTGCTCGTAGAAACCTTCACGATTCGACCGTTACATTCATTACTTGCTATCTTACTTAAGGTGAGTTCATAGCCCCACTTTACATTACTTCAATGTTTTACAAACCCTTGGGGGAAATACATGCTATTTATAACCGAGCACAATGTTTTTAAATTGTATGCTTACCTGATTGTTTTATTATCACTAAGTACCAGCCTTGCTAAACCGATCTCCTTGATTATGAACCATTTAATCACTAGCAATAGTGAGCGCGAATATTAATAATAGGCCTATTGGGATTGACGAATCCCATTTGTTTTGACTAAGTGCAAACAAATGCATTAATATTTGAGATTTAGGTATGTTAGCAAAGTACCTACCGGGATAAATCTGCCGATCGATATTGGTACACGTTAACGTTATGGTGTCATAAGCTTAGTGTATAATACATGTTCCGGGCGTATAATAACGTAGCTTACCTGTTTTGTTTTCCAAACATTGGTGTGAGCCTATAACTCACACTACCAACATATTGTGTTCAATCGATTTAACAAACTCTATGAATATCACTCAACCTTTGTGTTGACCTCTCAAGCATGTATTTCAGGTTCATGACGATCAAGGATGGCACGGAAGGACACGGATACTCAAGAGGGCTATAAATTTTATTATCGTTCAAAACTCATTTATTATACATTGTAAACATGGAACCAGTTGGGACCTCATTTTGAAATCTCTGATATTTATATAATTTGAATGATACATCTTTTAAAACGACTCAATTGGAGTTCGTTTTCTATTATTGTGACTATTGTGCCATCGAGTAACACCCAGTTTGAATTCCGCTGCATCCATGAATTGGGGGTGTTACAGATTGGTACCAGAGCCATGGTTATAGAGAAACGGGTCTAAGTGAGACCTAAACTATAACTACAATCACAAGCAAAAACATTTTATAGCCTTCCGCTCTTCGTGTCTTCCATCCTCCAGACGATTATGGACTTAGTAAGCATGTTATGCTACACAAACATATTAGTATATTCATATATACCCATTTTGAGCATTTCTCCGTAGGCATTTTTATGCTACACAAACATAATTGCATATTGATATATGTACCCTAAACATAATTGAGCATTTCCCCGTAAGCATAAGTATATTGACATATACACACTAAGCATTTTATGCTACATGAACACATATAAGTATATTGATATATACACACTAAGCATTCTATGCTACATGAACACATATAAGTATATTGATATATACACACTAAGCATTCTATGCTACATGAACACATATAAGTATATTGATATATACACACTAAGCATTTTATGCTACATGAACACATATAAGTATATTGATATATACACACTAGGCATTTTATGCTACATGAACACATATAAGTATATTGATATATACACACTAGGCATTTTATGCTACATGAACATATTAGTATATTGATATATAAACTCGGTTTATTTTCAATCATTGATCTAAACAATGGACTAAACATATCTGTGTATGCCTATTCTAAGGCATTTCGACACAGCCACACTCTCCCAATCATGTTCCTACTCCAACATTATATGTCCAAGACATTGTAACTGATTACAATGGTCTCATTCATTTTTCAAGACATTGTGAGATACAATGGTCTCATTCATTTTCCAAGACATTGTGAGATACAATGGTCTCATTCATTTTTCAAGACATTGTGAGATACAATGGCCTCATTCATTTTCCAAGACATTGTGAGATACAATGGTCTCATTCATTTTCCAAGACATTGTATGATACAATGGTCTTAATCATTTCTCAAATGTTTTGAGTCACACAATGACCTAACCTACTTCCCAGACATTGTGAATTGCACAACGGTCTAACCTACTTCCGAGACATTGTGATTTGTGCAATGGTCTCTGGAATTATTTCACGACCTCATCAATATCATTTCTTATGATATCAAAAACCCATCACAATCTAACGATTTCCAAACAAGAAATATGAGATTTCTAAAGGACAAACTAATCCATCGTCGACAAAAGCTGAACTTTCTCTACATTCATTAAGGTTTTCTGATGAAACCTTCATTATTAAAAGTTCGTGATCCTGGCCAAGTATGTTCTATTTTAGAACTACTTAAAACTTCCTTTCCATACGTATCTACCCTTACTACCTTCTATGCAATGGAATATGAAAACATACGTTACAAGTCTTGTATGGACGGGACTTGCAACTTAAGGGTTGACATCGCCTTTGTTTAGTGAACAGTTTCCCAAAACCAATGGACATATCAAAAGTATACCTAGTTTAGGTATTTGAAAATTTTATCGAACCTTGGCTAAATATAGACTAGTCACCTATATTTAACCTAGGGACAGTGGAATATAGTCTGACTAACTATATTCGACTTAGAATTTTCAAATACTGAGAGTAGTTGTACTAGGGTTATGTTTAGGTTGATTTCCTACTTGAACTCGATAAACCACCAGAATACAATAAAACGATCTAGAGGCACGATAGTGTCTTACCACTCAGCGAGATCTTAACACCTTATTTGTATGATCTAAATTCATTCTTGAAATTTTTCATTTATGAGATAATCCGAACTACTATCTTGGGATAGTTACCAATTATTCTCTTCATCCTGTAGAAGTACCATCCTGTTTAGGATACCATTCCATCATAAACTTTTAAAATCTCTTAAGATTTTCAAAACAAACTCAACATCTATACCTAAGAGTATTAACATTAAGCATACACTACACACTTTTGTTCATCAACATATCACAACATTACCTTCACAACCGTGGCAAACACCAGCTCATTAACAGATCTTGATGCACTTTTAAAGCTCAAATCATCCTTAGTTACACCACAAGTACCCTCATCAGCTTTACAAGATTGAATATTTATCTTGTACTTTTGGAACACCAGTATCATCTCGTAATACCCTACCTTGTAACTCACCGGCTAAGTATGAATGTTGTGTCGGGAATTCTTGAGTAGGATGATTTATAATATCCTTATTTGAATGGATTGGGATGCCTTTTCATTTAAATAAAGAAATTATAAATCATCGAACCATACGTTTATATTCCTTTAGTTACATTGTTTGGGATGCCTCTCTATGTAAATAAAGAATTATAAACAAGTGGGCTTATTTATATCCGAAATAACATAAGTATGAAGTCAATGAACACTAGATACAACAACAGATTACCTACTAGGCCATGATTGCAACAACTATCCCAATTTCCATAAGTACGAGGTTTACATTTTGGTTTTCATAATGATAGTGCAATAACAAACAAACTCATTACGAGGCCATGTACCTATATGCATGTGCAGTCGTAACAAACTCATTACGGGGCCATGTAGCCATATGCATGGGCAGTCATACCAAACTTATTGTGAAGCCATGTAGCCATATGCATGGGCAGCCGTACAATTCAAACAGGACTTGGTCCAACCACATGTTCAACGCTTATTCCATGATTCGATTCTTATATCAATTTCCATTTATTGGATTCCTATGTAAATTGCTATTGTTGTTCAACTGTTATATCAATTGCTATTGATACTTGACAACTATATCAATTTCCATTTTGATATTTAACTATATCAAGTTCTATTTGATATTCAACTACTATATCGATTCCTATTAATATTCGACTGCTATATCAATTTCCTTTGATATTCGACTATTACCATACCTTTCCTACATAAAAGGAAGCCTCATCCTACACCATACACTGAAATGACAAATCAAATTACAATACCGGAAATCCCAGACTTTGGTCCTCATAAGTAACCACACATCTTTATCGACACCACTCCAACATATGACACACATAGAACTTTGGGACGAAGTTCCCCGTAAGGGGTAGAGACTGTAACAATTCGCAATTTCAGGTTAATTACCATTCCCGGAAAATTTCACTATTCACTTTTACTATTCATTTTTCCCGAAACTTTCCCGAAAGTTGATTTTTATTTGATTTTATCGAGTGATAAATCATTTCCATGGCAAATTAAAAGTTTAACTTTCATAAGCTCATTTTCGTGAAAGTTATTAAGGAATTACACGTTTTAGGGTAAAACGTCATTCAGAAATTCTACGTACAACGAAACTCTACCGCGTTAAGTGACCCCGCATCAGAAAAATGTTTGACACACTCATGATTTATTTGAGAATTAATCGTGACTGAGAAAAACATGACCAAAAACTTCCCAGCAGGTCACCCAAGCCTGTACTACTCTCGCATGAGCACGCTTAACCGTTTGGGCGATTAACCGTTAGACCACAAAACACGTTTCTAAGAAGATTTGAGTTTTCAACTTATTAGAAAAAGTCAACATATTCTTTCCCTCCTCCATTGACCAAAAATGATCCCTTGATGTTATAAGTCATTTCGTGATTTTTAGGCTTACGGTTTGATGTCTAAAAGACATTTAATACCAACCGACACTAGACTAAGCTCAGTCTAGACATTATAAGTCATTTTAAATCATTTTTATCACATTAGAAAAGTAACATTTTACTTTTCTCAATTTTACGCAATATTCGTACGTTTTACGTATTACGCGTTTTAGACCCGTGTTTCCAGTTTTTAGCAGGGTTTTACACCCAAATGGAACCTACCACTCATTTTATATTTTATTATGGAACTTATTGACATGTTTATCAATACTTTCAAATTCCATAATTTTACGACACCCGGTTTTACGTTTTGAGGCGTAACAACTTACGGTTTGCAGTTTTCGGAGTCAAAACACACTAGATATCTTGGATAATATCATCCAAAGTCCAACCCTTGTTCTCCAAGGTCTTGAAACCGCCACTAGGGGGGGGGGCATTCACACTATGTGGCTCAATCTCATGCTAGGAGGCCTTAGATGAGAACATGTGTAGAACTTGCTCACCAAGTGTTGACTAGTCAAGGAAAGTAACCTCCTCATTGAGCTATAAAAGCCCCTCTCCCCCCTTCTTGTGCCGTGCATCCCCAAACCCCATAACCATTCCATCCTTTGCTCATTTCCTTCCAATTTCTTGCAAGGTTCAAGTGATTCTTCAAGGTTGAAACCCTAGTTTCTTTTAGATAATCAAAACACTTCCATAACCTCATATACTTGGTGATTTCTCTTGAGTTTGAATCCACTCAAGTCACCTAAACCTTCATCATCTATCTTTCAAGAATACCAAGGGTAGAAAGATTGCATGAAGTGAAAAAGGGTTGAAGCAAGTCTATCAATGTCCTATCCTTACATGTTAACTTCCTTTCATCTTTGAAAGCCAAAAGTTGTGAGCCAAACTCTAACTTGATTCTTGTTAAATAATCATGTTCATGTTATTTACATATTATTTGTGCTATATATTGTCTTGTTATCATGTCCATGATGTATAAAAATGACCAAAACAAGTTATTGTTATTGATTGTTAAAGCAAGTTACTAAAACAAGCAAACTAGTGAATTTCTTGGTAAGACCTGATCAAAATGGTAAAAATATGATATTGGATTATTACATATTACAGTAGAGGACTTAACAAGGAAACCATAGCAATTTGAACCACCTAAAACGAGTATACGAGTCAAAAGTTACGCCCATTTGAAGTTACCAAAGATTTCCGGCAAAACTGCCTAAACCTTCCTGAATCGCATTCTGACTTTTTGAAAGTCCCACTTCTGGTCCGATTCATCAAAAAGTTAAAACACGAAAGTTGTCCGAAACGACGTTTTCGTTCAGGAACAAAGAAGCTCGAGCCTTGAAAACACTTTCTGAGTAAGATATTTCACAATTTCTTAACAGCTATTTACATATAATAAGTCACTAAGTTATGGTTATACTTTAAAAGGAACAAGAGTTATTATGACCTATAAACAAGACCACCACCATGGCTAGGGCCAAGGTTGTGTCTCATGACCTTGGAACAAAGACCAAAGGTCATGGCTAGGCCATGACGAAATGACCATAACAACTTACATAGGCGTAAACATGAAACAATGAATTAGGCGATAACATGAACAAGCAATTTGGATCTACTTCACTTAAAAGGAAACCATGAGATTTTACCAAGAGAAAATGGTCATTCAAGACTTATAAAACTACCCCTAATAACAATCTTCATGTACTAATAAACTTTCCTAAGTTTATTCAAATATCGGACATGTAACCTTTCGGATCAAAACTTATATCTATATATTTCATCAACTACTACAATAGTAGGGAGCCTCATGTGAGGAGTTCATTATGTAAGCCGTCGAGTTGAGTTGTGGATTTACGAGTTAAAGTGTCCTGGCTCCTCGAACGCTTACTAACATGACTTTTGAATTATGTCGGCCCGAACGGTAGTAAACGATATACAAAACATACATGTTTCATGAATCATTACTTTCAAAGACTTACATTATACATCATACCACATCATGGACTAAATGCAAGATATATATATATATATATATATATATATATATATATATATATATATATATATATATATATATATAGGCACTACTTCATATTCTTTACTCCGATCCTAAGTCGCGACATTCTATTATAGGTTGCTCGTAGAAACCTTCACGATTCGACCGTTACATTCATTACTTGCTATCTTACTTAAGGTGAGTTCATAGCCCCACTTTACATTACTTCAATGTTTTACAAACCCTTGGGGGAAATACATGCTATTTATAACCGAGCACAATGTTTTTAAATTGTATGCTTACCTGATTGTTTTATTATCACTAAGTACCAGCCTTGCTAAACCGATCTCCTTGATTATGAACCATTTAATCACTAGCAATAGTGAGCGCGAATAATAATAATAGGCCTATTGGGATTGACGAATCCCATTTGTTTTGACTAAGTGCAAACAAATGCATTAATATTTGAGATTTAGGTATGTTAGCAAAGTACCTACCGGGATAAATCTGCCGATCGATATTGGTACACGTTAACGTTATGGTGTCATAAGCTTAGTGTATAATACATGTTCCGGGCGTATAATAACGTAGCCTACCTGTTTTGTTTTCCAAACATTGGTGTGAGCCTATAACTCACACTACCAACATATTGTGTTCAATCGATTTAACAAACTCTATGAATATCACTCAACCTTTGTGTTGACCTCTCAAGCATGTATTTCAGGTTCATGACGATCAAGGATGGCACGGAAGGACACGGATACTCAAGAGGGCTATAAATTTTATTATCGTTCAAAACTCATTTATTATACATTGTAAACATGGAACCAGTTGGGACCTCATTTTGAAATCTCTGATATTTATATAATTTGAATGATACATCTTTTAAAATGACTCAATTGGAGTTCGTTTTCTATTATTGTGACTATTGTGCCATCGAGTAACACCCAGTTTGAATTCCGCTGCATCCATGAATTGGGGGTGTTACAGATTGGTACCAGAGCCATGGTTATAGAGAAACGGGTCTAAGTGAGACCTAAACTATAACTACAATCACAAGCAAAAACATTTTATAGCCTTCCGCTCTTCGTGTCTTCCATCCTCCAGACGATTATGGACTTAGTAAGCATGTTATGCTACACAAACATATTAGTATATTCATATATACCCATTTTGAGCATTTCTCCGTAGGCATTTTTATGCTACACAAACATAATTGCATATTGATATATGTACCCTAAACATAATTGAGCATTTCCCCGTAAGCATAAGTATATTGACATATACACACTAAGCATTTTATGCTACATGAACACATATAAGTATATTGATATATACACACTAAGCATTCTATGCTACATGAACACATATAAGTATATTGATATATACACACTAAGCATTTTATGCTACATGAACACATATAAGTATATTGATATATACACACTAGGCATTTTATGCTACATGAACACATATAAGTATATTGATATATACACACTAGGCATTTTATGCTACATGAACATATTAGTATATTGATATATAAACTCGGTTTATTTTCAATCATTGATCTAAACAATGGACTAAACATATCTGTGTATGCCTATTCTAAGGCATTTCGACACAGCCACACTCTCCCAATCATGTTCCTACTCCAACATTATATGTCCAAGACATTGTAACTGATTACAATGGTCTCATTCATTTTTCAAGACATTGTGAGATACAATGGTCTCATTCATTTTCCAAGACATTGTGAGATACAATGGTCTCATTCATTTTTCAAGACATTGTGAGATACAATGGCCTCATTCATTTTCCAAGACATTGTGAGATACAATGGTCTCATTCATTTTCCAAGACATTGTATGATACAATGGTCTTAATCATTTCTCAAATGTTTTGAGTCACACAATGACCTAACCTACTTCCCAGACATTGTGAATTGCACAACGGTCTAACCTACTTCCGAGACATTGTGATTTGTGCAATGGTCTCTGGAATTATTTCACGACCTCATCAATATCATTTCTTATGATATCAAAAACCCATCACAATCTAACGATTTCCAAACAAGAAATATGAGATTTCTAAAGGACAAACTAATCCATCGTCGATAAAAGCTGAACTTTCTCTACATTCATTAAGGTTTTCTGATGAAACCTTCATTATTAAAAGTTCGTGATCCTGGCCAAGTATGTTCTATTTTAGAACTACTTAAAACTTCCTTTCCATACGTATCTACCCTTACTACCTTCTATGCAATGGAATATGAAAACATACGTTACAAGTCTTGTATGGACGGGACTTGCAACTTAAGGGTTGACATCGCCTTTGTTTAGTGAACAGTTTCCCAAAACCAATGGACATATCAAAAGTATACCTAGTTTAGGTATTTGAAAATTTTATCGAACCTTGGCTAAATATAGACTAGTCACCTATATTTAACCTAGGGACAGTGGAATATAGTCTGACTAACTATATTCGACTTAGAATTTTCAAATACTGAGAGTAGTTGTACTAGGGTTATGTTTAGGTTGATTTCCTACTTGAACTCGATAAACCACCAGAATACAATAAAATGATCTAGAGGCACGATAGTGTCTTACCACTCAGCGAGATCTTAACACCTTATTTGTATGATCTAAATTCATTCTTGAAATTTTTCATTTATGAGATAATCCGAACTACTATCTTGGGATAGTTACCGGTTTGGTTTAGCCGCGAATTCGAGGAATTTTCATTCGGGACATTTCGTACGGACTAGAAATAGTCTGCGTATCATCGTTATGGCACTTGCATACTATTCCACTCGTAGGATATTTAAATTAATACTTTTGGTATAATTGACTTTTTACGTATATTTATTTCTAAATAAACGTTAACACGCGATCAATAATGTGACTAACACGTCCGACACTCCCGACTATGATCCTAGTATAATTTCATACTCATAATAATAATATGAAAATTATAATATTAATTTACCCGGTATTTTTGAAAATTTATTTAATTAATATCATAAGTTTAATATAATTACGACGGTTTTCGTAGAAATTAAACAATAATTATCCAAACACTCAATATTGATACCCGACATATTTTCACAATTTTTACGACTTTATTATGTCCCGGTTAACTCCGTTAAAATTTATTTTTAGTTAACTCGGTACCCGGTATTCCCTAAAACTATTAATATATATACAATAATACAATATTTACCCACTTTCTTACACAAAATACCACTTTTTCTTCCCCCTCCATATTACCGCCCCCTCCATACTAATCATCTTACAAGCCTTTGAAATTCTTGCAAACTCATTAAAACTTGTCATAGATTGTCTAATAAAATATATATAACCTAAACTACACATTTTTATCTCATTTCACCAAATCATTCAAGATAACTTTTCTCTTTTCTTTCCTTTGGGGGTGCTCGGCCAACATAAGGAGAACAAGCAAGAACATAAGTTTTTCAAGAACAAGTAATTATCTAGTGTATTTTGTACTCCTATAAGGGTTTTGTGATACAAACTCAAGGTTTACTTAGGTTTTCACCATCAAAAGCTCATTAATCTTTCAAGTAAGTGTATGAAACTCATCTTTATAATTTTACCAAGTTTTTACAAGATTCATATGATATATATACAAGATCTACATTCATATGTTAGTTATACCACTCCATTTTATACATATCTAACTTTTGAGCCCTAGAAATAGATTATAGTTAGATCCTTGTTAGATCCACTTGATTTATGATGTTTAGGAACCCATGACACCCTAAGAAGGTGTATGGTAAGATTATACTAGATTTGTGGTGATTGAAAGTGGTTTGGTTGAAGTTGAAACTAGATTGGAACCCTAGAAATGGTTTTTGAAACAATATATATACCTACTGTCCATATTTTGAAAACGTGGGAAAATCAGTATATGAGGGGTAATTTTTGACCAAATATTTAGAAAATACTTTCAAAAACGAAGCCGTGGGCGAAAGAACGGATTAAAACGAGCTTATAACGAAGGAGTTATGATTTTTGCAAGTTTAACGACGAAAACTATTTTCTGAAAATATAACGTGCTGTTGGACGATTTTTGATGGACAAAGAGAGGCGTTAGATGTAATCTAATGGAGCCGAACTATCAAAAATATATTAATACATATTAAGACGAATCCGTGGATATAAAGAACGAGGAAAATGAACTTAAAACGACAAAGTTATACACGTTTTAAAATCGTCAAAACTATATATATAATTATAGTCACTAATAGAAATAATATAACTACGTACTAGATACTATATTTTCTAGATTTATTGTTCAAGAATTATATTGTTAACTAACGAAGTACGTACGACCCAAGACTTATTTATGCGACTACTAGACATTATTTCAAGGTTTTCAAAACGAGGAATATAACACTAACATTTTATATACGATATATTACGACAAGTTTTTATTAGTCTAGTTGGACTTATTTTTCTTAAGTATGGAAAATACCTTACCTTGACAATAACAAGTATTTTCAAGTTACGAGTGGTATAGGTATCATGTGCATGAATATTCATTACATCATTTCATGATCTAAAGTAGATCATATTCATTCATTTAGGTTGCGGCTAGTGTTCGTGCCTTGTTGTCCCGATCATTTCATCACATTGTACTATCACTTCAGGTGAGTTTTCATAGCCCCGTTTTCAATTACTTATTTGATTTCAAATCCCACGGGGGAGAATATATTGCATCAATTATTTTTGTACATGCCCAAGTATTAAATTCTATACATTGCTTAAGTTGCCTTACTACCAAGTTAAGTCCCCTTTATTATCACGGACCGTTAATTATAATGCCAAGCGAGAGTGAGTGAATAGATCTACTGAGGGTGACGCCTCCATCCGTGTTTGGGTTGCTCCAACGGAATTACGGATGCATTTCATGTCTGAACTATTTGAGTGCCTGGTAAACACTCTTTTGGGGCCAATACAATATTATGTCTAGCTTCGGGGTCATGAGCTTAAGAGACAATGTAGCATTTTTGACATTTTGTCAGTTTACTTTATACTTGTGGCTAATGTACATACGATTTAACTTACAAACCTATGATTATTCACCAACATTATTGTTGACCGTTTTCGCAATGTATTTTCAGGTAACTAAGACATATTCCTCATGGCATGCATGGAGTCATATCATTGAGTATCAAGGATGACGCGTCTCATTTTGGATTTTCATGCACTTATGAACTATCGTTTGATTGTACAAAACTTATTTCCTTAAACTTTCCAAGACTTTTGGGACCAATGTTTTATAACTCTGAATATTTTGAATGAATTAAACGATGTATTTTCAAAACGACACTTTAGGTCGTTCAATATGTAACAATTCGCATTTTCAGGTTAACTTTTATTCCCGAAAATTTTATTATTCACTTTTTACTATTCACTTTTACTATTCACATCCAAAATTTTTATTTCATATTCTCGTAAGTTAAACTATTTTAATGATAATCCGAGAATTTCACACTCGTCGGATCATTTCTGCAAAAATCACGAAGCCGTGTCCGAGATTTACTTTTAAGTTTAAACGTCATTCCAGCATCCCGATATGTCCATAAAACATTATAAACAATAGAAATATGATTTTTTCTCATTTTAGGACAATTGCAAAAGTTTTGGAATTTTACGTTTTCCAGTTCAGCGTTTTACGCGAATTACGCGTTTTAGACCCGCGTTTCCAGTTTTAGCAGCGTTTAAGCAACCCAATAGAACTTGCCACTTATTAAATATGCTAAGATAGGTTATATTAATAAGTTCTAACATATTTATAAGTTTCATATTTTTAGGATACCCGATTTTAAGTTTCATGACTTAACGACTTACCGTTAGCGATTACCGGGACCAAAACTCACTCCGTAAGCTAGATAATACCAAGTTTATGCATCTAGTCACCCTATCCACCATATGGCCGACTTAGGGGGGGGGGGGAGTCATCCCTTGTGTGTCATGATCTCATGCCTTAGGCCTTAGGATCCATACATGTGTAAAACTTGCTAAGAAAGCTTCCTAAATATCCTAAAAACTAACCTCCTCAATGAACCTTCCTAGGCACCTTCCTAACCTCCTCTTCATAGTATAAATACAAGCTTAATCTCTTCCTTTCTTCATAATAAAAACGCCACACCATTAATCCCTAGCACCATGATCCTTTGATCTTCAAACTACAAGTTACACTACAAAGTTCAAGGTCTTAGTATTCTCTACCTAGTTCTTAAGTTTGTTTGGTGATTTCATGGTTGAATTAGGAGCTACACAAGGTTACTAGGGCTGACGTTAAATGATTTTCACAAGGGTTAGATCAAGGCTAGCAAGGGTTACAAGAGTTGTGGTGAAGGGTTTACAAGCATAGGTTTAGTGTCCTAGTTACATACTTGACTTCCTTTCTTTAGAAAGCCAAAAGTTGTAAGAAATCCTATTACACTTTCTTGCTCAATATCATTTTCATGCTTATTATGTTTCTTTCATGCTATATATGGTCTTTGTATTGTGTTCATGATGTATAAAAACTAGTAAAACAAGTTATGTATATATATGTTAACTTATGATATTTAAACAAGTAAACTAGTGACTTTTATGGAGAACCACGACCAAAATAGTATAACTATGATATTTGACATTTACTTACTGTTAAAGAGGACTTAACAAGGAAAACATAGCAATTTGAATCACCCAAAACGAGTACACGAGTCAAAAGTTATGGCCATAAGAAGTTAGCGAAACCAAAACACCGAAACTGCCAATACCCTACTGTTTTGCAATCTGCCATTTTGAAAGTCACCTTTCTGGTCCGATTCATCAAAAAGTTAAAACACGAAAGTTGTCCGGAACGCCGTTTTCGTTCAGGATCAATGAAGCTCGAGCCCTGAAAATGCTTTCCGAGTGATATTTTCTTCAAATTCTTAACAGCCCATTTTTAGACCAAAGTCACTATATAATAGTTATGTTTTACTAAGACCAAGAGGTCTAATGACCTAAAGCCAAGACCACAACCATGGCTAAAGCCAAGGTTGAGTCTCAAGACCATGGTAACAATGACCAAGGTCACGGCAAAGCCACGGCTAAAGACCATATAACTTTTAAAGATCAAAACTTATATATATATATATATATATATATGTTATCAAATACTACAATAGTAGGGAGCCTCATGTGAGGAGTTCATTAAGTAAGCCGTCGAGATGAGTTGTGGATTTACAAATTAAAGTGTCCTGGCTCCTCGAACGTTTACTCCATGACTTCTGAATTATGTCGGCCCGAACGGTAGTAAGAGATATACAACCTATACATGTTTCATAAACCATTTATATTCAAAGACTTACACTATATACTAAGTACTACATCATGAACATTATGCAAGACATATATGGGCAATTCTTCGTATTCTTAGACGTTACTCCAAACCTAAGTCGCAACGTTCTATTATAGGCTGTTCTTAGAGACTTTCGCGATTCGACTACCACTTTCATTTCTCATTACATAGACTTAAGGTAAGTCATAGCCCCTACTCTTTTCATACTTGTTTTAACTCTTTGGGGGAGATACATGCACAACTACTTGCTTACTTGTACAAATACTCAAAACATTTATACTTGATTGTTTTATACTTGATTGTCTTATACTTGATTGCATTATACTTGATTTCATACATACATGACTGTCTTTTATCTTTGGGAAGTGGCTCCCAGTAAACTTTTATCTTTGGGAAGTGGCTCCCAGTTTTCTTTAGGAAGTGGCTCCCAGTTGTCTTTGGCAATTGGCTCCCAAGTGAGGTCTTCGGAGATGAAGTGTAGACTCACGACTAATTGCTTAAATGTTGTGATGAACTTATACATGTCTTAATCATACTATATTGTAGCAGTGGGTTGTGAACACACAGGTTACAAGTCTCTTATGGCGGGACTTGCAACTGAGTGGATTCACGATGCCTTTGCTGTGCGAATATTCTTTTAAGGCTTTTCAACTGTTTTAAGACAAACTCTATGAACTCACCAACCATTGTGTTGACACTTTAGCTTGTTTATCTCAGGTTAGTAAGGCGATAGCTAGTGCGTGGAACTTAGAGTCAAGCTGCATATTCTGAAGACTTACGCTTTTATCATTTACCATTCAAAACATTTTGTATACATTTATGTATCATACTTTGGAATCTCATGTTTGTAACTTTGAATTCATTAATCGAATGGTAACTTTTCAAAACGTCTCATTTAGAGTTCGTTTTCTATAACTTGTACTTTGTATTATGAAGTAGCACCCCTAGTGACATAGTCTTCCGCTGCGGTATTTTGGGGGTGTTACACAATATAACTATAACTGTGGTGCTATGACAGTCACCCCCAGGTATTCTATTCCGCTGCCATTCAGGTATTTTGGGGGTGTGACAAGTAGGGTTGTGTGTTTTAGTTGCTCTTTGGAAAGGGGCGTTTGGATATAGGCATTTTAGGTCTTGGTTGAGTAGTTCTAGTTCTAAATTCATTTTTAGCAAGTCCTACTCCTATTTTAATGGCTGGTTTAAGTTTAGTTTCAGTGTTAGATTTTTTTGTAATTTTAACGTATTCACTACGATTAGAAATAGAAGTTTTCTGATCTGCAGCAGTCTCTATGAAACCAATGGGTTCAACTGGCGGAACCAAATTTTTGGTTCCGTCATTTTCGTGGGTCACTGCTGTAGTTTTTTCATTTTCTTGTCCTTTTTCGCCTTGTGTTGATCCCAGTTGAGCAAACGATCTTATATAGAAGTTGACTTGTATTAAACACTTAAGATAGAATGCGGAATATAAAATCTTAACTTAAGAAGAACAATTTAACTATCAACACTTCAATATTATTAATACGAGCACTCGACAATGCTAGGGTTTTACAACCTTGAAGTGTAAACGAAAACTAAACAATACGTTCGTAATATAACCCTAGGATCCTCCTTTTATAGGCCAAGGAGTCCTACTAGGTTTACAATAACTTTCTATGCAAGATAAGAATATTCTAGACGTATATTATATACACACAATCTATTCTATAATTATCTACTT
Source organism: Artemisia argyi (assembly GCA_030686995.1). NCBI lineage: Eukaryota > Viridiplantae > Streptophyta > Magnoliopsida > Asterales > Asteraceae > Artemisia > Artemisia argyi. Next base: position 25,674,699 of record CM060705.1, read on the forward strand.
CAAATGCATGATTATCACTTTACCAGTAGAATCCTTTAGCAGCATTTTCCTCATAGCAGCACTTTGTCATCAGCAGCAGAATCATTTACCTTAGCAGCATTCTCATCGCAACAGTAGTTTCACTCAGCAGCAGAATCCAAAACCCAACAATCCTCCCCTAAACTTAATATTTATCACTAAATCATTAAGTTTCTTCAAAGCACAGTTATGCACGAGGAGGATGCTTCCAAACACTCAAATTTTGAGATGTCTGTTGACCAAGTATCTTCTTATACTTTGACAGCAAATTAAATGCTTGATCATCAGTTTCATAATCTTTCTGCAAATTGAGTAATCCAGCACCATTAACCATCTGATTGATAGTATTCCAGTATCTTACCACTGGGTAATCCTTTTCAGCCAGCATATACAAAGTAATTGGTCCAATTTCCAAGACATGAATTCCAGAATCTTGAAAGAGTCTCCATTTTCTTACTTTGTATCCTACTATCTCTGTCCATTCAGAATCATCCGTTGAAGGTTCATACATAAGTTTCAGAGCTCTCCAGAGAACATTATCAGCCATAGTCTTAATGTGATCAATTTTCTCTGTTTCATACTTTTTACCATCAAACTTCTTAGCTCCAAACTTTTCCTTATATAACTTCCACAAATCATCAACATCCTCTCTATCAAAGTAATATAGCATCTGTTGAAATCTAAGAAACGTGTGAGTCTTTCCATCAGATCTCTCAACATCATGAAATGCTCCAATTTTAGTATCATATCCTGTAGTTACTTTGACAATAGGATATTTGATTCCTATTGGTGTGTCATCAACTACTTCAGGTTCTTCCATCTTACCAACCATAGTGAGAACCTTCAATTGTTCCTTTAAATGCTCAGAAGGAATATGATCATAATCATTCTTGAACTCATCTCCTTCAGGCTTAGAACTGCTTTCTTCTCCTATTTTTCTCTTCTTCTTTGCAAAGGATTTATGAACAACACCTTTTCTTTTACCACTTTGAATAGAAGAAGTTGTCTTACCTGCACTATCATCAAGCTGCTTAACAACATCTGCCTCTTGAACATGCTCTGCTTCAACAACTTTATCAGGTACCAACTTTTTATTCATTTGAGCAATATGTTCCAAATCTTCAGCACAACCCATAGGATAGAAGGTATCTATTTGTCTCTTAGCTTGTTGATACAAGTCAAAAACCTCTTGATCAGACTTAGGTTTTAACTGTACCAATTTCCATCCCTTCATATTCTTCAGGTACCTTTCTTGCTCTCTTCTTTGTTGCAATGGAGTTGGACCCCTGAGAACCTTTTTCTTTCTTCTAGTAGCAGCATCTTCTTTCTTTTTCTTGGCAGTGAACTCTCTTATCCAAGATTGCACATCAAAAGTTGGAATCTCTTTTTCTTCAATCTTAATCATCTTGGAGAGTTCTATATCAGCATCTATTCTTATCTTTTCATCAACCCATTCCTCATACCTCTTTAAGTCTGCAGTTTCCTTTTCAACCATTTCTTTTTCCTCCTGAATCAACTGTTGTTCTTCTTGATCAAGCAATTCTTATTCTTTCAATGCAACAGCTGAATCATATTCAACTTGTAATTCCTTGGGCCACCAATGAAAAGGTATCTCAGAATAATCAATCCCCTTAAACATTATCTTAGGATCTTCAACTTGCTTGCCCTTCCCTTTATCAGTAGAAGATGATGAAATAACCTTCTTTTGTTGAGCAGCAGGTTCTTAGATTACAACTCCCTTTAGAGGTATTCTGGGTGTAGATGATGTGATTGTGGTTGTTGGTTGTTATGGTAGTGATTGAGTTGGTAGTGGTGTATGTTTTGAAGATGATTCAGATGAAACCTATGTAGTCTTCTTACTTAACAAAACCATAGCCTCAGCAGCAGCATTATCACTAGATCCAACAGCAGAGTCTTGTGCATCAGCAGAATTGACCTTTCCACTAGCAGCAGGATCAACCAAATCCTTAGCAGTAGAGTCTTGAGCAGCAGCAGAGTCATCAATCTTGTTAGTAATAGCAGCATTATCAAGCTCTTTTGCCACAGAATCACCCAAAGTCATTAAAGCTTCACCCATCAACCCTGTTGCCTTCACTAGTTGCTCAGGCTCCAAAGTCTTAAGTTTTTCCACCACCTTTTCTTGAGTAGCAATCACCTTTTCCATTACAACCTCATTCCCTGATTTGTCAGCAATCACAAAGTTTTCAGCATCCTGAGGACTTTCCACTTCCATGTCCCCAACCTCTGGAACCTCCCTTGAAACCATTCCAGCATCCATATCCTGAGCACTATCAACTTTCTTCAAATTAGCCTCCCCTGAACCCATTTCTTCATTCCTCCCCTGTTTTGAAGCATCCTCTTCCAAATGAGTAGAGAGTTCAGGTGAACTTACAACTTGAGAAGTGCCCACTTTCTTCAATCTTTTTAAGGAGGTTAAAGATCTTGATTTCCTTAAGTTCTTAATCTGTTTTTGCAATTTGGTGATGAGCTTGGCTTGACCATCAACAACAGTAGAAAGACTAAGAACTTTATCTTCTAATGAAGTACACTTCACCTCCAAGTTGGTACAAGTAACCGTCAATTCCTGAATAAGTTTCATGGTAGTCTCATCACTTCGACCTGTGTAACCTGGTCCGAGAGGTGAATCATGGACATTGTCATCATGTACAAGATTTTTCGTCAATTCATTTGTCACTGTCCTGTCCTCATCACTTCGACCTGTGTGACCTGGTCCGAGAGGTGAATCTTGGGACATAAACTCAGTATCAAACCTCGTTTGATCATCTGAGCCCCCTATATTTTCCATTTGGCTAGGGTTACCATCCTGAGAATTAGATTCAGCAGAATCCTTTTCTCTAGATGTTGCCTTGGTTTGGGTCTTAATGATGTTATCACTGTCCTGCTCTGCTGCTAAGCTAGAAGCAGTAGTGACAGCCCTTACCAACATGTCCTCTCCATCACCTAGGACAGCCTCATCTGGTACATCCATACTAACACTATCCTGAGGTAGATCAGTGTTCTTTTTGGTTTTCCTACGGGTATAGTGTATTTTGGGTTGTGTAGCAGATACAGTAAAATTGGGTGTGTGATGGGAATCAGTGGGATTTCCTGATCCTTCACCCTGAATATTTTGCACAAGTTGCACCATAGAAGGTGTAAGATTTGTATGTGTACCTGAAAAACCTTTTCCATGCTTAATCAAGAAAGTAAAAGTTTTGGAAACCAATTTGGGAGCATCATAAGTAGCAGTATGTGATCTGAAATTGGTAAGTTGGTTTTCAATAAAGAGCTGGATAAATCTTGGATAAAGCAAATAAGAACCAGACTCTTTAACACTTTTAACAATCCCCTCCAAAATCATATTTGAAAAATTGAAAGGATGGCCTTTGCTTAGGCATACCATAGCAGAAGCAATAGTAGCACTAAACTCATTCCACCCAGAAGTTTTAGGACTCAAACAATGAAGGAGAATGTGTACCAAAAATTTGTATTGAGGACAGAGAAGAGCTTTTTGAAATTTTAAATTTGTATGCTTTCCCTCATATCCCAAATCTTTTAAACCCTGAAAAATAGCAGAATTGGCAAGACACGTGGTCTTTGTTTCATCATCTAAGTGAAGAGTTTCCCTTATAGAAGATTCAGTTACACGAACTTGTTGTCCATCTACTATGGCACTAACATATTTTTCCTCATTCCTAGTTTTGACTTTAGCAGTAAGCCAAAACTGTTTGATGTAGGAAACGAATATTGTAGGATTCACAGTTAATGCATACCCAAGATAAGTAGCATTCAAGAATTTTACCATGTCTGTGAAACCTTCAGGAACCAACTCTTCATCCAAAATAACAACACTATTGTGCTGCTCTGCCCAGGTACGTGTACAATCCATGAATTAGGGTTTTGAGAAATTGGGGATAATTGACTTTGAGAATAATGGAGTGTTAGGGTTTGTGAGAACTTCAATTTGGAGCGTGTAAAAACCAATTGTGAAGAATAATTAGGTTTTAAACTAATTTGGAGAAGTTACACATTCCACCCTCACACTTACAACCGTAGCAGCATAACCATATCATCCATAACTAGCAGCAGAATGAAACAACTAGCAGCAGAGTGATTTTAAGCCAGCATCAGAGTTGACTAATCAAACTTGGTCAAAAAGTCAAGAACCCTCAACAATAAATGCGCTTGATACTCCGTAATCCCTATAAAAACGGACGGAATCTTTCCCTAATTCAACACAATCAAACCCTAATTACAATCAATAACGCCAATCACCTAAATCAAATCTCAATAACCATGAAATCTTCTCCCGAAATAATCAACATATCATCGGATTCATCTTCTGAGGATGAAGCACCCTTTGAAACCTATGTGCCTTCATTCCGTCCTCCCCACAACGGATGTAGGACCAAAGAACAAGCCCACAAGAGAAAACACGATCTCCCTGTGTTCAAAGATCTTTTAAACTTGAATCAGACCCCAAGCACTTCCAGGGGTAAAGAGGTGATGTCCCCTAAATCTCCATCATCTTCAGAATCATCAGAAGACCCTGCTTGGATCCCTATAAGACCTCCATCTCCAATGGAACTTGTTTTCCCCTTTCTCTGTACTTCATCTGATGAGGATGAGCCACAACACAATCCACCTTCCACTCTAGAAAGACCACAATCATCAAGGCCAAGACCCAATACATCATCCAAGACAAGGAAGGCAAACCCTCCTCTTCCTAAGGAAAGAAAGATTGTACTTGGGCTTCCATGCCCTAGACAGTGATGTTTGTAGTCTTGTAATTTCATCTTGTTATGTAGCAGTCTTTTGTTGTTTCTGAAGTGATTTGTGAATGTACTCTTTTGATTTCTGATCAGTTGTACTTTGTTTGTAATGAATGATGAATGTTTACTTCTAGTTTTGTTTACTTGCAAATCATCAACTAACATCATTTAAACTTGTGCCTGCAAAATGTTAGTCCAAACACCACAAAGCATACAAACATATATACTAGCAGTAGAGTTAAATAGCAGCAGAGTACATTCCAACACAAGCATATGCTTCTTAAGAAGCAGCAGAAACAGAGTAACAAACAGCACATAACCTTTACACACTTTACAAAAACAAAAAGAGATAAGATTTTCAAAGTTTTATCATACCAATATTTGCAATTAAAAATTGAAACCTCCCCACATCAAAATTTTATTGAGAAGATCAGCAACATTATTATCAGTATGAGTTTTGACAATTTGAATTAACTTCTTTTCATAGCAATCCTTTATGAAATGATGTCTTATCTCAATATGTTTTGTTTTAGAATGAAAAATAGCATTTTTAATTATGCAAAGTGTGCTGTTGTTATCAATATGAATTTTGGTGTTCATGAAATTGTACCCATAATCCAGTAGTTGGTTTTGCATCCAAAGCACTTGACCACAGCAACTTGAAGCAGCCACATACTCAGCTTCAGTTGTTGAATTTGCAACCACTGTCTGTTTCTTGCATTGCCATGACACCAATCCATTTCCTAGAAATTGACAACCTCCAGTTGTATACTTTTTATCCAAGCAAGCACCAGCATAGTTACTGTCTGAATATGCCACCAAATCAAAAGGTGAATCCTTAGGATACCATAGGCCCAATTTAGGTTGATGCCTTAGATACCTAAAAATCCTCTTCACTGCATTGAGATGTGATTCTTTCGGACATACTTGGAATCTTGCACAGGCACATACAACAAACATAATATCAGGCCTTGATGCTGTAAGATACATCAATGAGCCAATCATGGATCTGTACAAGTGAACATCTACTTCTTTTCCATTTTCATCCTTCAACAAAGGTTTGTTAGTATCCATGGTTGTCTTAGCAGGCTTTGCATCTTCAAATCCAAACTTCTTCAAAATGTCATTTACATACTTATCCTGACTAATAAATACGCCATCTTTCTTTTTTACCACTTGTAGTCCCAAGAAGAAGTTGAGTTCTCCCATTGAACTCATAGCAAACTTATCTTCATAAGCTTCTCAAAATCAACACACATAGCCCTGTTTGTAGAACCAAAGATGATGTCATCTACATAGATTTGAACCAGCAAAATATCATCTTTTTGTCTTTTGAGAAACAAAGTCTTGTCAATCTTTCCTCTACCAAACCCAGAATCTAACAAATATGTTGATAAGGTATCATACCAAGCTCTAGGAGCTTGATGTAAACCATACATTGCTCTATTCACCTTGTAAAATTTGTCAGGATAATCAGGGTCCTCAAAACCAGGTGGTTGAGACACATAAACTTCTTCTGTAATGGTCCCATAAAGGAAAGCACTCTTTATATCCATTTTATACACCACAAAATCTTTGAATGAAGCGTAAGCCAAGAATAGTCTAATGGCTTCTATTCTTGCCACTGGTGCAAATACCTCATCATAGTCAAGTCCCTCTTGTTGTGTGTATCCTTGAGCTACTAACCTAGCTTTATTTCTGATGACTATTCCCCTTTCATCTCTTTTACATCTGAAAACCCATTTAGTGCCAATCACTCTTTTTCCATTTGGCAAATCAACCAAAGTCCATACCTCTTGTAGTTTAAATTGCAGAAGCTCATCTTGCATTGCTTCCACCTAATTTGCTTCTTGTAAGGCTTTGTAAGTGTTCTTGGGTTCAATTTGAGACAGAAAATAGGCAAACAAGCAATTTTGTAGATCTTTGTGACTGTTTCTTTGATGCAGAGATCTTGCAAAGAAACTTTGATGTTGAAGATCTTTGAGCTCTTTAGTCATTTTTCTTGTTTGTACAAATGATTGTGGATCACTGGGAATTTGTTCTTTTGGATGATCCTTGTGAACTCTTGTAGTAGTAGTGGGACTAACATGAATATCGATTTCCAAATTAGTATAATCTACTTCAGCTCCAAATAGTTTACCATCAAGAGCTTCATCATCTGTGTCATCATAGATATTCTCTAGAGGAGGCATATTTGGATCATTAGGATAGTTTGGATCATCAAAATATCTACCCTGAGTGTCCAAAGAAGGAAACTGTGATCTAGAAGCAGATTTAATAGGCTTGGCAACAGAATTGATTGAAGCAGTAGTTGCTTGTTTTGGTCTAGCAGTAGAGTCTTCTAAGTCAGTAGTAGAGTCTTCTGGCCTTGTAGGAGAGACATCAACAACCACTTTTGGAGCATCATTAGGTATCTTTTCTGCATCAATAGGAATTTCAATATCTGCTTCAGCTTCCTTAGGTTTCTCTGGAGTAACAACATCTTCTTGTATATCTTGATCTTTCTGTAAGGGTAAGAAAGTTGGACCAATCTTCAGTTTCTCAATCAAAACAATGTCTTCTTGTGGTTTAGCAATAACAGGTACATAATTCATTGTCTTGGTAAGGATATCAACATTAAACATCCATTCAGGTCCTTTTCCTTCAGCATTAGATGTGTTCTCACTAAACTTGATATGCAAATTCTCCTCCACATGTTTGGTTCTCTTGTTATATACCCTGAAAGCTTTACTATGAACAGAGTAACCAACCAAATAACCTTCATCAGCTTTCTCTTCAAACTTGCCTAACCGATCCTTAGTATTCAGAATAGTGATAGGGCATCCAAATGGCTTGAGAAAATCAATCAATGGTTTCTTCCCATGAAAAAGCTCATATGGAGTTTTGTTGTGAGGCTTCACTACCTTACTCCTGTTTTGCATAAAACATGCAGTGTTTAGAGCTTCAGCCCAAAAAGGTATAGGTAGTTTAGAATCAGATAACATTGTTCTTGCAGCCTCAATAAGTGTCCTGTTTCTTCTCTCTGCAACACCATTCTGTTGTGGAGTTCTTGCAACACTGTACTGTCTTAGAATTCCTTTACCCACACATAATTGATTCATCACACTATTCTTGAACTCAGTACCATTGTCACATCTGATAATTTTCACTCTGTGGTTGTGCAGGTTTTCAACTCTTGTAATGAATTCCTTAAGTATCTATGGGGTTTCATCTTTAGTGGCTAAGAAGAACACCCAAGTAAACCTGTTGAAGTCATTTGTGACAACTAGGCAATATGAATTCTTGTTCAAACTTTTCACAAAAACAGGCCCAAATAAATCCATGTGAAGTAAGTGCAGGGCTCTGTATTTGTGTTCACTGTCTTAGACTTGAATGAAACTCTGTGTTGTTTACCCTTTTGACAAGCAACACAAGTTTCACAATTTTCAAACAACTTTGTGGGCATGCCTCTCACAAGATTTCCTTTCACCAACTTGTTCATTGTCTTGTAGTTTAGATGCCCAAGTCTTCTATGCCATAATTTGGACTCATCAATAGTGGCTTTTGCAATCAGACAAGTTAAAGCTCTTTTGGGAACAATGTTCTTAATATGGTCACTGTATATATTTTCATTTCTAGGGATCTTCAATAGCACAAATTTATCATTTGGCAACTGAAAATCAGGAGAAAGGATCATACATTCAGTGTCTGTAAAAAGAACAAAATTCCTTTTGTCACACATTTGTGAGACACTAAAGAGGTTAAACTTAAGCCCTTTCATAAGAAACACCTTTTCAAAGTCCAAATTTCCTGTTCTTAAAGTGCCTCTACCAATAATCTTTCCACCTTTTGGATCATTCCCAAAAGCAACATAACCACCTTCAAAAGCCTCAAAGTCTTCAAGTTGAGACTCATCTCCTGTCATATGTCCAGAGCATCCACTATCAACTATAACCATATCTTTAAGATCATCCAATAGATTACCCTGCACATGAAAGTAGAGAAATCAGTTTCTATTGGGGACCCAAGCCATTACTGACTTGGATCTGCCTTGTGCATCAACATAATTAAATTTCTTTAAATCACTTGATGCACTGCTGTTTTTGGAAACATTGTTTGTAGCAATTGATTTTGGTTTCCAAACCCAACAAGCTGAGGCCTTAACAGCATAAAAATGATTTCCAACAACTGTATTTGATAAAACTTTTGGCCCAGAAGTAGAAAGTTTTGTACTAGCAACAGATTGCTTACTAGCAGCAGAATGCTTACTTCAGCAGAGTGCTTACTAGCAGTAGAGCCAGTAACAGAACCAGTTGTGGTTTTAAAAGAACCATTTGATTTAGCAGCATAAATAGATCTAGTTGCACCAGATCTTAACAACACAGCCCTAGGAATCATGTTTCTATTAGGATGAGGGTGAGTATTCTTAGTAACATATTTATGATTCACCCTAGAATATTGATTCCAAACAGGCTTCTTGTGGACAGGGCAACTATTAATCAAATGTTCAAAGCTACCACACTTATAACAAGCCTTTTTCTTTAATTGAAACTCACTACCTAATTTGTTAGAAACTAGGTTATTAAAGTTTCTCTTAGGCTTATTATTGAAACCATTCATTCTATCTCTAGAAATCTCATTATATTCAACCATTTTCCTAGAGATGCCCTTACCTAACACTGGTCTCACAAACTTCACTTGTTCAATTTTAGGTTCAACTTTGGTAGGAATTTCTTCCTTTTCTACACTTTGTTCTAGTTCAACCTGTTCCTGTTCCTCATCACTATCTGAGTACCAATCTTCAATAATAGGAGCATCAGGAAATTTTCTACCCTCTACCTTAGGTGTTTCTAAGACACTTGTACTAGACTCACCTATTGGTTTTTCAATGTTCAGCTCACTAATGAAGGACAATTCTTTTCCTGGTGGAGCATAGGCACTCTTAGCAGGAGGAGCAACCTCATTGTAACCTATTCCACTTCCTTTCCTCATTATGGTACTCTCAATAGATTTATTAACCAAATCAGAAGCATATTGTTGTTTATTCACTCTAACTATATGTTTTTCTTTTTTAGCAAGAGCTGCATCCCTATCTCTTTCTGCTTCTTCTAATTTATTTTTAAGAAACTCAATTTCACTGTTTTTCTTAAAAATTTCAACATCTTGTTGGTTAATTCTATCTACATATTCTAGCTCACACTCTTTTAAGTACTCAAGTCTTCTTTCAACATTTTGAATACCTACTTTGTAACCTAGGTTATCAAGTTTTAGGTTTTCAACTTCTCTAATTAGACTCTCATTCCTAGACTTAAGTTCTTCTGCAGTGTCAACACATGACTTAAAAGAACACACAGATAAATCAGAATCATTTGATACCTCAGAGTCAGATCCAGAAGATGATGATGCATAGGTCATCAGTGCAAAGTTATGCACTTTAGGTTTGACTTGAGCCACCAAAGAATAGTTTGGTTCTTCATCAGCCAAATCACTCCAATCATACTCTCCCAATCCATCACAAGATACCAATGCAGTAGTGGTATTCTTTGTTTCTTCTGTCTTCTTTGATGCTTCAGCATTTTTCTTTGGAGCTCTACATTCTCTAGCAAAGTGACCCTTCCTGTTGCAGTTGTAGCACTCTATTTTTGACTTATCAAAGCCAACATTCTCTTTAGCCCTGTACTTGATTTCTCTTCTAGTTCTCTTCAAGAATTTTCTTGCCCTTAAGGTCAACATGGCCATTTGCCATTTAAGATTCATTTCTTCAAGATCATCAAGATCAAGGTGATCCAAATCTTGATTAATAGCTTGTGACCTTACACTTGTAGTTAGATCAGCCAAGAATGTACACAAAGCAATATCACTGGTGGAATTATTGTCATTTGAACTAGCAGCAGATCCATCAGCAATAGATACTCCATAAGCAGTAGAGTGAGATTCTTTAGACCCCTTTGACTTTGAAGATACAAAGGCAAGATTTTGTGTACCAGAAGATGAAGTAGATGAAGAAGTCAACTCTGGTTCATACACTCTTAAGTTGTTATAAAGACTTTCCAACTTCATAGTTTCAAAGTCAGGCTTATTCCTCCAAACAATAGTGTGCATACTCCATTTAGGTGCAAGACTTCTAAGGAACTTGAGGTTTACATCTTCTTGTGGAACCACATAGCCAACAAGCTTTAAATGACTAACAAGTTGATTGAGCCTGTTGTAAGTGCCATTAATCTTTTCTCCACTTTCAGCAGTAAAGTTCTCAAACTGATGCTTCAACATGTTTTTCCTAGACTTCTTAGTAGCATCATTCCCTCCAAACTTGAATTCAACAGCATCTATCAAGTCTTTTGCAGTCTCACAGCTATCAAAGTCCAACTAAAATTCATTAGGTATTCCCATTAAGAGAATACTGTGTGCCTTGATCTCCATCTTCCTCACTGAGTTATCTTCAGCAGACTTGATTGGTATCTCTTTACCATCAGTACCCTTGTTTGGTAAAGAGTCACCATTAATGATCACATTCCACATGTTAAAATCAATCATGCGAATGTATTGTCTTATCCTCATCTTCCATAGCTCATATTCTGCAGGGTTGAGCATGGGAACCTTTGAAGCAGTCACCATATGTGTGTCATCACCCATCTTCAGCAATTGATTAGGAACAGCAAACTTGCAAGGAACAGTTTCTTCTTGATTACGACTTCTAGATCACAAGCTCTGATACCACTTATTGATCCTAGTTGAGCAAACGATCTTATATAGAAGTTGACTTGTATTAAACACTTAAGCTAGAATGCGGAATATAAAAGCTTAACTTAAGAAGAACAATTTAACTATCAACACTTCAATATTATTAATACGAGCACTCGACAATGCTAGGGTTTTACAACCTTGAAGTGTAAATGAAAACTAAACAATACGTTCGTAATCTAATCCTAGGATCCTCCTTTTATAGGCCAAGGAGTCCTACTAGGTTTACAATAACTTTCTATGCAAGATAAGAATATTCTAGACGTATATTATATACACACAATCTATTCTAAAATTATCTACTTCGAATACATGCTTATCACTTTAGCAGTAGATTCCTTTAGCAGCATTTTCCTCATAGCAGCACTTTGTCATCAGCAACAGAATCATTTACCTTAGCAGCATTCTCATCACAGCAGCAGTTTCACTCAGCAGCAGAATCCAAAACCCAACACCTTGTTTATTTAAACTACTTATTGACCCTGATTTCATGAATCCTAGCCATGTTGTATCAAAATGTGATTTTTGAAGTTTCATTATTTCATCCGCACAACAAATACTTTTATCAAACATCTTAAACTTTGAGTTTTGTTTAATAAGATTATCTTGTGTGATTTTAAGCTTCTCAATCTCAAGTTTGAACTCTTGACATGATTTGCATGTCGTGCCAATATTTTTACTCTTTTCTAAACGTTTCGCTTTTTCTTTTAATTCATAAACTTCGTTTTCTAAAAATTCCTTTTTAATCTTCAATTTTTTTTGTTTATGATTTTTAAGCTTAACTCACAAAGTTTGTTGTATTGTTGTTGCAAAGTGTCATCATCAATAGAAGAATAAGATGAATCGGAATGTACCTCAATTGAGTCTTGAGCCATAAGAGCTACATCGTCATTTATCGGCTCTTCGTCATAAACTTCGTTTTCTAAAAATAACCAGAAATTTCCTACAAGTCAAGAATCAGTTACAAGTTCAATAAGTTGTAAACCATTAAAACTTCAAGTTGGTAGGCGGAGTTATGTTGAAAGTTCTGCCTAGGAAAGGCATGATATCATTCAGAAAACTTGGAAAGTTAAACCCGATATACACTGGACCATGTAATATTTCAGACAGAGTAGGCATAGCGGCCGTTAGACTTGAGCATTGTTAGAGAACCAACAGAAATCATGGACCGGGTGGTCAAACAGTTGAAGCGAAGTCGAATTCCTATCGTGGGAGTTCGCTGGAATTCTCGAATATCATCACCTTTTCACCAATACGTCTTCAGAGACCAACATAAACTGAACTTCGGGACGAAGTTCCTTTTAGAGGGGAAGACTGTCACAACTCACCATTTCAGGTCATTTCCCAAACTTTGGAAAAACACTATTCATCAAACACTATTCATCAAAACACTATTTATCAGTTTACTATTCATCATTTTTGGTGTCAGTTTGACATTCCGAGAAGCATTCAGAAATTTTACTATTCACTAAACACTATTCATTGCCGGAAAATTTTTCACTATTCACTTGCATTACACATTTCATCGTAAATTTAGTTTATGGGTATTAAAATTCGCGTAACAGTATTGGATTAGGTGCGAATTCATTTCATTATCAGTAAGGACATTACATACGGACTAGAACAGTCTGCATATCATCAGTAGGTCATTTACATGTTATACCACTCTTAGGATTTTCAAATTTATATATTTGATACATTTAACGTTTTCCTTATAATTATTTATAAATAAACGTTAACACCTGGTTTATAAACACGACGAATATATCTAAATATTCCCACAATGGTCCCGACATATTTTTATATCTATTATATCATCATAAAAGTTATTACATTCATTTACCCAGTATTTTGGAAATTTATTTTATTTATAACGTAAGTTTATAAATATTACGACGGTTTTCGTGAAAACTAAACAATAATCACCCGAACACTCAATACTTGTACTCAACGTATTTTTAACATTTTTATGACTTTATTAAGTCCTGACTAACTTGTTAAAATTCATTTCTCGCAAACCCGGTACTCAATGATAACTAAAAACTAACTAGGATGACCTAAATTTAACACCTAAAAACCTATACTTATACTACAAATCATCCACTAACTATCCTAAATAAATCAAAGTCCATATTATTGCTTTTGAACCCTTTGAAAATCAGCCATGAACCCCCCTTGACCTTATGCCTTAATGTGATAATATAATACCTTATATTTTTACTTAAATATCTAGCAAAAATACCTTTTACACATGTATACTTGGATCATAAAATCAAAAACTCATCTTTCTCTTCCTCATCTCAAAACCCACGACCCATATTCAATCCAAGACCAAAATCCATTAATATTTGAAGATCAAAGCATAAAAGTTGTTCATTTCATCATTCTAATTAAGAGTTTTGAAATATAAACTCAAGAATCACAAGGTTTTTCATCATCTAATCACATAATCATTCAAAGTAAGTTATCAAATTTATTTTCATGATTTCATCTAATATTTACTAGTATCATATGGTTTTCATGCTTAATTTCATGCACAAGCTAGCTATACCACATTATTTTTGTTAACTTTTTAAACATACAAACCCTAGATTTTGATTTAGGTGTTTCTTTGTTAAATTAACATGATTACTAGTGATTAGGAACCCATGGCACCCTAAGAAGGTGTATGGTAGGATTAGTATAGCTTTGTAGTGTTTGCAAGAGATTTGGTTGAAGTAGAAACTAGTTTTGAACATGAAAAATGGATTTGTAACAAGTATTTATACATTCTGTCCCATTTTTGTAAATCCAGGAAAATAAGTAAAGATAAAGGAAACTTTGGTAAAATTTTTAGAAAATACTTTCAAAAACGAATCTGTAGGCGAAAGAACGGATTAAAAAGAGTTTATAACGAAGAAGTTATGATTTTTGCAAGTTTATTGACGAAAAGTATATTTTCTGAAAATACATGCTGTTGGACGTTTTTCGTCGGACAAAACGAGGCTTTAGACGTAACCCGGAGGAGCCAAGCTTTCCAAAATATATTACTACATATAAAGACGTAACCGTGGATATAAAGAACAAGTAAAACGGACTTATAACGACAAAGATATTCACGTTTCAATATCCGCAAAACTTATATTATTTTTGACAGCTTTTGGAAAAATAATATTAACACTACGTAGTAACTCTAGATTTCTAGAAATAATACCAAGTACCCAAATTCATAACTAATGAAGTATTAGTGATTACAAGTATATTTTTATCACTACAAGGCGTTATATCAAGGATTTCAAACCGAGGATTTCAACACTAACATTGATACATACGATATATATATATATATATATGTATATATATATATATATATATATATATATATATATATATATATATATATATATATATATATATATATATATATATATATATATATATATATATATATATACATTTCAACTAGTTTTGTTTTTCTAGTTGCCTTATTTTCCTAAGTCTTGGAAAATGTATATTTTTTATAACAACAAGTATTTTTCAAAGAGTAGAGTGGTATAGAAAATTTAACACCCCCAATTCATGGATGCAGCGGAATTCGAACTGGGTGTTACTTGACGGCACAATAGTCACAATAATAGAAAACGAACTCCAATTGAGTCGTTTTAAAAGATTTATCATTCAAATTGTATAAATATCAGAGATTACAAAATGAGGTCCCAGATGGTTCCATGTTTACAAATTACATTAATTGAGTTTTGAATGATAATAAAATTTATAGCCCTCTTGAGTATCCGTGCCCTTCCGTTCCATCCTTGATCGTCATGAACCTGAAATACATGCTTGAGAGGTCAACACAAAGGTTGAGTGGAATTCGTAGAGTTTAGTTAAATCGTTTGAACACAATATGTCGTAGTGTGAGCTATAGACTCACACTCATAGTTAGAAAACAAAATCGTTATTTATTTCACTAAGCTCATGCAACCAAAGCATTAACATCGAACCAACAAAATTGGCATTATAGAAGCCCTACCAAGGTACTTTTGCCATTATACCGCTAAATCTCAAATATAGTGCATTTGTGTGAACTCATCGTTGTTCAACACAAATGGGATCCGTCAATCCCAATAGATCTATTCACAATATTCGCGCTCACTAAAGGTAGTGACTAATGGTTCATGATATAGGGACTTCGAACATGGCAATCGTTACTTAGTGATAATAAAACATCGTCGTGAAGCATACATTAGAAAGCATTGTGTTCGAGTAGAAAAATAATAGCATGTATTCCCCCCATGGGTTTGTAAAATAGTTAAACAATAGAAAGTGGGGCTACGAACTCACCTTAAGTTATGTAGTGAGTAGTGAATGTGATGGTCGAATCGCGAAGGTTTCTACGAGCAACCTATAATAGAATGTTGAGACTTAGGTTCGGAGTAAAGAATATGAAGTAGTGCCTATATATATATCTTGCATTTAGTCCATGATGTGGTATGATGTATAGTATAAGTCTTTGAAACAAAGATTCATGAAACATGTATGTTTTGGTATATCGTTTACTACCGTTCGGGCCGACATAATTCAGAAGTCATGTTAGTAAGCGTTCGAGGAGCCAGGACACTTTAACTCGTAAATCCACAACTCATCTCGACGGCTTACATAATGAACTCCTCACATGAGGCTCCCTACTATTGTAGTAGTTGATAAAATATATAGATATAAGTTTTGATCCGAAAAGTTACATGTCCGATATTTGAATAAACTTAGGAAAGTTTATTAGTACATGAAGATTGTTATTAGGGGTAGTTTTATAAGTCTTGTATGACCATTTTCTCTTGGTAATATCTCATGTTTCCCTTTTAAGTGAAGTAGATCCAAATTGCTTGTTCAAGTTATCGCCTAATTCATTGTTTCATGTTTACGCCTAAGTAAACTTACATGGTCATCTCATCATGGCCTAGCCATGACCTTTGGTCCTTGTTCCAAGGTCATGAGACACAACCTTGGCTCTAGCCATAGTGGTGGTCTTGATTATAGGTCATAAGACCTCTTGTTCCTTTTAAAGTATAACCATAATATAATGACTTGTATATATGTAAATAGCTGTTAAGAAACTGAGAAATATCTCACTCAGAAAGCGTTTTCAAGGCTCGAGCCTCTTTGTGCCTAAAGGAAAACGTGATTCCGGACAACTTTCGTGTTTTAACGTTTTCATGAAACGGACCAGAAAGGCCTCTTTTTGCGTGTTTTAGGTTCTGTCACAGAAGCTTTTTAGGCAGTTTTGCCGGAAAGTTTTGGTAACTTCAAATGGGCGTAACTTTTGACTCGTATACTCTTTTTAGGTGGTTCAAATTGCTACGGTTTCCTTGTTAAGTCCTCTACTGTAATATGTAATAATCCAATATTAAATTTTTATCATTTTGATCAGGTCTTACCAAGAAATTCACTAGTTTGCTTGTTTTAGTAACTTGTTTCAACAATCCATTATAACAACATCTTTTACTCATTTTTATACATCATGGACATAAATACAACACATAATATAGCAAGAATAACATGTAAATGATATGAACATGATAAATTAACAAGAAGCATGTTAGGTTTAGGCTTACAACTTTTGGCTTTCTAATAAAGAAAGGAAGTAACAAGTAAGGAAATGGACTTTGATAGACTTGCTTCAACCCTATTTTACTTTATGCAACCTTTCTACCCTTAGTATTCTTGAAAGATGGATGATGAAGATTGAGGTGAATTGAGTGGATTTAAAATCAAGAGAAATCACCAAGTATGTTAGGGTTTGGAAGAGTTTTGGTGAATAATAAGCTAACTAGGGTTTCTATCTTGAACTAGCTCTTGAACCTTGCTTGAACTTTGAAGAAATAAAGCTATGGAGAGAGTGAATTGGGGTGTGGTGATGGACGGCCAAAGGAAGGGGGGAAGAGGGGCTTTTATAGTCTCATGAGGAGGTTACAAGACTTAGGATATTTTAGCAAAAATAACACATGTAACACATCTAAGCCAACCTTGCCTAGGATCAAGCCACACAAGGGATGACTCCCCCCTCTAAGTCGGTTCACAAGGGATAAGGGGGGTGAGGTGGCTTGGCTTGATAATATCTAGATATTAGGATGAGTTTTGACTCCGGGAAATGCCAACCGTAAATGATTAGGCCTCAAAACGTAAAACCGGGTGTCGTAAAATTATGAAACTTTAAAGTATTGTTAGACACGTCCATATGTCCCATAATAAAATATAAAATGGGTGGTAGGTTCCATTTGGGTGGTAAACCCTGCTAAAAACTGGAAACACGGGTCTAAAACGCGTAATACGTAAAATGTACGAATATTGCGTAAAATTGAGAAAAGTAAAATGTTACTTTTCTAATATGATATAAATGATTTAAAATGACTTATAATGTCTAGACTGGGCTCAGTCTAGTGTCGGTTGGTGTTAAATGTCTTTTAGACATCAAACCGTAAGCCTAAAAATCACGAAATGACTTATAAAATCAAGGAATGATTTTTAGTCAATGGAGGAGGGAAAAATATGTTGACTTATTTTAATAAGTTGAAAGCTCAAATCGTCTTAGAAATGCGGTGCAGGTATAGGCTAGGGTTACGACTGAGTAAAAACGCTTAAAACTGAAAATTCCAGTTTTTCACGGCCGAAGTTTATTTTGGTCATGATTTTTCTCAGTCATGATTTATTCTCAAATAAATCATGAGTGTGTCAAACATTTTTCTGATGTGGGGTCACCTGACGGGGTCAAATTTCGTTGTGCGTAGAATTTCTGACTGACGTTTTACCCTAAAACGTGTAATTCTGTGTAATTCCTTAATAACTTTCACGAAAATGATCTGATGAATGTCAAACATTTAATTTGCCATGGAAATGATTTATCACTCGAGAATATGAAATAAAAATCAACTTTCGGGAAAATTTCAGAAAGAAATAAATAGTAAAAATGAATAGTAATATGAATAGTAAAAGTGAATAGTAAATTTTCCGGAAATAGAAATTAACCTGAAATTGCGAATTGTTACAGTCTCCACCCCTTACGGGGAACTTCGTCCCGAAGTTCTGTGTGTGTTATATGTTGGAGTGGTGTCGATGAAGAGGTGTGGTTACTTATGAGGATTAGAGTGATGTAGTTTGATTTGTCGTTTCAGTGTATGACGTAGAATGAGGTTACTTATGAGAAGTTTGTTTCTAAGAAAACATACAGGTGACTGCTCCCAGCATAACATGATCCCTCCTGAATTAGACATAGGTGATCAGGCTATGTATAATTTAGGACCGATAATGTGATGTTCGGTTTAGTCACGTATGGTATTCAATCTGTAAGGCTGATGAGGTTGCTTGTGGTGTAACTAAGGATGATTTGAGCTTTAAAAGTGCATCAAGATCAGAAAGTGAGCTTGTGGGATTAAGGGTTGTGAAGATGATGATGGTGAGAAGGTTAAGAAGGTTTGTGTTCTTCATTTTGGTATGTTGAGATTTAGTGGTTTGTGATGAAAGTTGGAAATGAAGGCATGATATTGATTTATAGGGTGGTATCAACGAAGTGATTTCTAGGATGGTGGTAGAATATCTTGGAGTAAAATGATGTGAAACAATAAAGTGATAACAAATTAGCTTGAAGTAAAATTTGTTGAATGGTTTATAAGATAACTGAGTAAGTCTCATAGAATGGTAATAGTCTGCTAAACAATCAAATTGGTTTGGAGATAGAAAGTACAATAGATGAGAATTATCACAAAGAGTCGTTTATTGAACAATAAATATTCTTAAGTCATAAAACTCCCATTACTAGGGATGACATACACATAGTACAACAGAGAGCATAAATAAATATGACTGCTAAGTTCTAAACTTCATTGTTCTGCAGTGTTGTTGAGATTCTGATAAGCTCCTTCTCTTCTTATCATATATGCTCACCCTTGGTTGTCTTCAACTTGTTGACCTTGGTTTTGGGGACATCGGTTCTTGTAATGTCCACTTTCTCCACACCCGAAGCATATAACTATCGGTTGTGTGTTGCTACCGGTAGCTACATCCTTGACTCTACAATCTCTGGCAAGGTGTCCAGTGTTCTGACAGTTGCGACACTTAGCCGGGCAAGGACCTGAGTGGTGGAAGTTACACTTATTGCATAGTGGAGCATTCCCGGTATATCCTGCGCCTCTAGTTGGTGCAGCCACATAAGCCCTTGCGGTCTCTTGTCTTTTGTTTTGCTGGTTGTTGTTTTGAGTTTGGTTGTTGTTGTTATTGTTGTTACTTCCATGGTTACCATCCCATGGTCGCTTGTTGTTGTTGTTCCTATTGTTATTGTTGTTACTGTAGTTGGAATTGTTGGGGTTACTGGTATTGCTGGCGTTGTTGGTGTTGTTGTTGGTGTTGAGGTTGGTTTGCTTTTGGGTTTCTGTCATTCGTACCACTTGGTCCATGAGGCTACGGGACATCCGCATAGCTTCATCAAGTTCCTTTGGATTTTCCGAAGTTACATGCCCTTGTATGCTGGATGGAAGTCCCCAGATATATCTTTCCAACAATTTTTCCTTTGGGGAAACCATTGTTGGACAAAGTATCCTTAATTCTTGAAATCGACGATTGTAGGTTATGATATCATTTCCCCTAACCGTATGATCCCAGAATTCAACCTCCAACTTCTGTATTTCACTGCGAGGACAATATTCCTTGATCATCATTTGTTTCAAATTAGCCCAAGTAATTTTGTAGGCATTCTCAATGCCCATGGGTTGAGCAATTGAGTTCCACCAGGACAACGCCTCATTCAACAGAGTACTCGTGGCATACTGAACCTTATCCTCCTCGGTACATTTACTAACCAAGAACACCGACTCCGCCTTTTCAAACCAGCGGGTCAGACCTACAGCTCCTTCAGTACCCTTGAATTTGATGGGTTCACATTTTAAGTAGGAAATGAACGAGCAACCCTTTGGTACTGTAGTAACATTGGTCACCGGAGGGGTAGTTGAGTTCGGTCCTCCAAGGTTAAGACTGGCAATTCTAGCCGCTTCTGCAGCTATAGCAGCTTCCGCAGCAGTGGCGGCTTCTGCGGCTGCTGCAGCATCAGCAGCTGTGGTGGCTTCGGCAACTGCTGCAGCTGCTGCAGCTAAGGCTGCTCGTTCCGTGATAAGTGCTGCATTGACACTGTCCTTTACCAGTTTGCGGATGGCGGCTTGCGTCATTGTTGGTGGTGTATTTTTCTTTGGCGCCATGATTCTATTGTTAAAAAGATACATCGTAATTAGAGAGTTGTGAGATGAGCACAATTTTTGATAAGAATGATAGGATAATAATGTTTGAAACTTAAAAGCATAACACATGATAGTATATAAAACAAGAGTTTTATTCGTACAACGTTGGTTGATTTACAAAATCGAAACCTATTACAAGCTTCTTCAAAATTTACTAACTGATACTTTCAGTTTAGTAATTACAACGTTTTTAGTATCGCTAGTTATTACATAGATTTCGTAACATTTACTAACTGAGTCTAATCAGTTTAGTAGTACAAAAGTTAACTAGTATCATCACACTAGTCTATTGTGGATTAGAAGGTCCGAGCAGCTCTGATTGATCGGCAACTTCTTGGTTTAGTGTGTCATAGAGATACGAGTCGGTGAAGTTTGAGAAGCTGTAGTTTTCATGTTGACTTTCTTGTTGGATCAATGGTGGTCGAGGTACAATCCATAGTGAGTGATCCAATTCATCACATGTAGGGATATCAAAGGGAAGTGATAGTGGTGGTGGTAATGGCTCTAGTACATATTCGTATTCATTATCCTCCTCGGAGTCTGCCTCAACCCAATTTTGTTCAACATAATTAGAAGTATTCGATGCAAAAATATTTGGCATTGGTTCATCCTCTTCTTCGTCGGTTGAATCTTCGAAAGGTTCTTCTTCGTCGTCAGAAGCGAAGGCATTTACGAAGTCAAATCCGAACTCGGGTGAGGGTGGTAAGACTTGGAAGTTATTAGGTAGAGTGGGCACATAATCGGGAGAAGTGGGTACGCACATGATTTCTATAAGAAGAATTACAATGTTAAAATAATTCTATCGTTTATGGGGAGTGCTCAAAATATGGCAAGCATATATATAGCAATATACAAATATGTTTATGTAGCATAACATGCATAATAAGTCCATAATCGTCTGGAGGATGGAAGGCACGAAGAGCGGAAGGCTATAAAATGTTTTTGCATGTAATTGTGGTTATAGTTTAGGTCTCAATTAGACCCGTTTCTCTATAACCATGGCTCTGGTACCAATCTTTAACACCCCCAATTCATGGATGCAGCGGAATTCGAACTGGGTGTTACTTGACGGCACAATAGTCACAATAATAGAAAACGAACTCCAATTGAGTCGTTTTAAAAGATTTATCATTCAAATTGTATAAATATCAGAGATTACAAAATGAGGTCCCAGATGGTTCCATGTTTACAAATTACATTAATTGAGTTTTGAATGATAATAAAATTTATAGCCCTCTTGAGTATCCGTGCCCTTCCGTTCCATCCTTGATCGTCATGAACCTGAAATACATGCTTGAGAGGTCAACACAAAGGTTGAGTGGAATTCGTAGAGTTTAGTTAAATCGTTTGAACACAATATGTCGTAGTGTGAGCTATAGACTCACACTCATAGTTAGAAAACAAAATCGTTATTTATTTCACTAAGCTCATGCAACCAAAGCATTAACATCGAACCAACAAAATTGGCATTATAGAAGCCCTACCAAGGTACTTTTGCCATTATACCGCTAAATCTCAAATATAGTGCATTTGTGTGAACTCATCGTTGTTCAACACAAATGGGATCCGTCAATCCCAATAGATCTATTCACAATATTCGCGCTCACTAAAGGTAGTGACTAATGGTTCATGATATAGGGACTTCGAACATGGCAATCGTTACTTAGTGATAATAAAACATCGTCGTGAAGCATACATTAGAAAGCATTGTGTTCGAGTAGAAAAATAATAGCATGTATTCCCCCCATGGGTTTGTAAAATAGTTAAACAATAGAAAGTGGGGCTACGAACTCACCTTAAGTTATGTAGTGAGTAGTGAATGTGATGGTCGAATCGCGAAGGTTTCTACGAGCAACCTATAATAGAATGTTGAGACTTAGGTTCGGAGTAAAGAATATGAAGTAGTGCCTATATATATATCTTGCATTTAGTCCATGATGTGGTATGATGTATAGTATAAGTCTTTGAAACAAAGATTCATGAAACATGTATGTTTTGGTATATCGTTTACTACCGTTCGGGCCGACATAATTCAGAAGTCATGTTAGTAAGCGTTCGAGGAGCCAGGACACTTTAACTCGTAAATCCACAACTCATCTCGACGGCTTACATAATGAACTCCTCACATGAGGCTCCCTACTATTGTAGTAGTTGATAAAATATATAGATATAAGTTTTGATCCGAAAAGTTACATGTCCGATATTTGAATAAACTTAGGAAAGTTTATTAGTACATGAAGATTGTTATTAGGGGTAGTTTTATAAGTCTTGTATGACCATTTTCTCTTGGTAATATCTCATGTTTCCCTTTTAAGTGAAGTAGATCCAAATTGCTTGTTCAAGTTATCGCCTAATTCATTGTTTCATGTTTACGCCTAAGTAAACTTACATGGTCATCTCATCATGGCCTAGCCATGACCTTTGGTCCTTGTTCCAAGGTCATGAGACACAACCTTGGCTCTAGCCATAGTGGTGGTCTTGATTATAGGTCATAAGACCTCTTGTTCCTTTTAAAGTATAACCATAATATAATGACTTGTATATATGTAAATAGCTGTTAAGAAACTGAGAAATATCTCACTCAGAAAGCATTTTCAAGGCTTGAGCCTCTTTCTTCCTATAGGAAAACGTGATTCCGAAAAACTTTCGTGTTTTAACTTTTTCATGAAACGGACCAGAAAGGCCTCTTTTTGCGTGTTTTAGGTTCTGTCACAGAAGCTTTTTAGGCAGTTTTGCCGGAAAGTTTTGGTAACTTCAAATGGGCGTAACTTTTGACTCGTATACTCTTTTTAGGTGGTTCAAATTGCTACGGTTTCCTTGTTAAGTCCTCTACTGTAATATGTAATAATCCAATATTAAATTTTTATCATTTTGATCAGGTCTTACCAAGAAATTCACTAGTTTGCTTGTTTTAGTAACTTGTTTCAACAATCCATTATAACAACATCTTTTACACATTTTTATACATCATGGACATAAATACAACACATAATATAGCAAGAATAAAATATAAATGATATGAACATGATAAATTAACAAGAAGCATGTTAGGTTTAGGCTTACAACTTTTGGCTTTCTAATAAAGAAAGGAAGTAACAAGTAAGGAAATGGACTTTGATAGACTTGCTTCAACCCTATTTTACTTTATGCAACCTTTCTACCCTTAGTATTCTTGAAAGATGGATGATGAAGATTGAGGTGAATTGAGTGGATTTAAAATCAAGAGAAATCACCAAGTATGTTAGGGTTTGGAAGAGTTTTGGTGAATAATAAGCTAACTAGGGTTTCTATCTTGAACTAGCTCTTGAACCTTGCTTGAACTTTGAAGAAATAAAGCTATGGAGAGAGTGAATTGGGGTGTGGTGATGGACGGCCAAAGGAAGGGGGGAAGAGGGGCTTTTATAGTCTCATGAGGAGGTTACAAGACTTAGGATATTTTAGCAAAAATAACACATGTAACACATCTAAGCCAACCTTGCCTAGGATCAAGCCACACAAGGGATGACTCCCCCCTCTAAGTCGGTTCACAAGGGATAAGGGGGGTGAGGTGGCTTGGCTTGATAATATCTAGATATTAGGATGAGTTTTGACTCCGGGAAATGCCAACCGTAAATGATTAGGCCTCAAAACGTAAAACCGGGTGTCGTAAAATTATGAAACTTTAAAGTATTGTTAGACACGTCCATATGTCCCATAATAAAATATAAAATGGGTGGTAGGTTCCATTTGGGTGGTAAACCCTGCTAAAAACTGGAAACACGGGTCTAAAACGCGTAATACGTAAAATGTACGAATATTGCGTAAAATTGAGAAAAGTAAAATGTTACTTTTCTAATATGATATAAATGATTTAAAATGACTTATAATGTCTAGACTGGGCTCAGTCTAGTGTCGGTTGGTGTTAAATGTCTTTTAGACATCAAACCGTAAGCCTAAAAATCACGAAATGACTTATAAAATCAAGGAATGATTTTTAGTCAATGGAGGAGGGAAAAATATGTTGACTTATTTTAATAAGTTGAAAGCTCAAATCGTCTTAGAAATGCGGTGCAGGTATAGGCTAGGGTTACGACTGAGTAAAAACGCTTAAAACTGAAAATTCCAGTTTTTCACGGCCGAAGTTTATTTTGGTCATGATTTTTCTCAGTCATGATTTATTCTCAAATAAATCATGAGTGTGTCAAACATTTTTCTGATGTGGGGTCACCTGACGGGGTCAAATTTCGTTGTGCGTAGAATTTCTGACTGACGTTTTACCCTAAAACGTGTAATTCTGTGTAATTCCTTAATAACTTTCACGAAAATGATCTGACGAATGTCAAACATTTAATTTGCCATGGAAATGATTTATCACTCGAGAATATGAAATAAAAATCAACTTTCGGGAAAATTTCAGAAAGAAATAAATAGTAAAAATGAATAGTAATATGAATAGTAAAAGTGAATAGTAAATTTTCCGGAAATAGAAATTAACCTGAAATTGCGAATTGTTACAGTCTCCACCCCTTACGGGGAACTTCGTCCCGAAGTTCTGTGTGTGTTATATGTTGGAGTGGTGTCGATGAAGAGGTGTGGTTACTTATGAGGATTAGAGTGATGTAGTTTGATTTGTCGTTTCAGTGTATGACGTAGAATGAGGTTACTTATGAGAAGTTTGTTTCTAAGAAAACATACAGGTGACTGCTCCCAGCATAACATGATCCCTCCTGAATTAGACATAGGTGATCAGGCTATGTATAATTTAGGACCGATAATGTGATGTTCGGTTTAGTCACGTATGGTATTCAATCTGTAAGGCTGATGAGGTTGCTTGTGGTGTAACTAAGGATGATTTGAGCTTTAAAAGTGCATCAAGATCAGAAAGTGAGCTTGTGGGATTAAGGGTTGTGAAGATGATGATGGTGAGAAGGTTAAGAAGGTTTGTGTTCTTCATTTTGGTATGTTGAGATTTAGTGGTTTGTGATGAAAGTTGGAAATGAAGGCATGATATTGATTTATAGGGTGGTATCAACGAAGTGATTTCTAGGATGGTGGTAGAATATCTTGGAGTAAAATGATGTGAAACAATAAAGTGATAACAAATTAGCTTGAAGTAAAATTTGTTGAATGGTTTATAAGATAACTGAGTAAGTCTCATAGAATGGTAATAGTCTGCTAAACAATCAAATTGGTTTGGAGATAGAAAGTACAATAGATGAGAATTATCACAAAGAGTCGTTTATTGAACAATAAATATTCTTAAGTCATAAAACTCCCATTACTAGGGATGACATACACATAGTACAACAGAGAGCATAAATAAATATGACTGCTAAGTTCTAAACTTCATTGTTCTGCAGTGTTGTTGAGATTCTGATAAGCTCCTTCTCTTCTTATCATATATGCTCACCCTTGGTTGTCTTCAACTTGTTGACCTTGGTTTTGGGGACATCGGTTCTTGTAATGTCCACTTTCTCCACACCCGAAGCATATAACTATCGGTTGTGTGTTGCTACCGGTAGCTACATCCTTGACTCTACAATCTCTGGCAAGGTGTCCAGTGTTCTGACAGTTGCGACACTTAGCCGGGCAAGGACCTGAGTGGTGGAAGTTACACTTATTGCATAGTGGAGCATTCCCGGTATATCCTGCGCCTCTAGTTGGTGCAGCCACATAAGCCCTTGCGGTCTCTTGTCTTTTGTTTTGCTGGTTGTTGTTTTGAGTTTGGTTGTTGTTGTTATTGTTGTTACTTCCATGGTTACCATCCCATGGTCGCTTGTTGTTGTTGTTCCTATTGTTATTGTTGTTACTGTAGTTGGAATTGTTGGGGTTACTGGTATTGCTGGCGTTGTTGGTGTTGTTGTTGGTGTTGAGGTTGGTTTGCTTTTGGGTTTCTGTCATTCGTACCACTTGGTCCATGAGGCTACGGGACATCCGCATAGCTTCATCAAGTTCCTTTGGATTTTCCGAAGTTACATGCCCTTGTATGCTGGATGGAAGTCCCCAGATATATCTTTCCAACAATTTTTCCTTTGGGGAAACCATTGTTGGACAAAGTATCCTTAATTCTTGAAATCGACGATTGTAGGTTATGATATCATTTCCCCTAACCGTATGATCCCAGAATTCAACCTCCAACTTCTGTATTTCACTGCGAGGACAGTATTCCTTGATCATCATTTGTTTCAAATTAGCCCAAGTAATTTTGTAGGCATTCTCAATGCCCATGGGTTGAGCAATTGAGTTCCACCAGGACAACGCCTCATTCAACAGAGTACTCGTGGCATACTGAACCTTATCCTCCTCGGTACATTTACTAACCAAGAACACCGACTCCGCCTTTTCAAACCAGCGGGTCAGACCTACAGCTCCTTCAGTACCCTTGAATTTGATGGGTTCACATTTTAAGTAGGAAATGAACGAGCAACCCTTTGGTACTGTAGTAACATTGGTCACCGGAGGGGTAGTTGAGTTCGGTCCTCCAAGGTTAAGACTGGCAATTCTGGCCGCTTCTGCAGCTATAGCAGCTTCCGCAGCAGTGGCGGCTTCTGCGGCTGCTGTAGCATCAGCAGCTGTGGTGGCTTCGGCAACTGCTGCAGCTGCTGCAGCTAAGGCTGCTCGTTCCGTGATAAGTGCTGCATTGACACTGTCCTTTACCAGTTTGCGGATGGCGGCTTGCGTCATTGTTGGTGGTGTATTTTTCTTTGGCGCCATGATTCTATTGTTAAAAAGATACATCGTAATTAGAGAGTTGTGAGATGAGCACAATTTTTGATAAGAATGATAGGATAATAATGTTTGAAACTTAAAAGCATAACACATGATAGTATATAAAACAAGAGTTTTATTCGTACAACGTTGGTTGATTTACAAAATCGAAACCTATTACAAGCTTCTTCAAAATTTACTAACTGATACTTTCAGTTTAGTAATTACAACGTTTTTAGTATCGCTAGTTATTACATAGATTTCGTAACATTTTGTCACACCCCAGAAATCGGGTCCAGCGGAAGCTTACATGTCACTGGGGTGCAACTCAATTGGTATCATAACATATGGTACAAAGAATGGTTTCATTTCATTTATTTAGAATGAAAATTTTTATCAAAGCATTTATTTTTCATATTATAAAAGAAGTGTGGAAATAGGCCCATAATTTAGTTAAAGCGGTCCCAATTAGTTATCAGAGTCTTCTATAACCATGCCATGCCAAAAGCCTCCAAAGGTAAGATAACGCCTTAAGAACCTGAAAATACATGCTAAAACGTCAGCATAAAGCTGGTGAGTTCATAGATTTTAGTAAACAAGTAATTTCCGTAAACAAGTATTTTCGGTAAACAAGTATTTTGCGGAAGGCAAGACAATATAACAAATACAATGTCACAGCCAAAAATAAGGTATACAGTGCCTAAGCTCATGACCCCGAAGCTCGACGTAATCGTATGAAATCAATCATAATAATGCCCCTTGCAAGTGTTTGCCAGACACTCGGAAGTAATCCGAATGATATGCGTCCGTTTGACAGGTTGGCGCGACCAACTCGGACGGGGTGTCAACCCAAATAGATCTATCCACAGCATTCGCGCTCACACGCATGTAATTAACAGTTCATGATAAAGGGGACTTCAGTGGCAGTAATAGGTAACTCAGGCAAAGTAACAGATTTGTATTTATGTCCGCAAAAGCAAGAACTTGTATCCATAAGAAAGTAATCAAGGATGGAATAAGTAATTCATATGGTATTCAAGTATTCAATCAAGTATTTCAACCATCCAGTAATGTTTGAGAAAGTGAATCGCGTTCAAGTAAAACAAGCATTGAATTTAAATAGTATTGAGCATGTATCCTCCCCCAAAACAGTTGTAAAACAAGTAAAAGTAGGGGTTATGAACTCACCTTAGCAAAAGCAATATCCGATAGACAAAGTAGTAGTTGGAAATAAAGTCCGGGTACTCTAATCGCGGCCTAAATAATGCATATGTCTTAGGTTCGAAAACAAGGTCAAGCATGCAAGTCATACACTATATTATCACTTGTACATGTTGTTGGAAATTTTTATTGCCAAAAACGTAGGTAATTAAAGTGATCTCGTATTTAAGTCATCCACCATTTTAGAAAACGTAGCTTGTAAATCTCACGACCAAATATTTGTCGTCTTGTAAATATATATTTTGAAAAACTCTAACGCACCTAATAAGTATACACAATGTTCTACCATTTTTATATACGTCATTTTAGCCAAATTATACTCTAAAATGTCCAAAAGTCAATTTTTAAATATTCCATCAGCTTTTATTATTTGAACCAAAGCTGTCAAAAAGTATATGTTTCGTCGCAACTTTCCTAGGCCATAACTTTTGCGTCGTAACTCCGTTTTTCAAGTTCTATATATTCCTGCGAAGATATTCAAGTATACTTTAGGTTTTTCAAGGTCTCGGCTAGTCTAGATATCATTTAACCTCAGTTTTCCTAGCTCAAAAATCGGGACAGAAACCATTTTTCAGAAAATATAGTTTTCGTCGTCAATCTTGAAAATAGCATATCTTTTTCGTTATAAGGCCGTTTCAACCCGTTCAAGCGGCCACGTTCTCGTTATTAAATCTATTTTCTATATTTCTAGCCTAATATAGTCGCCAAAGTACTGATTTTTCTGTGAAGGGTCGAATGGGACAGATTTGACCTCTAAAATGTCAACTATATTTACCAAATCTTTTAGTCATCCTACCTTTTCAACAATAACTCCAAAAATAATACTAGTTCATCCATCATCATCTCAACTAGAAAATAATGATCTAAACCTAAACTTATCAATATTCAAGAGTCCAAGTAAAAGATCATCAAGGATGTTTAAAACTACTAGTTTACTAACATATATATATATATAATGTTTTCATCTTCAACTTCTTGTAGAGATTTTTACTAACAAATTTTCTTATAATTAAAACTTGTAAAAAAATATATTTTCTTGGCAAGAGATCAAAGTGGATGTAAGATGTTTCAACATGTACCAAGTGATAACTAAGTATACACACTAGACAAGCATAAAAATCATGAAGATCATGAAGTATTAGTAGTATAAAAATTACTTACAAAGAGGTTAGTGAGATGAGATTAGTAAAACACTTGTGTAACCCCAAGATTAGTGTCAATCCTTGTTAATCTACCCTAAGTACTCTTGTAATTACCCACAAGCTCACTTTTCCTTCCTTGCTCTTTTGATATGTCGAAATATTGTATATAGTGGGAGGTGATTAAAATTTTCTTCTTCTTTGTAATTATAAGGAAGTAATATATTATGGTATATATATAGGGCTATATGTAGCTAGTTAGTCAAAAGTACATAAGGACTTTAGTCCTTGTGGCTTGCCGAAATTTATGGAAAGAAAAGGGACAAAGTATGGTTCATGCCATCAAACATTTATTACCATGTTTTATGGCTATTACTTGCAAGTAAGAAAAGAAAAAAAATATATACACATAGTAGGTAAAAAAAAAAAGGGGGGGGGGGGGCGGCTCATAGGAAAAATTGGAAGAAAAATAGATGTAATTTTTATAAAATGTATATATTAAATGTATTGGGTAGTAAAAATATGTATTGGGTATTAGTTTGGTAGTTAACGGAAGTTATACGTAATTAAACGTAAGATGTAAAGAATTTAACTTGGTCGTTGGAAAATATTTTTGGGACTTTTGTAATAATTTTGGAAGTATAAAAATACTCTAAAAATAATTGTTGAGAAAGTCGGGTATGTCAAGTGTTACATTCTTGAATAAATATTAACATTTTGTTGAATTTAAAACCGTAAATATTTAAAGAATAGAAATTTGTTTTATAGTATAAAATTATGAATTGGGGAAGGAGCAAGGTACCGGAGCGTTGTGGACTAAAATTAGCCTAAGTCCTAGTGTACTTAGAATTTAATTAGAAATTCGCGTCGATTCAAGTAAAAGGGCTCACGTAAAATGTTTCAAATTAAAAGTCAAGAATTTAAATTCGAGTTTAGAAATTAGTATTGACCTGAGAAATAGCGGGTTGTGACATTCTACCCCCCCTAAAAAGGGAATCTCGTCCGCGAGATTCAGTCAGCGTTGGTCGTTGGAGTGGTATTAGCGAAGAAATGGGGGTACTTCTGACGAATCCGGTCTTCTCGCTCCCAAGTGAATTCGGGACCTCGTTGAGAATTTCAGCGAACCTTAACGATAGGAATTCGACTATGTTTCAACTACTGGACATCACGATCCATAATCTCGACCGGTTCTTCGATAAAGTTAAGCTTGTCATCAAGCTGAATCTCTTCTAACGGAATGATAAGGGATTCATCGGCTAAGCACTTCTTAAGATTGGAAACATGAAACGAATTGTGCACACTGCTGAGCTCCGGCGGAAGCTCAAGTCTGTAGGCCACTGGACCGACTCTAGCCAATATCTTAAATGGACCAACGTATCTCGACTTTAACTTCTTGCATTTTTCGAACCATATCACGTCTTTCCAAGGCAAGACCTTCAACATAACTTGGTCGCCAATCTTGAAATTCTAATGGTTTGCGTCGCACATCGTATAGCTTCTTATGTCAATCATGTGCAGCCTGTTGACTTGGAGCGTTGTTCCAAGCCCTGATGTGTACTAACGATCAATGAAAATGAAATGACCAAGGAAGCGTACTAATAGCCAAAAGAAGTTGATGTCAATGCTAATGAAGGAGTGAGAAGTACATTACAATACACATGAAAGAACTAATGAATCATAAGAATAAAAAGGGAATCATGTCAAGTACCATGTTCTAAGAACAGAGAATGTCAAAATGAAAGGTTGCAAACGAAAAGATCAACAATTGAAAGAACATTCGTACTAGTATGAGCCAATAATGCTTGAAAGAAAGATTAAATATCCGTACGAATAAAGAAGCAAACTGTTATCGATTAACGAAAAAGAATTAATGAATCACAACAATAGCAAATAGAATTAGATGTCAAAACAAAGAATGATTGAAAGGAGATTAGATGTACGAATGGAGAAGGAAAACGCGATTGATTTATGCAAACGAAAGAGTCAATAAATCATAAC
Organism: Artemisia argyi; assembly: GCA_030686995.1. Taxonomy (NCBI): domain Eukaryota; kingdom Viridiplantae; phylum Streptophyta; class Magnoliopsida; order Asterales; family Asteraceae; genus Artemisia; species Artemisia argyi. The sequence continues at coordinate 25,706,511 of CM060705.1, forward strand.
AATAGTAAATAGGTTTAGATGTTAAGAACAAAGAATGCTTAAAAGGCATGTTTGAAATCAGGATGAACAAAGAAACAAACGAAATGATGGGTAAAAGAAAGACCAATAATGATGCAAATAAACGCAAATAGAGGAATCATAAATCATTACGATAGCAAAGAGGATGGATAGGGAATATCAACACAATAATAAATTAACCGAGAGAACCAAAGTGTTCAAATAATAATCAAGAGGGGTAAATACTGAAAGACAGAGTGTCAAATGAGGACAATCAAGAAATGAGACCGACAATAAGCATCCCATATGAGAATAAATGAGGACAAGCAATAAATGAGAAAAGCATTACGCAAATCGAATGCTAAGTAAGAACAACAATAAATACAAGAGACATTAAATTTTTCGAATGTTGATTGAAGGTAATTGAGAGCGAACAATAAATGAGAAAGACAATAAATGTCATAACTATGAACAAGTAATCAGCGAGAAGTTAATTAGTATTACGAATTTTAATTAAGATTGAATGTGAACAACAAATAACCGGTTAGACAATAAATGTCACGAATGAGAGCAAACAGCAAATGAAAAGTCGAATATTGATTGAGTAAGGATGAAGACAGTAATAAATGGGAAAGACAATAAGTGTTATGAACGAGAATGAGTCAATAAATGCAAAGTCAAATAAGTATCAAGGATGTTGATTGATTATGAATGAGAACAACAGCAAATGTGATAATCAATAAGTATGGCGAATGTTGATTGAGAAGGACAGAATATTCGTACTCAACCTCTCAGGCTTTATTCTGGTCTAACGAGACCATTGGTTGGTCGTCAAGCAGTTTCTACTGGTGCGTGATGTTCCTTACGAGGCGCCATGCGTGTCACCGGTAATAGGGTAGAGTGGTGAATGGATTTTCTGGTGATAAACTCTAGTCGGGTGGGAGGAGTAAGATTATTAGTGGCTCTCCTATTCATCTTTCGAGAGGTCTCATGAATGGCTCCGTCTCATTGTCGGGCATTAGTAAGTAGGTCAGTGATATGGGTGTTGGGAGGGTGGCCGAGAAGTTTTCCAACTTGTCCTCGGAATCAAAAAATACATTAAGTAGGGGTAAACATTTCTGTCGATCTCCGTCGTTACATTCCTGGTGACGTGATTCTTCAAAACCACAAGAAGTGAGGAAGAGTGAGGTGTTATAAAGTCGTGTCCCGAAAGTAGGTGTTCCAAAAGTATAGTGTTACAAAAGCATAGGACGAGTGTTGAAACTAGTCTTCAGAAACGACTAGTAAGGTAATGAGTTTTAATGTCACATAAAACGATGTCACATATGATTTTAAAATTTTTAGAGACTATTTGTATTAATTATGATATGTCGGAAGGTTTAGAGGACCTTCAAAAGTACGAGTGTGTGTGTTAGTTCAGTTACGCTAGTAATATTTCTCTAGCTTTTTAAAGTTGTTTTGAAAGACCAAAATGAGTGTCCCAACTTGAAGTCAAGTGGTAAGATTACGTAGGGGAAAAGGCGTAACGGTGTGACAGGTACAGTATGTATAAGTGTATAGAAAATACTTATAGTGAATAGCGTAAATCATGTAAAGTATAGGTTATCAAGTAGCAAGGTATAACACATAGTTACGTCACATAGATCATTAAGTAAAATATCAAGTAAGGCAGTGGCTTGGCAGGCAGGCATGTGGCGGTCATAGGGTTAAGTTTTTGTAAAGGTAGTTATAGTCTGGGTTTTGGAAATACCCAATTCTCTATAACCGAGGCTCTGATACCAATCTGTCACACCCCAGAAATCGGGTCCAGCGGAAGCTTACATGTCACTGGGGTGCAACTCAATTGGTATCATAACATATGGTACAAAGAATGGTTTCATTTCATTTATTTAGAATGAAAATTTTTATCAAAGCATTTATTTTTCATATTATAAAAGAAGTGTGGAAATAGGCCCATAATTTAGTTAAAGCGGTCCCAATTAGTTATCAGAGTCTTCTATAACCATGCCATGCCAAAAGCCTCCAAAGGTAAGATAACGCCTTAAGAACCTGAAAATACATGCTAAAACGTCAGCATAAAGCTGGTGAGTTCATAGATTTTAGTAAACAAGTAATTTCCGTAAACAAGTATTTTCGGTAAACAAGTATTTTGCGGAAGGCAAGACAATATAACAAATACAATGTCACAGCCAAAAATAAGGTATACAGTGCCTAAGCTCATGACCCCGAAGCTCGACGTAATCGTATGAAATCAATCATAATAATGCCCCTTGCAAGTGTTTGCCAGACACTCGGAAGTAATCCGAATGATATGCGTCCGTTTGACAGGTTGGCGCGACCAACTCGGACGGGGTGTCAACCCAAATAGATCTATCCACAGCATTCGCGCTCACACGCATGTAATTAACAGTTCATGATAAAGGGGACTTCAGTGGCAGTAATAGGTAACTCAGGCAAAGTAACAGATTTGTATTTATGTCCGCAAAAGCAAGAACTTGTATCCATAAGAAAGTAATCAAGGATGGAATAAGTAATTCATATGGTATTCAAGTATTCAATCAAGTATTTCAACCATCCAGTAATGTTTGAGAAAGTGAATCGCGTTCAAGTAAAACAAGCATTGAATTTAAATAGTATTGAGCATGTATCCTCCCCCAAAACAGTTGTAAAACAAGTAAAAGTAGGGGTTATGAACTCACCTTAGCAAAAGCAATATCCGATAGACAAAGTAGTAGTTGGAAATAAAGTCCGGGTACTCTAATCGCGGCCTAAATAATGCATATGTCTTAGGTTCGAAAACAAGGTCAAGCATGCAAGTCATACACTATATTATCACTTGTACATGTTGTTGGAAATTTTTATTGCCAAAAACGTAGGTAATTAAAGTGATCTCGTATTTAAGTCATCCACCATTTTAGAAAACGTAGCTTGTAAATCTCACGACCAAATATTTGTCGTCTTGTAAATATATATTTTGAAAAACTCTAACGCACCTAATAAGTATACACAATGTTCTACCATTTTTATATACGTCATTTTAGCCAAATTATACTCTAAAATGTCCAAAAGTCAATTTTTAAATATTCCATCAGCTTTTATTATTTGAACCAAAGCTGTCAAAAAGTATATGTTTCGTCGCAACTTTCCTAGGCCATAACTTTTGCGTCGTAACTCCGTTTTTCAAGTTCTATATATTCCTGCGAAGATATTCAAGTATACTTTAGGTTTTTCAAGGTCTCGGCTAGTCTAGATATCATTTAACCTCAGTTTTCCTAGCTCAAAAATCGGGACAGAAACCATTTTTCAGAAAATATAGTTTTCGTCGTCAATCTTGAAAATAGCATATCTTTTTCGTTATAAGGCCGTTTCAACCCGTTCAAGCGGCCACGTTCTCGTTATTAAATCTATTTTCTATATTTCTAGCCTAATATAGTCGCCAAAGTACTGATTTTTCTGTGAAGGGTCGAATGGGACAGATTTGACCTCTAAAATGTCAACTATATTTACCAAATCTTTTAGTCATCCTACCTTTTCAACAATAACTCCAAAAATAATACTAGTTCATCCATCATCATCTCAACTAGAAAATAATGATCTAAACCTAAACTTATCAATATTCAAGAGTCCAAGTAAAAGATCATCAAGGATGTTTAAAACTACTAGTTTACTAACATATATATATATATAATGTTTTCATCTTCAACTTCTTGTAGAGATTTTTACTAACAAATTTTCTTATAATTAAAACTTGTAAAAAAATATATTTTCTTGGCAAGAGATCAAAGTGGATGTAAGATGTTTCAACATGTACCAAGTGATAACTAAGTATACACACTAGACAAGCATAAAAATCATGAAGATCATGAAGTATTAGTAGTATAAAAATTACTTACAAAGAGGTTAGTGAGATGAGATTAGTAAAACACTTGTGTAACCCCAAGATTAGTGTCAATCCTTGTTAATCTACCCTAAGTACTCTTGTAATTACCCACAAGCTCACTTTTCCTTCCTTGCTCTTTTGATATGTCGAAATATTGTATATAGTGGGAGGTGATTAAAATTTTCTTCTTCTTTGTAATTATAAGGAAGTAATATATTATGGTATATATATAGGGCTATATGTAGCTAGTTAGTCAAAAGTACATAAGGACTTTAGTCCTTGTGGCTTGCCGAAATTTATGGAAAGAAAAGGGACAAAGTATGGTTCATGCCATCAAACATTTATTACCATGTTTTATGGCTATTACTTGCAAGTAAGAAAAGAAAAAAAATATATACACATAGTAGGTAAAAAAAAAAGGGGGGGGGGGGGGGGGCGGCTCATAGGAAAAATTGGAAGAAAAATAGATGTAATTTTTATAAAATGTATATATTAAATGTATTGGGTAGTAAAAATATGTATTGGGTATTAGTTTGGTAGTTAACGGAAGTTATACGTAATTAAACGTAAGATGTAAAGAATTTAACTTGGTCGTTGGAAAATATTTTTGGGACTTTTGTAATAATTTTGGAAGTATAAAAATACTCTAAAAATAATTGTTGAGAAAGTCGGGTATGTCAAGTGTTACATTCTTGAATAAATATTAACATTTTGTTGAATTTAAAACCGTAAATATTTAAAGAATAGAAATTTGTTTTATAGTATAAAATTATGAATTGGGGAAGGAGCAAGGTACCGGAGCGTTGTGGACTAAAATTAGCCTAAGTCCTAGTGTACTTAGAATTTAATTAGAAATTCGCGTCGATTCAAGTAAAAGGGCTCACGTAAAATGTTTCAAATTAAAAGTCAAGAATTTAAATTCGAGTTTAGAAATTAGTATTGACCTGAGAAATAGCGGGTTGTGACACATTTACTAACTGAGTCTAATCAGTTTAGTAGTACAAAAGTTAACTAGTATCATCACACTAGTCTATTGTGGATTAGAAGGTCCGAGCAGCTCTGATTGATCGGCAACTTCTTGGTTTAGTGTGTCATAGAGATACGAGTCGGTGAAGTTTGAGAAGCTGTAGTTTTCATGTTGACTTTCTTGTTGGATCAATGGTGGTCGAGGTACAATCCATAGTGAGTGATCCAATTCATCACATGTAGGGATATCAAAGGGAAGTGATAGTGGTGGTGGTAATGGCTCTAGTACATATTCGTATTCATTATCCTCCTCGGAGTCTGCCTCAACCCAATTTTGTTCAACATAATTAGAAGTATTCGATGCAAAAATATTTGGCATTGGTTCATCCTCTTCTTCGTCGGTTGAATCTTCGAAAGGTTCTTCTTCGTCGTCAGAAGCGAAGGCATTTACGAAGTCAAATCCGAACTCGGGTGAGGGTGGTAAGACTTGGAAGTTATTAGGTAGAGTGGGCACATAATCGGGAGAAGTGGGTACGCACATGATTTCTATAAGAAGAATTGCAATGTTAAAATAATTCTATCGTTTATGGGGAGTGCTCAAAATATGGCAAGCATATATATAGCAATATACAAATATGTTTATGTAGCATAACATGCATAATAAGTCCATAATCGTCTGGAGGATGGAAGGCACGAAGAGCGGAAGGCTATAAAATGTTTTTGCTTGTAATTGTGGTTATAGTTTAGGTCTCAATTAGACCCGTTTCTCTATAACCATGGCTCTGGTACCAATCTTTAACACCCCCAATTCATGGATGCAGCGGAATTCGAACTGGGTGTTACTTGACGGCACAATAGTCACAATAATAGAAAACGAACTCCAATTGAGTCATTTTAAAAGATTTATCATTCAAATTGTATAAATATCAGAGATTACAAAATGAGGTCCCAGATGGTTCCATGTTTACAAATTACATTAATTGAGTTTTGAATGATAATAAAATTTATAGCCCTCTTGAGTATCCGTGCCCTTCCGTTCCATCCTTGATCGTCATGAACCTGAAATACATGCTTGAGAGGTCAACACAAAGGTTGAGTGGAATTCGTAGAGTTTAGTTAAATCGTTTGAACACAATATGTCGTAGTGTGAGCTATAGACTCACACTCATAGTTAGAAAACAAAATCGTTATTTATTTCACTAAGCTCATGCAACCAAAGCATTAACATCGAACCAACAAAATTGGCATTATAGAAGCCCTACCAAGGTACTTTTGCCATTATACCGCTAAATCTCAAATATAGTGCATTTGTGTGAACTCATCGTTGTTCAACACAAATGGGATCCGTCAATCCCAATAGATCTATTCACAATATTCGCGCTCACTAAAGGTAGTGACTAATGGTTCATGATATAGGGACTTCGAACATGGCAATCGTTACTTAGTGATAATAAAACATCGTCGTGAAGCATACATTAGAAAGCATTGTGTTCGAGTAGAAAAATAATAGCATGTATTCCCCCCATGGGTTTGTAAAATAGTTAAACAATAGAAAGTGGGGCTACGAACTCACCTTAAGTTATGTAGTGAGTAGTGAATGTGATGGTCGAATCGCGAAGGTTTCTACGAGCAACCTATAATAGAATGTTGAGACTTAGGTTCGGAGTAAAGAATATGAAGTAGTGCCTATATATATATCTTGCATTTAGTCCATGATGTGGTATGATGTATAGTATAAGTCTTTGAAACAAAGATTCATGAAACATGTATGTTTTGGTATATCGTTTACTACCGTTCGGGCCGACATAATTCAGAAGTCATGTTAGTAAGCGTTCGAGGAGCCAGGACACTTTAACTCGTAAATCCACAACTCATCTCGACGGCTTACATAATGAACTCCTCACATGAGGCTCCCTACTATTGTAGTAGTTGATAAAATATATAGATATAAGTTTTGATCCGAAAAGTTACATGTCCGATATTTGAATAAACTTAGGAAAGTTTATTAGTACATGAAGATTGTTATTAGGGGTAGTTTTATAAGTCTTGTATGACCATTTTCTCTTGGTAATATCTCATGTTTCCCTTTTAAGTGAAGTAGATCCAAATTGCTTGTTCAAGTTATCGCCTAATTCATTGTTTCATGTTTACGCCTAAGTAAACTTACATGGTCATCTCATCATGGCCTAGCCATGACCTTTGGTCCTTGTTCCAAGGTCATGAGACACAACCTTGGCTCTAGCCATAGTGGTGGTCTTGATTATAGGTCATAAGACCTCTTGTTCCTTTTAAAGTATAACCATAATATAATGACTTGTATATATGTAAATAGCTGTTAAGAAACTGAGAAATATCTCACTCAGAAAGCGTTTTCAAGGCTCAAGCCTCTTTGTACCTGAAGGAAAACGTGATTCCGGACAACTTTCGTGTTTTAACGTTTTCATGAAACGGACCAGAAAGGCCTCTTTTTGCGTGTTTTAGGTTCTGTCACAGAAGCTTTTTAGGCAGTTTTGCCGGAAAGTTTTGGTAACTTCAAATGGGCGTAACTTTTGACTCGTATACTCTTTTTAGGTGGTTCAAATTGCTACAGTTTCCTTGTTAAGTCCTCTACTGTAATATGTAATAATCCAATATTAAATTTTTATCATTTTGATCAGGTCTTACCAAGAAATTCACTAGTTTGCTTGTTTTAGTAACTTGTTTCAACAATCCATTATAACAACATCTTTTACTCATTTTTATACATCATGGACATAAATACAACACATAATATAGCAAGAATAACATGTAAATGATATGAACATGATAAATTAACAAGAAGCATGTTAGGTTTAGGCTTACAACTTTTGGCTTTCTAATAAAGAAAGGAAGTAACAAGTAAGGAAATGGACTTTGATAGACTTGCTTCAACCCTATTTTACTTTATGCAACCTTTCTACCCTTAGTATTCTTGAAAGATGGATGATGAAGATTGAGGTGAATTGAGTGGATTTAAAATCAAGAGAAATCACCAAGTATGTTAGGGTTTGGAAGAGTTTTGGTGAATAATAAGCTAACTAGGGTTTCTATCTTGAACTAGCTCTTGAACCTTGCTTGAACTTTGAAGAAATAAAGCTATGGAGAGAGTGAATTGGGGTGTGGTGATGGACGGCCAAAGGAAGGGGGGAAGAGGGGCTTTTATAGTCTCATGAGGAGGTTACAAGACTTAGGATATTTTAGCAAAAATAACACATGTAACACATCTAAGCCAACCTTGCCTAGGATCAAGCCACACAAGGGATGACCCCCCCCCTAAGTCGGTTCACAAGGGATAAGGGGGGTGAGGTGGCTTGGCTTGATAATATCTAGATATTAGGATGAGTTTTGACTCCGGGAAATGCCAACCGTAAATGATTAGGCCTCAAAACGTAAAACCGGGTGTCGTAAAATTATGAAACTTTAAAGTATTGTTAGACATGTCCATATGTCCCATAATAAAATATAAAATGGGTGGTAGGTTCCATTTGGGTGGTAAACCCTGCTAAAAACTGGAAACACGGGTCTAAAACGCGTAATACGTAAAATGTACGAATATTGCGTAAAATTGAGAAAAGTAAAATGTTACTTTTCTAATATGATATAAATGATTTAAAATGACTTATAATGTCTAGACTGGGCTCAGTCTAGTGTCGGTTGGTGTTAAATGTCTTTTAGACATCAAACCGTAAGCCTAAAAATCACGAAATGACTTATAAAATCAAGGAATGATTTTTAGTCAATGGAGGAGGGAAAAATATGTTGACTTATTTTAATAAGTTGAAAGCTCAAATCGTCTTAGAAATGCGGTGCAGGTATAGGCTAGGGTTACGACTGAGTAAAAACGCTTAAAACTGAAAATTCCAGTTTTTCACGGCCGAAGTTTATTTTGGTCATGATTTTTCTCAGTCATGATTTATTCTCAAATAAATCATGAGTGTGTCAAACATTTTTCTGATGTGGGGTCACCTGACAGGGTCAAATTTCGTTGTGCGTAGAATTTCTGATTGACGTTTTACCCTAAAACGTGTAATTATGTGTAATTCCTTAATAACTTTCACGAAAATGATCTGACGAATGTCAAACATTTAATTTGCCATGGAAATGATTTATCACTCGAGAATATGAAATAAAAATCAACTTTCGGGAAAATTTCAGAAAGAAATAAATAGTAAAAATGAATAGTAATATGAATAGTAAAAGTGAATAGTAAATTTTCCGGAAATAGAAATTAACCTGAAATTGCGAATTGTTACAGAAAACATGTGCATGGACATTCATAACATCATTTCATGATCTAAAGAGATCGTTCATCATTCATATTAGGTTGAGGCAGCTAACCGTTCATTGTTGTTGTTCATTTCACTTCATCACAGTATCATCAGTTTAAGGTGAGTTTTCATAGCCCCGTTTTCAATACAATATTTTGATTTCAAATCCCACGGGGGAATACATTGCATCAATTATTTTAGTACGAGCCCAAGTACCGAAACATATGTACATTGCTTAAGTTGCCTTACCAACCTGTTAAAGTCCCCTATTTATTATCATGGACCGTTAATTTTCCGATTAAGCGAGAGTGAGTGGAAAGATCTATCGAGGGTGACGCCTCCATCTGTGGTAGTTATTACCAACAATAAGCGGATGCATTTCATTTTGACATTTTGGGAGTGTTCTGGTAAAACATTCGGGAGGGGCATATAATTTCATCAGTCATAGCTTCGGGGTCATGAGCTTAAGGTCTATTGTACTATTTTACTTGATTTTTATCTTGCACTTATACTTGTGGTGGCCGTACATCATTACATTTTATAAACCTATGGAATTCACCAACATTCGTGTTGACGTTTTAGCAATGTATTTCAGGTTATTAAGGTAGCTCATGTGACATGCATTTGGACCTTTATGGAGTCGCGGAGTCGACGCGTCTCACCATTATTTCATGCACTTATGTAAACGTTTGATCTAGTAGGACTTGTTTTCATAAGCATGCAACACCTTTTGGGGACCTCATATTGTAAACTCTGGATTATTTCAATGATCAAACGAAGTATTTTCCAAATGACACTTTAGGTCGTTCAATGTAACTGTAACTGTGATGCTATGACAGACACCCCCAGGTATTCCATTCCGCTGCAAGTCAGTTAAATTGGGGGTGTGACTGATTGGCATCAGAGCTAAGGTTATAGCGAACTAGGATGTATCTTGGACCCTAGACTATAACTACATCAGCATAGCATCTCATCATTTCATCATAAGTGCATAATCATGATACATGTTGTTTCATGCATACCCTGTGCGAGTTATTTATACTCATATTCGTATATATATATATATATATATATATATATATATATATATATATATATATATATATATATATATATATATATATATATATATATATATATATATATATATCATTTTATTGACCTGGTTCACAAGTGACATGTCTTCAGATACTCACCCTGACATCCTTTTATCGGATTCCGACATTGAAGATGCCTTGTCATCTTCCACTACCATTATACCACCATTAGCACTATTGATTTGCCATAGGAACAGGGTTTTCCTATCATTCAGCCCATACATAGAATGCCTTTTGGTAGAGTATTCAGACTTAATCTTAATGGACATATTAGATTGCTTATTTCAAGAGAGATGGTATATTATATTTCCTTCACTAGTAGGGCGCTTACTACTCAGGTACTACCACCACCATCAGTTACTTATTACACTATTGGTCGTCCCATAGTGCGTACTTTAGTTTTACCTCTTAGATGTCGCGAGGTAGCGCGAAAGAGGATAGTATTCCATTCACTAGTACCACCATTGTCATTTTCCTTTTCCATTCCCACTTGCCATGAACTAGATAACATCTAGTAGATAATACCAATATCACGGACTCAACAGGAACATCCGCAGATTCTTCAGGAATGGTTCAGAACCTACATTATCTAAGATTTGATCGATGCACAACTTCAGACACCACTTCAGGACTATCTCGACCTTATGATGCCACAAACCTGATTTCACACAGAGGGACACCAGGAATTCCCTAGACCAGACTTATATCCTCGCTAGCTTTTACTATTATCCTAGCCACAGAAGGTGTGGGACATAGTCTAAAGAACTTGTTGTCTTTTGATTGTTGTACAAACAAATATATCAAGTGTGACTCTACTATGTAAGAAATGGTTGTGCTATTTGTGATATCGGTTCACGTAGACCGAAATTTTCATGTATTATATTCATGTGTTGTGAATATGATGACTTTTATTAACTATATCCTCATGGTCTCTTATGATTTGATGAAGAGAGATTTAAGCAAACCACTCCAAGCATGACGCAAGCTGCTGTTGGACAAGTCATTGCCAAGAACATAGCCACCGCCCTCACTAAGGAACTTACTCACGTGGAATTTATGGGGTGCAATCCTCCCTCCTTTAGCGGGACTAGAGACACAAAGGAATTTCTCAAATGGTTCGAAGAAATAGAAACAATATTTCAATGTGGCGACTGTCATAAGGAAGACAAGGTTAAGTTCGCCACACGCACTTTTCAGGATCATGCCCAGGAATGGTGGACCAAACATATTAAGATGGTGGGAGTTGATGCTGCCTACTCACACTCTTGGGAGAAACTAAGAAGGATGATGAGTATAACATTTGGTGTAGGAAGTGAAATACGAGCAAAGGAACATGAAACACTAAACTTTACCATGGTAGGAAATGATGTTGACTAGTACACTACTCATTTTTATGAATTAACACGATTAGGTTCTGCAATGGATACCAGAAAGCAAGAAACTTGAAAGGTACATCGGGGGACTCTCAAATGAAATTCGTATGTTGGTCATCGCTTGGGAACCCGATACCATGTCTGAAGCTATCAAAATGGCGATCGAAGCAAATGAACTCATAGTTCACGCCAAGACATCAGGAAACAATAGTGACAATAAAAGGAAGTGGAACAACAATCTAGGTTGTAATGCTGCTCAACAATCACCCAAAGGACAAGAAGTGAATAGAGCCTTTGCTGCAGAACCGCACACAAAGAGAAGGTATATTGGAAAGTTACCTTACTGCAACCTGTGTAATCAACATCACCGAGGTCATTGCAGTAAAACGTGTGGAGTGTGCAAGAAGCAGGGTCATCAGGCTAAGGACTGTAGGAACCTCACAAATCAGAAGACCCCAGGGAGTTGCTTCAAATGTGGAAACTTAGGGCATTTCAGGAAGGACTGCCTGGAGCTAAGGAACAAGGAAAATCAAGAATTTGGAATCAAGACTGAATCGCTCGAGGAATAGCGTGAGCTATTGAAAGAGAACCGCCAGGATATTAACAACATCAAGGATAACAACAATGCTTCAGCAGGAGGAGCTTTGTTTCAATATATAAACCGTAGTTCGAGCCCTTTAGGGTTGTATCTTTCCTTTTGTACTTACCGTTGGTACGATGACATAACCTAGTTGTATTAAGCACTTTTCTATCCAATGTAGTATCTATCCTTTGTTACCTCTGTGATAATCATAACCATCGTTTACTCCATTTTCTATCCCAATTGCTCAGACTTAAATCGTTTCGCAACATTTTAGCATTGTCTTATCAGGGATTAGGCTGATTTCGTTTTTGATAAATTAGTAGACTATTACCATTCGACAAGATTCACCCACGTATCCAATACACCATTCAAACTATTTTACTATCATATGGGGAAATTGTTTTACAGAAAAATTTCTGAAGTAAGCGATTTTATTACCATCCTATAAATTGATTTTTCTGTCATTACACCAAGTATTTACTATTATTACGCGAGGTAATTTTCATGTTACTTGAAAGAAAGCATCAGGATACCATTTTAATAACAATGCGTTGAACACCATCTAAAACTTTTGAGGAAAGTTATGATATTTTGACAAAATCTAACATCGCATCATTAGTCCTCAATTGTACATAGCCTAATCACCTATGTAAAATTCAGGAAGGATTATGCCATGAAGGAAATAATTACCTTTTCAAAGGATTGTTAATAACAATCTTCATTTAAAAGTTTTGTAAACAAAGGAACTCTTTCATAAACATCCCTTTTGCCGAACTATCCCTGGATACTTACCCCACCTATCACTCACTTAGCCATTAAGTTGGATTTTCCCATTGAATTCCCTAAGAGAGACTTTCCATATCAATTACATGCAGGATTCCTCTATACAATAGAAGCAACGAAAGGATTTCAGAACTACTAAACAGAACTAGAAGTATATAGTGAGAGAATTCATAACTCAACAACAAATTCTAAGACACCGCGAGACCATCCGAATCACCATCTCTGACTTAGTTGTCAAATTCTATCGTTTAAGGGTACTAGCTAGACTGAGCTACAGGATTGAACTCCATATAGATGTCCGTAGGACAACACAATAGAAATAAACCAAGCTTCTAATTGAGACTGTAGAGCATTTCATTTAAACATGGCCTCATCCATACATAAACTTTCCTGCAGTAAGTTTTCACAAAGGACAATTGTTTGAATCAAGAATATCGATGTAGATTCCCCTAAGGCATTATGTCTCTAGAAATTTCAGATAACCTCACCTTCATACCAAGAAAGGGATCAAACCGGAACATATCTCCTCATCTACATGGGAAAACAGAATAGACATTCATCGACACAACATCAAGTGATACCTTCGTCTTGTCAATTACAACGATAAACTATGTCAGGAATTAAGTTAGTCTAAATACCTATGCTTGTAGTTATGCCAGATAACCACCAATAGGCATTATCCAACCTCAGGAACTAAATGTTAGACATCTATGCATTTAAGTGAGCACTTTCCATTCTACCATTTTATCCTTGTTAGTGTTTTCACTTTTAAATAAAGTTGATGCGTTTACATAAATCACATACCTTGTGGAAAAATGATTTCTGAAATTCCTATTTTGAACAAGTACGATCCTTTTTGGTCAATCTTTAGCAACACTATCGTACAATGAGAAATATACATAGACATCAAACTTTGGTAAGCAGTCTTAATCACAACATGTTTGAAAACATTTTTTTTTTCTATTTCATAACTACTGGATTTTGAATCATCAAGAAAAATATTACTCAGTAAATCATCTGTTCCATTTTTTTTATTTCGTTATTCAGAAAGAGATTTCAACCAAAACTCACAATCGCAAGACGAATTTCCAAAACTAATCACTCTGCTACATCGCTTATGCATTTAGGATTTTGTGACTTGACAATAAAGAATATTGGAATATGTGATGAAGGAATTAGGAGGAACATCACAAATTAATCACGAACTTCAGTAGTGGAGACCAAGCCTACTAGGCAAAGAAAAACATATGTCTTATCATCCGTTGGAACAAAACACAAGGAATCAAATTGTTACCCATATTCTATCCCTTTCAGATAACACCAAGTTCGAAGGACCGAACATTGTGGAATTAGTCACAAAGGTTTATTGTACCCATTTCAGTTATTCCGGTTAAGGAAACCGATTCACCTTGGACTTCAAGCAATCATTTCAGGATTTCCTTCAGAAACCCATTTAGATGTAAACATCACTATCATCCTGAGACCGATGGTCAAAGCGAGAGGACAATTCAAACATAGGAAAGTATGCTCAGAGCATGAGTGATTGACCTTAGAAATGGTTGGACTAATCATTTAACATAAATCAAATTCATCTACAACAATAGTTATCACACCAACAGCGAGAAACTGGCAGAAGTTAGGTTGGTACATAACACACATCATTTGGATTGGGTATCCTGAACAACAAACCATCCAGATTCAAGTGGGAGAACAAACTAAGTTAAAAGCATTGCTTTGGATTGGCATGATACAAATTGGATAACAAGAGAGGTTGAACCTTTAGCATATTGGACCATCTAAGATTCATTTTAGAATCGACCAACTAGCATACAAACTTGAGTTCTGGCAGAATTCAACAGTATATATTACCAGTATCACATTTAAAACATTAAGAAGTGCAGACCATCTATTGATGGGCCAAATTCGGAAAAAGCTCAACTCACTAGTCCAGTAGGCATTCATGAAATAACCAAAAATTTCCTACAAGTCAAGAATCAGTTACAAGTTCAATAAGTTGTAAACCATTAAAACTTCAAGTTGGTAGGCAGAGTTATGTTGAAAGTTCTGCCTAGGAAAGGCATGATATCATTCAGAAAACTTAGAAAGTTAAACCCGATATACACTGGACCATGTAATATTTCAGACAGAGTAGGCATAGCGGCCGTCAGACTTGAGCATTGTTAGAGAACCAACAGAAATCATGGACTGGGTGGTCAAACAGTTGAAGCGAAGTCGAATTCCTATCGTGGGAGTTCCCTGGAATTCTCGAATATCATCACCTTTTCACCAATACGTCTTCAGAGACCAACATAAACTGAACTTCGGGACGAAGTTCCTTTTAGAGGGGAAGACTGTCACAACTCACCATTTCAGGTCATTTCCCAAACTTTGGAAAAACACTATTCATCAAACACTATTTATCAGTTTACTATTCATCATTTTTGGTGTCAGTTTGACATTCCGAGAAGCATTCAGAAATTTTACTATTCACTAAACACTATTCATTGCCGGAAAATTTTTCACTATTCACTTGCATTACACATTTCATCGTAAATTTAGTTTATGGGTATTAAAATTCGCGTAACCATATTGGATTAGGTGCGAATTCATTTCATTATCAGTAAGGACATTGCATACGGACTAGAACAGTCTGCATATCATCAGTAGGTCATTTACATGTTATACCACTCTTAGGATTTTCAAATTTATATATTTGATACATTTAACGTTTTCCTTATAATTATTTATAAATAAACGTTAACACCTGGTTTATAAACACGACGAATATATCTAAATATTCCCACAATGGTCCCGACATATTTTTATATCCATTATATCATCATAAAAGTTATTACATTCATTTACCCAGTATTTTGGAAATTTATTTTATTTATAACGTAAGTTTATAAATATTACGACGGTTTTCGTGAAAACTAAACAATAATCACCCGAACACTCAATACTTGTACTCAACGTATTTTTAACATTTTTATGACTTTATTAAGTCCTGACTAACTTGTTAAAATTCATTTCTCGCAAACCCGGTACTCAATGATAACTAAAAACTAACTAGGATGACCTAAATTTAACACCTAAAAACCTATACTTATACTACAAATCATCCACTAACTATCCTAAATAAATCAAAGTCCATATTATTGCTTTTGAACCCTTTGAAAATCATCCATGAACCCCCCTTGACCTTATGCCTTAATGTGATAATATAATACCTTATATTTTTACTTAAATATCTAGCAAAAACACCTTTTACACATGTATACTTGGATCATAAAATCAAAAACTCATCTTTCTCTTCCTCATCTCAAAACCCACGACCCATATTCAATCCAAGACCAAAATCCATTAATATTTGAAGATCAAAGCATAAAAGTTGTTCATTTCATCATTCTAATTAAGAGTTTTGAAATATAAACTCAAGAATCACAAGGTTTTTCATCATCTAATCACATAATCATTCAAAGTAAGTTATCAAATTTATTTTCATGATTTCATCTAATATTTACTAGTATCACATGGTTTTCATGCTTAATTTCATGCACAAGCTAGCTATACCACATTATTTTTGTTAACTTTTTGAACATACAAACCCTAGATTTTGATTTAGGTGTTCCTTTGTTAAATTAACATGATTACTAGTGATTAGGAATCCATGGCACCCTAAGAAGGTGTATGGTAGGATTAGTATAGCTTTGTGGTGTTTGCAAGAGATTTGGTTGAAGTAGAAACTAGTTTTGAACATGAAAAATGGATTTGTAACAAGTATTTATACATTCTGTCCCATTTTTGTAAATCCAGGAAAATCAGTAAAGATAAAGGAAACTTTGGCAAAATTTTTAGAAAATACTTTCAAAAACGAATCCGTAGGCGAATGAACGGATTAAAAAGAGTTTATAACAAAGAAGTTATGATTTTTGCAAGTTTATTGACGAAAAGTATATTTTCTGAAAATACATGCTGTTGGACGTTTTTCATCGGACAAAACGAGGCTTTAGACGTAACCCGGAGGAGCCAAGCTTTCCAAAATATATTACTACATACTAAGACGTAACCGTGAATATAAAGAACAAGTAAAACGGACTTATAACGACAAAGATATTCACGTTTCAATATCGGCAAAACTTATATTATTTTTGACAGCTTTTGGAAAAATAATATTAACACTACGTAGTAACTCTAGATTTCTAGAAATAATACCAAGTACCCAAATTCATAACTGATGAAGTATTAGTGATTACAAGTATATTTTTATCACTACAAGGCGTTATATCAAGGATTTCAAACCGAGGATTTCAACACTAACATTGATACATACGATATATATATATATATATATATATATATATATATATATATATATATATATATATATATATATATATATATATATATATACATTTCAACTAGTTTTATTTTTCTAGTTGCCTTATTTTCCTAAGTCTTGGAAAATGTATATTTTTGATAACAACAAGTATTTTTCAAAGAGTAGAGTGGTATAGGAAACATGTGCATGGACATTCATAACATCATTTCATGATCTAAAGAGATCGTTCATCATTCATATTAGGTTGAGGCAGCTAACCGTTCATTGTTGTTGTTCATTTCACTTCATCACAGTATCATCAGTTTAAGGTGAGTTTTCATAGCCCCGTTTTCAATACAATATTTTGATTTCAAATCCCACGGAGGAATACATTGCATCAATTATTTTAGTACGAGCCCAAGTACCAAAACATATGTACATTGCTTAAGTTGCCTTACCAACCTGTTAAAGTCCCCCTATTTATTATCATGGACCGTTAATTTGCCGATTAAGCGAGAGTGAGTGGATAGATCTATCGAGGGTGACGCCTCCATCCGTGGTAGTTATTACCAATAGTAAGCGGATGCATTTCATTTTGACATTTTGGGAGTGTTCTGGTAAAACATTCGGGAGGGGCATATAATTTCATCAGTCATAGCTTCGGGGTCATGAGCTTAAGGTCTATTGTACTATTTTACTTGATTTTTATCTTGCACTTATACTTGTGGTGGCCGTACATCATTACATTTTATAAACCTATGGAATTCACCAACATTCGTGTTGACGTTTTAGCAATGTATTTCAGGTTATTAAGGTAGCTCATGTGACATGCATTTGGACCGTTATGGAGTCGCGGAGTCGACGCGTCTCACCATTATTTCATGCACTTATGTAAACGTTTGATCTAGTAGGACTTGTTTTCATAAGCATGCAACACCTTTTGGGGACCTCATATTGTAAACTCTGGATTATTTCAATGATCAAACGAAGTATTTTCCAAACGACACTTTAGGTCGTTCAATGTAACTGTAACTGTGATGCTATGACAGACACCCCCAGGTATTCCATTCCGCTGCAAGTCAGTTAAATTGGGGGTGTGACGCCATGGCATATTCTTCATCTTCACTACCCGAACTTAATTCCTCATCGTCACTTGATTCTACTCTAGCTTTTAAGGCAATGGATTTCACCTTTTCTTTCTTGCCTTTAACTATCTCCAAATCTTTTTCCATTACCACTTCATGAACTTTGAGGTTTCCAATTAGCTCGTCAAGTGCCATACTTGAAAGATCCTTAGATTCTTCAATAGCCGTCACTTTTGCTCTCCAGTTTGGATGGAGTGCTCTAAGGAATTTCCTGACAAAATTCTTGCTACAAAAAGATTCATCAAGTGCTTTAAGTGAAGTAATAATAGTGTTAAATCTAGCAAATGCACTATCAATAGTCTCATCTTCGGGAATAGAAAATTGTTCATATTGTTGGATAAGAAGATCAATTTTGTTATCCTTAACTTGTGAGTTTCCTTGATGAGTAATTATTAAAGATGGCCAAATTTCTTTAGCGGTTTTGCACATAAAAACTCTCTCATACTCTTTCTTTGGTAAAGCATTATAAATGATCATTTTAGCTTCATTATTTTTGGCAATTTGTTTCTTTTGATCATCACTATGTTTAGTGAGTGAACTATCCTCATCCCGACCACTTCCAATATCCCTAAAAGTATCCTTATGATCACCTTCAATAATAATATACCATAGATCTGTGTCCTTTGATATTACGTAAGTTTCAAAACGGTTTTTCCAATATATAAAACCATTTAGTTCAAATAGTGGTGGTCTTTGCATAGATTGCCCTTCTTTGAAGTTTTCAAAATCCATGGATCATTTAAGATAAAATATATTTTAAAATCTTGAGTAACGTAGCTCTTGATGCCAACTGTGGAAAACTAGAAGGGGGGTTGAATAGTTTACCAGTTTTTAACTTGATTTTCTTTGAAAACTTCTACGTGTAATTGACAACTAAAACTTACCAAACAATATATAATATGCAAGAATAAAAGTAAGAAACGATCAAACCATAACACGGATGTTTATCGTGGTTCAGCTACAAGGACTCTTTTTCCTTGCCATACTCCACGCCCCGAGTATCCAACTCGAGAGTTTCTTGCACTAGTCAACAAGCTCCTTTAACCGGCGGAGAAAACCTTACACGTCGCTTACACACTATTTCTGACACTAAGCTAGATGTCGAGTTCTTTCACAAGGGTTCAACTACTCCCGATAGTTCTTTTACAAGGGTACAACAACTCCCGATACACTAGGTATTTTGAGGACTAAAATCATAACCGATCACTACAAGTAGATACAATAAATGGTGTATAAACTTTACAAGTTTACACTATGCTAAGCCTAACAAGTCTTGCAACGTTGTGTTGAAGCTTGTGAAGTCGTGATCTTCTTGCTACAAAGAAAGCTCACAAATATGAAATGTGTGGAAAACTAGAAGGGGGGGGGGGTTTGAATAGTTTTACGTTCTTTTTGAGTTTATTTTCGAAAAACTTTAGTTGCTTATTAAAACTTTGATATCTTATGTGAATTCAATTGTTAACAAGTATGAGAAAATCTAAACAAGTATAATCTAATAATGTAAGTAAAGTAATGAAATGAAATGAAAGATAGAGATGGAAAGATCAAACCACAACACAGGAATTTATAGTGGTTTGGCTACAAGGACACCTTCCTTGCCCTACTCCACTCCCCGAGTACCACACTCGAGAGTTTTCTTCACTATGTCAACAAACTCCTTATGGCGGAGAAACCTTACACACCTTGGCTTACACCGGTTAACGACACTAAGCTAAATGTCGAGTTCTAATCCTAGCTAGAACTAATCTCACAAATTCTTCACAACTTCACAACTTCTTCACGATAACTTCAGAACTTCTTCACGTCTTCTTCACACCCTCTTCTTTCCACAACTTATTCACATCTTCTACAATACTTCTTTCCAACACAACTAATATCTACAACTAACTTAATCACACAACAATTTATAAATAATCTAGCACTACTACAAGATAATACTAACTAATCACAGCACTACTACTTTATATAGATGTTGAAGGAGTGTTCTTCTTTTTGCATTTGTGTGGGTGAAGCTTTGGATCACTTGGAAACAAAGACTTATGATTATATGATCAAAGGCTTTTAGAATAGAAATGGAGATTGAGATCAGAAAGTTTTTAGTGTAAAAAGGTGAGAAAATGTGTGGGAATGAACCAATATTTATAGGGACAAAATACTGTTCTGGAGCGAGGCCGGTCCCCTTAATGATTAAGGGGCCGCCTAAGGAATTAAGGGGGCCGCCCCCTTCAGAACGTTGGACATTTTTGTCCTTTTGTGGGGAAGGTTTTTCTGGATTAATTTTGCCATTTTTGGTTGAAAATTTGAATTCATATATTTATAATGAATTAAACATATTCTTTTAATTCCAAAAATGTTTTATAAAAGATATAAAATGTTTTATGTCATTTTATAAAATGTCTTGTGTTTAAGAGAATGATCCTTTGATCATGTAATGCATTAGACACTTTGTTTATACATACCTTAAGTGATTTAGTTGTAGAAATAAATATTTACCACTAAATGCTTGTTTACATCATAATTTTTGATTTAATTTAGTTTACATTTTGTGATTATCAAAACGTAGAGTTATTGAAAAATATTAATAACGTTTTAAGCATTATTTATATCAATAATCTCCCCCTTTTTGATGATTACAAAACTCAAACTCATTAAATCCAAAATTAGTTTTTAGACAAGTAATTTAGTGAGTTTATATTTACTTCTCCCCCTTTTTGTATAATCAAAAAGGTTATGCCGACAAGTTTCAATTATGAAATATTGACGGGATGAGAACTCCCCCTTGATGTGTGCTCCCCCTTGTTCAGGGGCACCAAGGAAACGAGCTATGGAATGCTTACAAAACAAAAATATTAGAAGCACAAGTATATATACAACTATATATAAAGTGACAAAAAAAAAAAAAAATCAAGCAACATAAAAGCATTCATTTAAGCAAAAGTTGTGTAAAAATACACAACAATACATACATCATCAAGAGATTACAACAAGGATAACAACTAGGAAAGTTAACAACTAGAGTAGTACTCCATCATGCAAAGAGTACATGAGCTTTATAGAGCTTGCAAGCAAAAGGGTTGTGAGGTCTTTATTTATTAAGCATAGTATATGCTTAATTTGGAGAGTAGGAAGGTGATGGTGGAGAAATAGGTGAAGATGTTGGAGGTGGAACAATAGGTGAGGATGGTGGAGGTGGTGGTGGTGGTCGGTTGTTTAGCAAGTGTTCAATATATGAAAACATGTATTGAATTTCATCTCTAAGACCAAAGATGATGGTTCGGTTGTGGATGCAACAAAGGCAAGTATCACCATGAGCTTCAAGTAATCTCCAAGGTACGGGATTAACAAAGAATGGTGGTGTGATTGGTGGGGATGAGACATGAGCATCAAGTGGTGTTATTGGTGAAAGTGAGATGGTAAGTTCGGTGGAGATGGGTTCTTGGGTAGGATGTGGTAATGATGCTTGTGGTGATGATAAGTGTGAGTTTATGTAGTCATTGATGGATGAAGTTGAAGGTATGGAAGAGGAGGATGTTCCATGAGTGGAGGGTGTTTTAGATGGTGCATTTGGTGCACTTGGGGATGAGCATTTTGGTGGAGGTGAATAATAATGAGGTGAAGAGTGTTGATTTGGAGGGAACTTATAATATGAAAATGGTTGGTTTAGGTAAGTTTTTGAAGTGGTTTAAGGAGATTCCAAAATCAGTTAGGTTATAAGGAGAAATGGTAGTTAATACTAGAGAAAGAGGTCACAAGATGCAAAAGAAAACAGTAAAACTCAGTTCCAGATGGCCGGTCCCCTTAATTGTAGGCCGACCCCCTTAATAATTAAGGGGACCACCTAAGAAAATTAAGGGGGCCGCCCATCTGGTGTTTTCCCAGGCAACCAGAAATCAAAAATTTACATAAATGGTTTGGTTTTCAAGTGTGTGTTCTCAGCAACCTCTATTTGGAACAAATGTTGCAAAAATCGTGAATCGGTACTGAGGCGGTCCGGGGCCGATTAGCGATTTTTTACCGATTAATCGTCCGATTTTCTTGACTCGGCTGATTAATCGTCCGATTTCCGTGGAATTCTCTCCAAGGTCCTGGGCCAATTACCGATTAATCACCGATTAATCGGCCGATTCGGCCGATTTTTGCAACACTGTTTGGAACATATAATCTTGAAATGATGAAATATAATCATATAAGGATAATAATTAAGCATGCATGCAAACTAGTATATTGTAAACTAAATGTAAAGTAGGCATACTAATAACATTAAATAATAATCAAAATCCTAGCACAATAATAGTTAATATCCTAATATCATTCAAGTAACAAGCAATAAATATGATAAAACACAAGTATTTCCGAATATATCGGACAAATAACATAACACATAAATGTCTAAAAGTTCATCAATTATGTCAAGTAGTTCCACATCGACGATTCTATTTCTTCTTCCCCATAATCTTCCTGAACATCTTTCCTACGGACTTGAATCCTCCACGAACTTCTTCATGCATTTGTTGAGTCCTGTTTATTAGTGATGTTTGACGTTCAAAGAGAAGTTCATCGGTACGTTGGTGAGGAAGAGGAATTTGATATTCGGTATAATCAAGATCGGGAAGATCATCAACAAAGGTCGTGGGAGATGGGGTACTAACACGCGAGGTGTCTTCCTCCTCATCATCATCATCATTTCCTCGATGAGATGTCGAACCACGAGGTGCAGAGAACAAAGGGCCACGAGATTTCCCTTTGTCACTTCGAGATCGGCGAGTACGGACGAGAGTAAGTTGATTCAAATTGGGATGAACTAACTCATAGATATCACTCCTAAGATCTGGGTAGTGTTCCATGATATGACGATAAAGTCGAGTGAGGAACATACCATAAGGAAGATTGGCATTAGGAGTGGTTTTGGCAGACATGATTCGATTGACAAAGAGATAAGCCAAATTGTAGTTTTCTTCAGCAACTACACAATACAACATGTGGGCGATGCTGGCTATGAGATGATCACGGTGACTGCCGGTACCAAACGCATTCTCGCGAATGAGTTCTTCCCAATTTTTCATGTCGAGGCTTAGCTCTTTGAGAAGGATTTGATTTGCATGAATATCGACATTTTTTGACTTGATTCTACGACTAGTCGTACCACGTTCTAGCTCAAGTAGTCGACGAATGTCTTCAGGACTTGGAATCTCAGAATAGTATGGACCATCCTGAGGTCAATTTCGTTCAAGAATTGAAAGATCCCATTCATTTGAGTATACGGCTTGGCCGTTGTATGGGATTCTGAGAATTTGTCGAAACTGAGCAAGAGTAAGAGTGATGAATTGATTTTGGATCATGAAAGAGATAAGAAGATGGCCATAGAGATCGGTTTGCACCGTAACTTGACTATAGAAGTCGAGGACAAAACGAGGAATGATTGGTTCGTTGATTTTGAAAAGACAATCGAGACGAACATTGGTGAACATTCGTTCGATTTGATCAGATTGATAAAAGGATGAATCGACAATTCTACCCTCGTGAATGTTTCTATTTTCAATGGGACGATAGAAACATGCAACGGAGGGAGACATGCCAGGAGTGGCGGAAACTTTAGGAATGTATTGCTTTGTTTTTGAAACATCACCAACCGTGGTTTTAGGCATTTTCACGTAAACAATATAACAACAAAAAATAAAATTAAGACAAGAACAATTAACATGCATATGTTATGTAAATATATGCAATACATGTGGATCAGAAGCCTACTTCGACTTAAAAATATATCCTAGGAAGTAGTTTCACAATGTTCCTTGATTTTAATTTTTAACTCGCTTTAAATGTATCCTATGATGTCAAGATGTAGTTGTGAAATTAGTTCGATATAATACCAAGACTATCCAAACGGCTCTTTAGGCATCATAAGCCATTTCGAAATATGGCTAGATATATATTAGATTATATATCTTGCTATCTCTTACGAGTTTGACTAACAATAACTTGTTGAGAAAGTGAAAATGTGAATTTTGGTTTTCAAAATATCTTTTTCTTAGTTAAACCAAACACTCCCTTAACTAGATAAATATCTACTAAAACATCAATATATATATTAATTATATATCTTGATGACTTCTATAGGCTAGTAATGTGTTAATAAGTTTAACAAAATAGTTTCAAGATTTAAATTAACTCATTTAAGTATTCTTAGTTTATGAACCAAACGCCCATGTTGTTTTCATAAAACTTTTTACAATGATTCGAAAAGTATGTTTTCGATGTTTAAACCATTACATCACTACAATGTAGTAACTTTTAACTAGTTTTTAAGAATTATATCAACAATGTGCTTATTGAAAAACAATCTTAGTAAGGGTTTATGGGAGATTAGAAATTTCGACAACATAATGTGTTAAACTTAGTTTGAGTAGCAATTCTACATTCTAATCCTATGGGAAGCATTTAGTTATGCAATTCCGAGACTTAATTTTACTAAAATTCGGATTTAGATAAATTTTAATAAAATATCTAATTTTGATTAGGCACAAATTTGAATGAAATTAGATGAAATGTATGTTGGAAAACTTACAAAAGATTTTGTTATATGTTAAGTTAACGTTTGCCCCTTGCGAAACAAGCCCGGATTGGTGATTTGGTGAAGAATTTTGGTGGTTTTGGGTGTTGAGTCTCTTTCACAGCAGTAAGAGAAAGGGAGAGTATGAACAAATGGAGTGTTTGGCAAAGATTTTAAGAGGAAAAACGATTTTGGAAGTACCAGATGGCCGGTCCCCTTAATCATTAAGGGGACCGCCCCCGATAACAAGCTGGTCCCCTTAAACATTAAGGGGGCCACCTGCCAATTTTTGATTTTTCGTGGTTTTTGTTTCTGACATTAACATATTTATACATATATAATTGGATTTATAATATATCAAAAATACGTAGGAATATATTGGCACGATGATGAGATACTTGACAATTTTTAATTAACGTTTCGTTAATTAAAATGTATCTTGACAATTTTGGATAAAATAATCAAGACGTCAAGTTAATAGAGGGTTTGAGAAAAGTTTGGGAATATGTGTATATATATATGTGTGTGTATATATATATATATATATATATATATATATATATATATATATATATATATATATATATATATATATATATATATATATATATATATATATATATATATATATATATATATATATATATATAAATTATGTGTAAGTATGAGGAAATGGTGGGTTATTAAGCGGAATTGAGAAAAGATAAGGAAATGACGGAGATGATTGTTTGTCAACGAGGGGAGTTTGTTTCAACCATAGTTTTCTTGTGCGAAGGCATTCTACTTTTATGTTGATCCACTTAACTCACATCTCTTCATCATCATGAGTTTTCTAATAGTAGACATAAAAGATTTTCTAGTTGAACGTTAAAGTTCAAGAGGGCCAACAGGGGGAAGGAAAAGGATCGAGAACGAACAATTTCATTGAGTTCTAGAAAGTCAACTAATGATGTATCTAAGTTATGTGCACGTTTATATATATATATATATATATATATATATATATATATATATATATATATATATATATATATATATATATATATATATATATATATATATATATAAAATACTATAAGTATAGGGATATATATTCATATAAAAAGGAAGGAGACAATCAACTATATCTACGCAATCAAAGCAACAAATCAAGAGAGAGTTATCTAAGCATAGCAATGAGTTGAGAAAGAATGGCGTACCTGGCGGTCTTCAATAATATTCTTCTAAATCTTCAAGATGATTTATAGACTTTGTAAAAGTCTATGGTGAGAAAGCTTCAAGGAAGTCTTATGGAATGTTGATCTAGCTAATCGGTCCCCATTGCCTCTTTGGTCCAAAGTTGTTTGGTCCAAACATGTTTAACATTTGGCTAGGATGCATGAAAGGTGGTAGTATTCCCCAAGGGTTGTAACTTGGTTGATAGTTCAACATTTGATTATTAGTGTTATTGTAGTTTTGTCTATTTTGTTTCTTCTTGGTTGAGGTGTTTTAGATCTAGGATAAGAGTTATTTGACTTCCTAGGTGGTAGAGTTTTAGATCTTGTTTTAGGTTTAGAGGATCCTACTTCAGTTTTTAAGGATGGTTTATTAAAAGTTTTTATTACTTCATCACTAGCAAGAGGTATTTTCTTATCATTTATGAGTATGTATTTGGGATTTGATTCTATCGGTTTTAGTTTACTAGGTTCACTTTCAAACTTTACATTTTTTGTTTCACTAGTTGAAGCTTTGGTTGGGTTAAATCCTAAGCCAGTTTTGTCTCCGGATATTCTTTGAATGCTTATTATTTTCTTAAGTGAGTTACTACTATTTTTAAATTTGTCAAGTTTGCAAATTTCTTCCTTGAGTATTTCATTTTCACTTTTAAGCTCTTGACATGTTTTACATTCTTCAAAAATTCTTTACCTTTTTCTAATTTATGTATTTTAATTTTTAGTTCTAGTATTTCATTTTCTAATTGGTTGTTAATACGTTTTAGTGATTTGTTTTTAGTCATTACTTGTTGTCCTAATTTGCATAGTCTATTATACTCATTATCTAAATCATTTTCGTCTAATGATAGATTCTCATCACTAAAGTATTCAGTTTAGGAACATACTTCGCTTGATGTTTTTGCCATAAGACACTTCTCATCCTTTGTCGTTTCTTTCTCATCTTCATCGCTATCACTCCAAGCTCCTCCAACAAATGCTCTTTGATTTTGATCTCTTGACATCATCGGACATTTTCCAATGAGATGATTTGGATCACCACACTTGAAGCACTTCCTTTCATTCTTGCTATTCTTGTCATCTTTATTTCTTTGAGATGCTTTCCTTTCATCATGTGGTTGTCTAACGAATCTTCCTCGCCTTTTGAAGAATTTCTTGAAGTCTCTTACGGCCATGGCATATTCTTTGTCATCACTTTCGGAAGATGAGCTATCTTCGTTACTAGATTCCTTTCTAGCTTTCAATGCGATTGACTTGCTTTGCTCTCGTTTTCCTTTGACCATTTCAGAGTCCTTCTTTATTATTACTTCGTAGACTTTCAAGTTCCCAATTAATTCATCAAGTTGTAAAGTTGACAAATTCTTTGATTCTTCAATAGCCGTCACTTTATGTAACACCCCCAATTCATGGATGCAGCGGAATTCAAACTGGGTGTTACTCGACGGCACAATAGTCACAATGATAGAAAACGAACTCTAATTGAGTCGTTTTAAAAGATTTATCATTCAAATTATATAAATATCAAAGATTACAAAATGAGGTCCCAGATGGTTCCATGTTTACAATTTACATTAAATGAGTTTTTGAATGATAATAAAATTTATAGCCCTCTTGAATATCCGTGCCCTTTCGTGCCATCCTTGATCATCATGGACCTGAAATACATGCTTAAGAGGTCAACATAAAGGTTGAGTGATATTCATAGAGTTTGTTTAATGGTTGAACACAATATGTTGGTAGTATGAGTTAATTAGACTCATACTCATGGTTGGAAAACAACATGATGGGCTACGTTATTATACGCCTATAAAATGTATTATGACACTAAGCTTATGACACCAAAACGTTAACGGGTACCAATATTGTAACAATTCGCAATTTCAGGTTAACTTTTATTCCCGAAAATTTCACTATTCACTTTTTACTATTCACTTTTCACTATTCATCTCAGAAATTTTTATTTCATATTCTCGTAAGTTAAACTATTTTAACGATAATCCGAGAGTTTGACACTCGTCGGATCATTTCTGCAAAAATCACAAAGCCGTGTCCGAGATTTACTTTTAGGTTTAAACGTCATTCTAGCATCCCGATATGTCCATAAAACATTATAAACAAAAGAAATATGATTTTCTCTCATTTTAGGACAATTCCAAAAGTTTTGGAATTTTACGTTTTCAAGTTCAGCGTTTTACGCGAATTGCGCGTTTTAGACCCGTGTTTCCAGTTTTTAGCAGGGTTTTAGCACCCGATAGAACCTACCACTCATTTTATATTTTATTATAGAGTATATTGACAAGTTTAATCATTCTTCCAAGTTTCATATTTTTAAGATACCCGGTTTTACGTTTCGTGGCCTAAAAACTTACGGTTAGCAATTTACGGAGTCAAAACTAGCTACATACTTAGGATATTATCATCCAAAGACCATGACTACTCATCTAGTCACCCTTATCCATTCCAAACCGACTTAGGGGTGGGGGGAGTCACCATGTGTGGTTAAATCTTGACCATTGATTCTTTAGATCATTACAAGTGTCTTAAACTAACCATGGTTAAATTCTAACCCAATATATGGTTAACTATTTTTCCTATCCTATAAATACCAAGCTAAAACACATAAAAAACTTGCACCACACTGTCACAACTCGTAAATTCTGGTCTTTTCCCGAACTTTCAACATTTACTATTCATCGGTTACTATTCATCGATCACTATTCATCATTTTACTATTCATCTTTTTCGGAGTCAGTTTGATATTCTGAGAAGCGTTTTAAAATTTTACTATTCATAAAATACTATTTACCTCCGGAGAAAATTGTCATTTATACGTGGGTTGCGTCATTTTTGTAAACGTACGGTTATCTACCTAATAAACGTTATCTTATGAGCTATTATTTTTAATAATTAATCCGACAATCCCAACTATGGTCCTAACATATTTTTATACTCATAAAAATGATATAAAAGTTATAATATTAATTTACCCGGTAATTTGGGAATTTATTCAATTAATGTCGTACGTTTAATATAATTACGACGGTTTTCGTAAAAACTAAACAATCATCATCCAAACACCCAATACTTGTACCCAACATATTTTTACAAATTTTATGACTTTATTATGTCTCGGTTAACTCCGATAAAATTTATTTCTAGCAAACCCGGTACCCGATTTTACCTAAACTAACTAATCACAACACAAACTATACTACACTTCCTAATTTAATCACCCAACATCCCCCCCTCTTTCCCTCCTTTGTGAACCGGCCCCCCCCCCCCCTCCTAGACTTCACAAGCCTAAACCTCACCAACACCCATTAATGCACACCTAACTATTGTCTCTAAATAATATATCATCCCATTTTCATCTCATTTCACACTTAACACATCAAAACAACTAGCAACAACTCTCTTCTCTTTTCTCTCTTTTGTGTGGATCGACCAAGGCAAGACACAAGGAAGAAACCATAAACTTTTGAAGATCAAGTGTTTAATCATGTCCTAATCATGATCTAGTTGGGGTTTGGTGGTAAAAATCCCTAGGTTTCTTATACTTTTCATCCAAATCATCTCAAATCTTTCTTGTAAGTTGTCAAACTCTTGTTCATATTTCTTCATGTTATTTTTTTATCATCATATGATTTCCATTCAAGATCTACATGCATATGTTAGTTATACCACTCATTTATACATGTATATATAACTTTGAACACTAGAAATGTTTATTTTGGATTTCTTTGTTAGATCCACTAGATTGATGATGTTTAGGAACCCATGACACCCTAAGAAGGTGTATGGTAAGATTAGACTAGATTTGTGGTGATTGAAAGTGGTTTGGTTGGATTGGAAACTAGTTTGGAACATTAGAAATGGATTTTAAACATATATACAAACCTACTGTCCTTAAAATGAAAACGTGGCAAACTCAGTGGGTTTGGGGTAACTTTTGACCAAATATTTAGAAAATACATTCCGAGATGGAACTATGGCCGAAAACGGGGATGAAAACGAGTTAATAACGAAGGAGATATGATTTTCCGAATTTAACGACGAAAACTAGTTTTCTGAAAAACTGCATGCTTTTGGACGATTTTCGTTGGACAAATAGAGGCGTTAAACGTAACCTAGTGGAGCCGAGCTATCGAAAATATATTAGTATATACTAAAACGAATCCGTGGATATAAAGAACGAGTATAATGAGCTTAAAACGACCAAGTTATACATGTTTTAAAATCGTCAAAACTATATATATATATATATATATATATATATATATATATATATATATATATATAGTCACTACTAGAAAATAATATAACTACGTACTAAATAATATGTTTTCTAGATTTCTTATTCAAGGAGTTTATTTTTAACTAACGAAATACGTACGACCCAAGGTTTATTTATGTGACTACTAGACGATATCTTAAGGTTTTCAAAACGAGGAATATAACACTAACGTTTTTATATATGATATATTACGACAAGTTTTGTAAACCTAGTTGGACTTATTTTTCCTAAGTATGGAAAATACTTTACTTTGACTATAACAATTATTTCCAAGTTATGAGTGGTATAGGTATCATGTGCATGTGCATTCTTTACATCCTTTCATGATCTAAGTAGATCACTATCATTCATATTAGGTTGCGGTTAGAGATCGAACCTCATTTCTGTGTATCCACTTTTGTCATCGTAGCTATCGCACCAGGTGAGTCATAGCCCCACTTTTACTCTTTATACTTGTTTTTAACTCTTTGGGGGAGATACATGCTCAACTACTTGCTTACTAGTATAAATACTCAAAACATACTTTCTTGATACTCAAAACATTTATTCTTGATTGTTTTATACTTGATTTCATACATACGTGATTGTGATATACTTAACTGTGTTATACTAAACTGTGATGTGTATTCTTGAGCTACTGAGACTTCCAATGGCCCCAGATTAAGTTGCTGGGCACAACCATGGAGACTTATATACTTCCAATGGCCCCAGATTAAGTTGCTGGGCACAACCATGGAGACTAATATATTTCCACTGGCCCCAGATTAAGTTGCTGGGCACAACCATGGAAATATACAAACAAACGTGAGGTCTTCGGAGATGAAGTGTAGACTCACGACTAATTACTTAACTGTTGTGATAAACTTATATATGTTTTGCTCATACTATATATTGTAGCAGTGGGTTGTAAACACACAGGTTACAAGGCTCTTATGGCGGGACTTGTAACTGAGTGGATTTACGATGCCTTTGCTGGGAAACCTTCATACATATGCATAAACTTTATTTGTTAAACAAACTCTATGAACTCACCAACCTCGTGTTGACACTTTAGCATGTATTTTCAGGTTTTAACCTATGGCACGCTACTGGAGGTTTTGGCAGGGCATGGCATGGTCATAGAAGACTCTGATTATTTATATGGGGACCGTTTAAACTACTTTTAAGGGCCTACTTCCGCACTACTTTTAACAATGTAAATTTAACATTTTTGATTAAACGATTTTATTCTAAATGATTAAAGTGAAAACCATTTTTGAACTTGTGTTGTAATACCAATTGAGTTACACCCCAGCTACACGTATGCCTCCGCTGGACCCGATTTTGGGGGTGTGACACACACCTTCTTATAACCTTCAAGTCCTAAAACCTAAGGCACTTTTCTTATATTTTGTAAGAAAGTTAACTAGTTTTTGAAAGAAAACTAGTGTTTGATCTTCAATCTTGGAAATTTTCTAAGAAAAGTTGTTATAACTTTAAAGTCTCCAAAAAGACGTCGTTATAATCTTCAAATAGCTTTGGACTTCAAGAAGGCGTCGTTATAATCTTCAAATAACCTCGGTTTATCATAGATTGCAAGAGTGAAGTTTAAGTCTATCAAAGTCCGTACCTTACTAGTTACTTACCTTTCTTTTAGAAAGCCTCAAGTTGTAAGCAAACCCTAACATACTTTCTTATCATATTCATGCTATTTATATTTCATTCTTACTATATATTGTCTTGTTATTGTGTTCATGATGTTTAAAAATGGATAAAACAAGTATTGGTATACATATGTTAACTTATGACAAGTAAACAAGCAAACTAGTGATTTTTATGGAGAACCATGACCAAAATAGTACAACTATGATATTTGAAACTTACTTACTGTTAAAGAGGCCTTAACAAGGAAAAAATAGCAATTTGAATCACCCAAAATGAGTACACGAGTCAAAAGTTATGGCCATAAGAAGTTAGTGATACCAAAACGGCAAAACTGCCTAAATAGCATTCTGATCAAATTTTGATTTTGAAAGTCCCACTTCTGGTCCGATTCATCAAAAAGTTAAAACACGAAAGTTGTTCGGAACGACGTTTTCGTTCAGGTACAAAGAAGCTCGAGCCCTGAAAACCCTTTACGAGTGAGATATTTCTTCAAATTCTTAACAGCCCGTTTTAAGTACCAAGTCACTAAATAATAGTTATGTTTTACTAAGACCAAGAGGTCTAATGACCTAAAGCTAAGACCACAACCATGGCTAAAGCCAAGGTTGAGTCTCAAGACCATGGTAACAATGACCAAGGTCACGGCAAAGCCACGGCTAAAGACCATATAACTTTTAAAGATCAAAAGATTATATATATATATGTTATCAAATACTACAATAGTAGGGAGCCTCATGTGAGGAGTTCATTAAGTAAGCCGTCGAGACGAGTTGTGGATTTACGAGTTAAAGTGTCCTGGCTCCTCGAACGTTTACTCCATGACTTCTGAATTATGTCGGCCCGAACGGTAGTAAGAGATATACAACCTATACATGTTTCATAAACCATTTATATTCAACGACTTACACTTTATACTAAGTACTACATCATGAACATTATGCAAGACATATATGGGCAATTCTTCGTATTCTTAGACGTTACTCCAAACCTAAGTCGCAACGTTCTATTATAGGCTGTTCTTAGAGACTTTCGCGATTCGACTACCACTTTCATTTCTCATTACATAGACTTAAGGTGAGTCATAGCCCCTACTCTTTTCGTACTTGTTTTAACTCTTGGGGGGGATACATGCACAACTACTTGCTTACTTGTACAAATACTCAAAACATTTATACTTGATTGTTTTATACTTGATTGTCTTATACTTGATGGCATTATACTTGATTTCATACATACATGACTGTCTTTTATCTTTGGGAAGTGGCTCCCAGTAAACTTATATCTTTGGGAAGTGGCTCCCAGTTTTCTTTGGGAAGTGGCTCCCAGTTGTCTTTGGGAATTGGCTCCCAAAGTGAGGTCTTCGGAGATGAAGTATAAACTCACTTCTAATTGCTTAAATTGTCTTGATGAACTTATACATGTCTTAATCATACTATATTGTAGCAGTGGGTTGTGAACACACAGGTTACAAGTCTCTTATGGCGGGACTTGTAACTGAGTGGATTCACGATGCCTTTGCTGTGCGAATATTCTTTTAAGGCTTTTCAACTATTTTAAGACAAACTCTATGAACTCACCAACCATTGTGTTGACACTTTAGCATGTTTATCTCAGGTTAGTAAGGCGATAGCTAGTGCGTGGAACTTAGAGTCAAGCTGCATATTCTGAAGACTTACGCTTTTTATCATTTACCATTCAAAACTTTGTATATATTTATGTATCATACTTTGGAATCTCATGTTTGTAACTTTGAATTCATTAATCGAATGGTAACTTTTCAAAACGTCTCATTTAGAGTTCGTTTTCTATAACTTGTACTTTGTATTATGAAGTAGCACCCCAATGACACAGTCTTCCGCTGCGGTATTTTGGGGGTGTTACAAATATCAATCGGCGGAGTTATCCCGGTAGGTACTTTGCTAACATACCTAAATCTCAAATATTAGTGCATTTGTTTGAACTTAGTCAATACAAATAGGATTCGTCAATCCCAATAGGCCTATTCACAATATTCGCGCTCACTATTACTAGTGATTAAATGGTTCATAATAAGGGATATTGGTTTTAGCAAGGATAGTACTTAGTGATACAAAAACAATCAGGCAAGCATACAATTGAAAAGCATTGTGTTCGGTTTAAAATAGCATGTATTCCCCCAAGGGTTTGTAAAACAATTAAGTAATGGAAAGTGGGGCTATGAACTCACCTTAAGTTATATAGCAAGTAGTGAATGTGATGGTCGAATCGCGAAGGTTTCTACAAGCAAGCTATAATAGAATGTTGCGACTTAGGATAGGAGTAAAGAATATGAAGAATTGCCTATATATGTCTTGCATTTAGTCCATGATGTAGTACTTAGTATAGTGTAAGTCTTTAAAAAGAAATGGTTTATGAAACATGTATAGTTTATATATCGCTTACTACCGTTCGGGCCGACATAATTCAGAAGTCATGTAGTAAACGTTCGAGGAGCCAGGACACTTTAATTCGTAAATCCACAACTCATCTCGACGGCTTACTTAATGAACTCCTCACATGAGGCTCCCTATTATTGTAGTATTTGATAATATATATATATATATATATATATATATATATATATATATATATATATATATATATATATATATATATATATATATATATATATATATAAAGTTTTGATCCGAAAAGTTCATGTCAAATATTTGAATAAACTTAGGAAAGTTTACTTTTACATGAAGATTGTTATTAGAATGAGTTTCTTAAATCTTGTATGACAATTACTTGTAAGATCTCATGGTTCTTTAGATGGAGTAGATCCAAATTGCATGTTTAAGTTATCGCTAACTCTTTAGCTCATGTTTTCGCCTAGGTAAGTTTATATGGTCATTAGTCATGGCTTCGCCGTGACCTTGGTCATTGTTCCATGGTCTTGAGACTCAAATTTGGCCTTAGCCATGGTTGTGGTCTTGCATTTTGGTCATTAGACCTCTTGGTTTCATTTAATCATAACTATAACATGGTCATTTGGTTTTAAAAATGGGCTGTTAAGAATTTGAAAAAAAATATCACTCGAAAAGCGTTTTCAGGGCTCGAGCTTCTTAATTCCGGAATGAAAACGTCGTTCCGGACAACTTTCGTGTTTTAACTTTTTGATGAATCGGACCAGAAGGGCCTCAAAAAAATACAGATTTTGATCAGAATGCTATTTTGGCAGATTCGGCATTTTGGTTTCGCTAACTTCTTTTGGCCATAACTTTTGACTCGTGTACTCGTTTTAGGTGGTTCAAATTGCTATGTTTTCCTTGTTAAGTCCTCTACTACAATATGTAATTGTCCGAAATCATGATTATACCATTTTGATCAGATTTCACCAAGAAAGTCACTAGTTTACTTGTTATCTTAACATAAGTTAACATATATATACCAATACTTGTTTTACCCATTTTTAAACATCATGGACATAATCACAAGACAAAATATAGCTTGAATGATATGTAAATAGCATGAATATGATATTTAACAAGAAAGTATGTTAGGGTTTGCTTACAACTTTTGGCTTTCAACAAAGAAAGGAAAGTAACTAGTAAGGATAAGACTTTGATTGAACTAGGATCTCTAGCTTCCAACTTCTCTAATCTCTTGACACCAACTTGTGACTACTTGAGAAGGCACTTGAAGTCTCTACAAGTCACTTCTTGTGTGGATGGAAGATCACCAAATTATGGAAGAAACAAGGACTTTGGATCAATTAAAGTTTTACAAGAGCTTTGGAATTGATATGGAACTTGTATTCTTGAATAATACTTGAAGTAGAGAGAAAATCATGAATGTGTTTGTGTGTTGTGTGTGGTGAACGACTAAGAGGGAGGGGAGGGGTTATATAGGGCCTTGAGAAGGTGCTAGGAAGGTGACTAACCAAGCTTGTTAGCAAAGCTTTGCAAGGTGTTGCAAGATTAGGCTAAACTTGGAGCCTAAGTTGCAAGGTGTTGAAATCTTGGACAAGCTTATCATCAAGACACCAAGTGTCATGGTGACTCTTCCTAAAGTCGTTCACCATAAGTCTTGGATGACTAGATGGTTAAAATTTGGTATTATCTGGTTTACGGAGTCAGTTTTGGTTCCGGTAATCGATAACAGTAAGTATTTAAGTCACGAAACTTAAAACCGGGTATCTTAAAAATATGAAACTTATAAATATGTTAGAACTTATTAATATAACCTATCTTAGCATATTTAAAAAGTGATAAGTTCTATCGGGTTGCTTAAACGCTGTTAAAACTGTAAACGCGGGTCTAAAACGCGTAATTTGTGTAAAACGCTGAACTGGAAAACGTAAAATTCCAAAACTTTTGGAATTGTCTTAAAATGAAAGAAAATCATATTTCTATTGTTTATAGTGTTTTATGGACATATCGGGATGCTGGAATGACGTTTAAACCTAAAAGTAAATCTCGGACACGGTTTCGTGATTTTTGCAGAAATGATCCGACGAGTGTCAAACTCTCGGATTATCATTAAAATAGTTTAACTTACTAGAATATGAAATAAAAATTTTAGGAGTGAATAGTAAAAGCGAATAGTGAAATTTTCGGAAATAGAAGTTAACTTGAAAATGCGAATTGTTACAGTCTCTACCCCTTAAGGGAACTTCGTCCCGAAGTTCTATGTGTGTTATATGTTGGAGTTGTGTCGATGTAGAGGTGTGGTTACTTATGAGGACTAGAGTCTGTGATTACCAGTGATGTAGTTTGATTTGTCTCAGAATATGGTGTGTCAATAGAGATTGATAACATAGTTGAATATCAGTAGAGATCCATATAATAGTCGAATATCAAAGGAAATTGATATAACAGTCGTATATTAATAGAAATTGATATAGTAGTTGTATAGAAATTGATATAGTTGAATATCAAATAGAAATTGATATAGTTGTCAAGTATCAATAGCAATTGATATAGTAGTTGAACAACAATAGCAATTGACATAGGAATCCAATAAATTGAAATTGATATAGTAGTCGAATATCATTAGTAATCGATATAGTAGTTAAATATCAATGGAAATTGGGATAGTAGTTGCAATCATAGTCTAGTAGGTAATCTGTTGTTGTACCTAGTGATTATTGACTTCATACTTATGTTATTTCGGATACAAATAAGCCCACTTGTTTATAATTCTTTATTTACATAGAGAGGCATCCCAAACAATGTAAATAGGGGAATATAAACTTATGGTTCAGTGATTTACAATTTATTTATTTAAATGAAAAGGCATCCCAATCCATTCAAATAATTGTAAATCATCCTACTTAAGAATTCCCAACACAACATTCATACTTAGCCGGTGAGTTACAAGGTAGTGTATTACGAGATGATACTGGTGTTCCAAAAGTACTAAATGAATATTCAATCTTGTAAAGCTGATGAGGGTGCTTGTGGTGTAACTAAGGACGATTTGAGCTTTAAAAGTGCATTAAGATCTGTTAATGAGCTTGTGGTTGCAACGGTTGTGAAGATAATGATGTGATATGTTGATGAACAAAATTATGTAGTGTATGCTTAACATTAATATTGGTATAGATGTCAAGTTTACTTTAAAATTTTAAGAGATTTTAAAGGTTTATGACGGAATAGTATCCTTAGGACCTAAATAGGATAGTACTTCTAAGAGATAAGAGAGAAGAATTGATAACTATCCCAAGATAGTAGTTGGGATTATCTCATAAGTGAAAACTTTCAAAAATGAAATTAGGTAGTACAAATAAGGTGTTAAGATCTTGCTGAGTGGTAAGACACTATCGTGTCTCTAGATCGTTTTAAAGAATTCTGGTGGTTTATCGAGTTCAAGTAGGAAATCAATCTGAACATAACCCTAGTACAACTATTCCCAGTATTTGAAAATTTTAAGTCGAACATAGTTAGTCAGACTATGTTCCACTATCCCTAGGTTAAATATAGGTGACTAGTCTATATTTAGCCGAGGTTCGATAAAATTTTCAAATACCTAAATTAGGCATACTTGTGATATGTCCGTTGGTTTTGAGAAACTGTCCACTAAACAAAGGCGATGTCAAACCATTCAGTTGCAAGTCCCGCCCATACAAGACTTGTAACCTATGTTTTCACATTCCATTGCATAGAAGATAGTACGGGTAGATACGTGTGGAAAGGAAGTTTTAAGTAATTCTAAAACAGTCCATACTTGGCCAGGATCACGAACTTTTAACAATGAAGGTTTCATAAGAAAACTTTGATGAATGTAGAGAAACTGCATCTTTTGTAGATGATGGATTAGTTTATTCTTTAGAAATCTCATATTTCTATTTGGAAATCAATAGATTGTGATGGGTTTTTGATATCATATGAAATGATATTGGTGAGGTGATGGAATAATTCCAGAGACCATTGCGCAAATCACAATGTCTCGGAAGTAGATTAGACCATTGTACAATTCACAATGTTAGGGAAGTAGATTAGACCATTGTGTGACTCAAAACATTTGAGAAATGATTAAGACCATTGTATCATACAATGTCCGGGAAATAAGAAAGACCATTGCAATACAATATCTTGGACATAAAATGTTGGAGTAGGAACATGATTGGGAGGATGTGGTTGTGTCGAAATGCCCTAGAATAGGCATGTGCAGATATGTTTAGTCCATTGCTTAGATAAAATGATTGAAAATAAATCGAGTGTATATATCAATATACTTATATATGTTCGTGTTGTGTAAAATGCCTAGTGTGTATATATCAATATACTTATATGTTCATGTAGTGTAAAATGCCTAGTGTGTATATATCAATATACTTATATGTTCATGTAGCATAAAATACTTACGGGGAAATGCTCAATTATGTTAAGGGTACATATATCAATATGCAATTATGTTTGTGTAGCATAAAAATGTCTACGGGGAAATGCTCAAAATGGGTATATATCAATATACTAATATGTTTGTGTAGCATAACATGCTTACAGGAAAATGCTTAAATGTGCTAAGGGTACATATATCAATATGCAATTATGTTTGTGTAATATAAAATGCTTAATAAGTCCATAATCGTCTAGAGGATGGAAGATACGGAGAGCGGAAGGCTATAAAAATGTTTTTGCTTGTAATTGTAGTTATAGTTTAGGTCTCAAGTAGACCCGTTTCTCTATAACCATGGCTCGGGTACCAATCTGTAACACCCCCAATTCATGGATGCAGCGGAATTCAAACTGGGTGTTACTCGACGGCACAATAGTCACAATGATAGAAAACGAACTCTAATTGAGTCGTTTTAAAAGATTTATCATTCAAATTATATAAATATCAGAGATTACAAAATGAGGTCCCAGATGGTTCCATGTTTACAATTTACATTAAATGAGTTTTTGAATGATAATAAAATTTATAGCCCTCTTGAATATCCGTGCCCTTCCGTGCCATCCTTGATCATCATGGACCTGAAATACATGCTTAAGAGGTCAACACAAAGGTTGAGTGATATTCATAGAGTTTGTTTAATGGTTGAACACAATATGTTGGTAGTATGAGTTAATTAGACTCATACTCATGGTTGGAAAACAACATGATGGGCTACGTTATTATACGCCCATAAAATGAATTATGACACTAAGCTTATGACACCAAAACGTTAGCGGGTACCAATATCAATCAGCGGAGTTATCCCGGTAGGTACTTTGCTAACATGCCTAAATCTCAAATATTAGTGCATTTGTTTGAACTTAGTCAATACAAATGGGATTCGTCAATCCCAATAGGCCTATTCACAATATTCGCGCTCACTATTACTAGTGAT
Source organism: Artemisia argyi (assembly GCA_030686995.1). Lineage (NCBI taxonomy): Eukaryota > Viridiplantae > Streptophyta > Magnoliopsida > Asterales > Asteraceae > Artemisia > Artemisia argyi. Next base: position 25,746,436 of record CM060705.1, read on the forward strand.
TAAATGGTTCATAATAAGGGATATTGGTTTTAGCAAGGATAGTACTTAGTGATAATAAAACAATCAGGCAAGCATACAATTGAAAAGCATTGTGTTCAGTTTAAAATAGCATGTATTCCCCCCAAGGGTTTGTAAAACAATTAAGTAATGGAAAGTGGGGCTATGAACTCACCTTAAGTTATATAGCAAGTAGTGAATGTGATGGTCGAATCGCGAAGGTTTCTACAAGCAAGCTATAATAGAATGTTGCGACTTAGGATAGGAGTAAAGAATATGAAGAATTGGCTATATATGTCTTGCATTTAGTCCATGATGTAGTACTTAGTATAGTGTAAGTCTTTGAAAAGAAATGGTTTATGAAACATGTATAGTTTATATATCGCTTACTACCGTTCGGGCCGATATAATTCAGAAGTCATGTAGTAAACGTTCGAGGAGCCAGGACACTTTAATTCGTAAATCCACAACTCATCTCGACGGCTTACTTAATGAACTCCTCACATGAGGCTCCCTACTATTGTAGTATTTGATAATATATATATATATATATATATATATATATATATATATATATATATATATATATATATAAGTTTTGATCCGAAAAGTTCATGTCTAATATTTGAATAAACTTAGGAAAGTTTACTTTTACATGAAGATTGTTATTAGAATGAGTTTCTTAAATCTTGTATGACAATTACTTGTAAGATCTCACGGTTCTTTAGATGGATTAGATCCAAATTGCATGTTTAAGTTATCGCTAACTCTTTAGCTCATGTTTTCGCCTAGGTAAGTTTATATGGTCATTAGTCATGGCTTCGCCGTGACCTTGGTCATTGTTCCATGGTCTTGAGACTCAACTTTGGCCTTAGCCATGGTTGTGGCCTTGTATTTTGGTCATTAGACCTCTTGGTTTCATTTAATCATAACTATAACATGGTCATTTGGTCTTACAAATGGGCTGTTAAGATTTTGAAGAAAAATATCACTCGAAAAGCGTTTTTAGGGCTCGAGCTTCTTTTTCTTTCAAACGAAAACGTCTTTCCGGACAACTTTCGTGTTTTAACGTTTTGATGAATCGGACCAGAAGGGCCTCGAAAAAATACGGATTTTGATCAGAATGCTATTTTGGCAGATTCGGCGTTTTGGTTTCGCTAACTTCTTTTGGCCATAACTTTTGACTCGTGTACTCGTTTTAGGTGGTTCAAATTGCTATGTTTTCCTTGTTAAGTCCTCTACTACAATATGTAATTGTCTAAAATCATGATTATACCATTTTGATCATATTTCACCAAGAAAGTCACTAGTTTACTTGTTATCTTAACATAAGTTAACATATATATACCAATACTTGTTTTACCAATTTTTAAACATCATGGACATAATCACAAGACAAAATATAGCTTGAATGATATGTAAATAGCATGAATATGATATTTAACAAGAAATTATGTTAGGGTTTGCTTACAACTTTTGGCTTTCAACAAAGAAAGGAAAGTAACTAGTAAGGATAGGACTTTGATTGAACTAGGATCTCTAGCTTCCAACTTCTCTAATCTCTTGATACCAACTTGTGACTACTTGAGAAGGCACTTGAAGTCTCTACAAGTCACTTCTTGTGTGGATGGAAGATCACCAAATGTTGGAAGAAACATGGACTTTGGATCAATCAAAGCTTTACAAGAGCTTTGGAATTGATATGGAACTTGTATTCTTGAATAATACTTGAAGTAGAGAGAAAATCATGAATGTGTTTGTGTGTTGTGTGTGGTGAACGACTAAGAGGGAGGAGAGGGGTTATATAGGGCCTTGAGAAGGTGCTAGGAAGGTGACTAACCAAGCTTGTTAGCAAAGCTTTGCAATGTGTTGCAAGATTAGGCTAAACTTGGAGCCTAAGTTGCAAGGTGTTGAAATCTTGGACAAGCTTATCATCAAGACACCAAGTGTCATGGTGACTCTTCCTAAAGTCGTTCACCATAAGTCTTGGATGACTAGATGGTTAAAATTTGGTATTATCTGGTTTACGGAGTCAGTTTTGGTTCTGGTAATCGATAACAGTAAGTATTTAAGTCACGAAACTTAAAACCGGGTATCTTAAAAATATGAAACTTATAAATATGTTAGAACTTATTAATATAACCTATCTTAGCATATTTAATAAGTGATAAGTTCTATCGGGTTGCTTAAACGCTGTTAAAACTGGAAACGCGGGTCTAAAATGCGTAATTCGCGTAAAACGCTGAACTGGAAAACGTAAAATTTCTAAACTTTTAGAATTGTCGTAAAATGAAAGAAAATCATATTTGTATTGTTTATAGTGTTTTATGGACATATCAGGATGCTGGAATGACGTTTAAACCTAAAAGTAAATCTCGGACACGGTTTCGTGATTTTTGCAGAAATGATCCGACGAGTGTCAAACTCTCGGATTATCATTAAAATAGTTTAACTTACGAGAATATGAAATAAAAATTTTAGGAGTGAATAGTGAAAGTGAATAGTAAAAAGTGATTAGTAAAAACGAATAGTGAAATTTTCGGAAATAGAAGTTAACCTGAAAATGCGAATTGTTACAGTTTAGCTCGCCATTTTGGGTGAAGAGCCCTAAGAAACTTCCTAACAAAATTCTTACTAGAAAAATTCTCATCAAGTGCTTTTAAACTTGTGATGATAGTGTTAAACCTAGCAAAAGCATTATTAATTGATTCCTCTTCCGGAATCTTGAATTGCTCATATTGTTGAACAAGTAGATCTATTTTGTTACCTTTGACTTGACTATTGCCTTGGTGAGTTATTAGTAAAGAGTTCCAAATTTCTTTTGCGGTTTCACACATAAAGATCCTTTCGTATTCTTTACGTGGTAGCGCATTGTAAAAAACCATTTTTGCTTCATCATTTTTAGCAAGTTTTCTTTTTAAATCATCGTTTTGTTTTTCAAAAGGTACGATTTCATCTTTCTTTGTTTCGGGGTTATTTTGAATAGGTAAAAAATCACCATTAGTAATAACATGCTAAAGATCTAGATCTTTTGATTTCACATAAGTTTCGAATCGATTTTTCAAATATAAAAATCCATCATTTTTAAATAGTGGTGGTCTTTGCATAGATTGCCCTTCTAAATATTTTTTAAATTCCATAGATCGTTACAAGTTTTAAAATACAATATATTTTAAAGATCTTGCTAGACGTGGCTCTTGATATCAATTGTCGAAAACTAGACGTGGGGGTTGAATAGTTTTACGTTCTTTTTGAGTTTATTTTCGAAAAAATTTAGTTGCTTATTAAAACTTTGATTCGATCTTATGTGAATTCAATTGTTAACAAGTATGAGCCAATCTAAACAAGTATAATCTAATAATGTAAGTAAAGTAATGAAATGAAATGAAAGATAGCGATGGAAAGATCAAACCACAACACGTGAATTTATAGTGGTTCGGCTACAAGGACACCTTCCTTGCCTTACTTCACTCCCCGAGTACCATACTCGAGAGTTTTCTTCACTATGTCAACAAACTCCTTATGGCGGAGAAACCTTACACACCTTGGCTTACACCGGTTAACGAAACTAAGCTAAATGTCGAGTTCTAATCCTAGCTATAACTAATCTCACAACTTCTTCACAACTTCACAACTTCTTCACGATAACTTCACAACTTCTTCACGCCTTCTTCACACCTTCTTCTTTGCACAACTTATTCACACCTTCTACAATACTTCTTTCTAACACAACTAATATCTACAACTAATTTAATCACACAACAATTTACAAATAATCTAGCACTACTACAAGATAATACTAACTAATCACAACATGTTGGGATCTGAAGGTCAAAGTACTTCTGGAAGATCAAAGTACTGCTATGTCAAAGTACTGCTCAATAGTCAAAGTGCTGTTCAAGGTCAAAGTACTGCTCGTGATTGAAGATTACTCAAATTACTTGTAACAGAAAGGACTAATATGCAATATTGTTTAAGGACTATTATGTAATATTATTAGAATATTCTAGAAATTAGCTAGGGATAGTTTACTTGTCGTTCAAGTAATTATTGTAAACCGACTTAAGGTTTTCCTTGAGCCTATAAAAGGAGCCTTAGGATGGTATTAGACATATGAGTTTTAGAGTTTCTCAATACGATTTCTAGAATACGATATTAAATAAGTTATGGATTGTTAGTGAATCTGTGTTTAGAAAAGCAGGTTCAAAGTTGGTTTTAATATAATTCAAAGTTCTTCTTAGCTTTGTGTTAGTAGATTACGCATACTTTACAAAGTAATATCAGTGTTTCATTATTAATTATTTTGAGTTATTCAAGATTGTTAAAACCTTACAAGCTACAAAGTAGTTTGATCAGAGTATATCGATCCAACAAGTGGTATCAGAGCTTATGTGGAAACTCTGATTAAGAAGAAAACCTTTAAAACCGATTTTACTATAAACCCTTAAAGATGTCGACAGATGTAGCACCTGCTCCATCCATCACAGCAGTCAGAATTCCTATTGTCAAGAAGGGAGAATATGATCTATGGAGCATGAAGATGAGGCATTACATTGCCATCACAGACCATGCTCTATGGGATGTGATTGTCAATGGCAATTATGTAATTGATGAACCAGTAGAGATCCCAGGACAACCAACACCACCTAAGCCATCCTTGCCAGCTGCCACCAAAAGAAATCAAGATAAGGCTCTCAACATACTGCTTTCTGCCATTCCTGATGGTCACCTATTGAAGTTTCATGATGCCAAGGATGCAAAACAACTATGGGCTGCTATTAAAACAAGATTTGGAGGTAATGATGCTTCCAAGAAGATGCACAGGAACCTATTGAAGCAACAGTTTGAAACCTTCACTGTTGGTGAAAGAGAAAGCCTTGACTCTGCCTATGACAGATATCAAAATCTACTCAGTATGCTAGAGTTATATGGAGCAGAGGCATCTATTGAAGATGCAAACTTGAAGTTCTTGAGGAGTTTTCCATCTGCATGGCATGTGGTTGCTACCATGATTAGAAGACAACCTGGTTTGGACACTATGGAATTTGATGATCTCTACAACAATCTAAAGGTGTATGAGCATGAGATGAAGGGTAACAAAGGCTCAAGTTCTCATAGTATTGCCATTGTATCTTCTGAAAACAAAGGCAGTACTTCCACTAAAAGTACTGCTTACCCTGTCCAAAGTACTGTTGCAGAGACACATCATCCATGTACAACCATGGTCACTACCACTTCATCACCATCAAATACCCCCAATTCAGATGATGTTCTATGTTCATTCTTTGCTCAACAAGCCACTCTACCTGTAACCTATCAAGAAGATGTCTTGCAAATTGATGATGATGCTATGGAAGAAATTGACATAAGATGGCAGGTTGCCATGATCACTGCAAGGACCAAGAAGTTTATGAACAAGACAGGGAGAGGTATTGATTTCAAAGCTAAGCAGGGGATAGCATTTGATAAGTCTAAAATTGAATGCTTCAATTGTCAAAGGACTGGTCACTTTGCAAGGGAATGCAAGTTTGCAAAGTATCAAGCAAACAGGATGATTGAACAACCCAAGGTTGAAAGAAAAGAGGTTCCTATAGCAGAGCCAAAATCACAAGCATTGGTGGCTCAAGAAAATTTATCAGAAGTTGATTGGAGTAATGAATTTGATGATGAACCACTAACCTACTCTATGGTTGCATTGGAAGAGGTTGATTGAAGCACAACTTTTGATGAGGAACCAGGATATGAAGCTTTGGAGTCAAGAGATGGTCTAGGAAGCTTTGATTGGAGCATGGAAAGTGAAGAAGAATCTGTTCAGCTTGCTATGATGGCTACTTCGCCTAGTTCATCTACTATCTCTGAGGTATGTTCCAAATGTAGTAACTCTTATCAAAAGATGCTTAAAGAATATGAAACTGAAAGAGATAACTATAGAAGGGCTAGGTCTGAGATAGCTGGTTACCAATTGACTTTAGAGTCAATGGAAGCCAAGATAATCACTCATGAGAATAATGAAGTAGCTTGGGCTGAAAAATATGAGCCACAAGATTATCAATTAAAGTTAAGTGAGTGGAAGTCAGGATGTAAAGTTTTTGAATTAGAAAAGGTCACTAAAGAAAGAGATAAGCTGTTAGAAAAACTTGATGTTTGGAAAGAATCAGGTCTGTCACATGTTAGTTTTGTTGAAAAACAGAGAACATCAAACATTAAAACTGGCCTAGGTTATGATAATAGTTCAGAAGCACTTTCAACTAGGAACCAAGACTTAAGTCTTTCTCAGGAGACCTCAACTAGTGATGAAGAATTCATAAGCTTAGAGGAAAACACATCTAGTGATGAGGAATCACCTTGTTCAACACCTCCTGAATTTAAGAAAGACAAAGGATATAATCAAGTTCCTCCACCCACAGGTAGTTTTCAACCACCTAGGACAGATGTTTCTTGTTTTGGAGTAGACAATCTAGAATTCAGGAAAAAGCTTAAAGGTCAATCTAATTCAAGTCAATCTAGTCCTGAGTCCTTAAAAGAATCTGTTGAGACACCTAGGGATGATAATAAGGGTTCTGGGAGTGAAAAAGACTTTTCAAAACAAGCAGTACTTCCAAAAACTTCTCAAAGTACTGCTGATCATTCAGCAGTACCTACAAGGAAATCTTTTCAAAATACTGTTTATTATAGAAAACCTTTTGGGAATGGATTTGGGAATATAGGTCCAAAGTTATGCTTTATATGTTATAGTCCTCATCATTTGATCAAGGACTGTGATTATCATTCAGAATACTTAAGCAAATACCCAAAGACCACATCTGCAAACCATAAGCACAAAGAGAATAAACCAAGGGAGAATAAACCAGCTTGGAATTATTCAAATAGGGTTAACCATCGTAATTTCTCAAAAGATTATAGGTACCCTTATCAGAAAAGACCATTCTCCAAACCCACTGTACCTTCAAGAAATAATTCTCAAAGTAGTGGTCAAGCAGTACTTTCTCAAAGTACTGTTAGAAATTCCCCCAATCAAGGTGCTGGTAGCAAAAGCTCTAGTGTAAGACCTAGGAGATTCAATTCTTACAAACCTAGAAGGCCTTACTACTCAAGAAAAGCTGCTAGAACAAAGAACCCAACACCAAAAGTTACGACTAAATGGGTTAAGAAAGAAAGTACTGCTGAGGGTGAAAAAGTACTTTCAGATAATAAGGGTGAAAAAGGGAGTGTTGATAATAATTCAACACAGGTTTTGGAATCAAAGACACTAATTCTTGATAGTGCTTTAAAAAACAGTGGTCATTACATACTCAAAGAATTTGAGTATGTCACTCCACAAGGGGAACACAAGTCAGTAATGGCTTGGGTTCCTAATAGAAACTAACCCTTTTCCTTTTTATGCAGGGCAACCCAGAAGAGGAGCTTAAAGATCATCTTTTTGTTGATAGTGGTTGCTCTGGCAGCATAACAGGAGAAAAGGAGCTCTTGTCAGATTTTAAGGCTTATTTTGGAGGAAGAGTTGCATTTGGGAATGATCCTGATGGAGGGAGAATCACTGGCAAAGGAACCATCAAGACTGGAGCTCAAATTGATTTTGAGAATGTTAGATATGTGAAGGAGCTCAAATTCAACCTTTTATCAGTTTCTCAGATCTGTGACAAGAAATATCCTGTGTTATTTCTTGACATAGAATGTCTTATTCTCTTCCCTGAGTTTAAATTAGAAGATGAAAACTTGGTAATGCTGAGAGCACCAAGAACCAATGATGTGTACAACATAGACTTGAAGAATATCAATTCTACTACAAGAGCAACATGTTTAATTGCAAGGGCAACAATGGAAGAAGCACATCAATGGCACAGAAGATTAGGGCATGTAAATTTCAAGAACAGCAACAAGTTGGTCAAAGGAAATTTAGTTAGATGTTTACCTTCTAAAACATTCAAGAATGATCACTCATGTCTGGCTTGTAAGAAGGGTAAACAACACAAGGCTTCATGTAAAAATATTGAAGAAAGAACCATTAGAGAACCTTTGGAATTGCTGCATATGGATCTGTTTGGACCTGTTTCAGTTGTTAGTTTAAACAAAAAGAAGTACTGTTTGGTTATAACAGATGACTGTAGCAGATTTAGCTGGGTCTTTTTCTTGGGATTCAAAGATGAAACTTTTGATGCTATTCATGATCTTATAATAGCACTTGAAAATTAGTTAAGACTCAAGGTTAGGTCCATTAGATGTGATAATGGGACTGAATTCAAAAATCAGCTAATGGATAAATTTTGTGCCAAGAAAGGAATTAAGAGAGAGTTTAGTATTGCCAGAACTCCTCAGCAGAATGGAGTTGCCGAAAGGAAGAATAGAACTTTGATAGAAGCAGCAAGGACAATGCTTGCAGATTCCCAATTACCTGTTCCATTTTGGGCTGAAGCTGTAAGTGCTGCTTGTTATGTGTTGAATAGAGTATCAGTGACAAAACCTCAGATGAAGACACCTTATGAGTTACTCATGGGAAAGAAACCAAATATTAAGTTTATGAAACCTTTTGGATGTCCCCTCACTATTTTGAATATAGCTGATAATTAGGGAAAATTTGATGGTAAGTCAGATGAAGGATACTTATTGGGTTATTGTACCAATAGCAAAGGATTCAGAGTGTACAACATGGCTACCAAGAAGGTTCAAGAATGTCTTCATGTTGAATTTCTAGAAGAACAAGAAAATAAAAAAGGTAAAGGTCCTGATTGGATGTTTGATCTTGATTTAATGGCCTCATCCATGAACTATGTACCTGTAAGGGAAGAAAATCAAGTTGTTCACAATGAAGAAGAATCACAATACATTGTTCATGGAGTCAATATAAGATCTGAAGATGATTCTAATGAAGCACCCAGTGATGAGAAGAAAAGTACTGTTGAACCTCAAAGTACTGTTGATCCACAAAGTACTGTTCAACCAAAGAACATAGTATCTGATGAAGACCAAGCTATCCAAGATGAACTTAATAGGATGCTTCTTCAAGAAACTATTGCTAAGTCCTATGAAGATGATCAAAGGAGAGCTTATGAAGCAGAAAAGAAGATGGCTAAAGGCACAGACAGTACTTTGCCTCAAAGTACTGCTGATCCATTTGAAAGTACATCTAATGTCTTAGATACTTCAAATTGGATCAATACTGATGATTTAACAGATCCAACCATGCCTGCCTTAGAAGATACTGATGATGAATTGGAAAAAGAAGGCATTTTCTCAGATTCTAATGAAGACCTTGATTTCACAAATTTGGAAGATAATATTGAAGTTTCACCAACTCCTACACTAAGAATTCATAAAGATCATCTTGTCAGTAAAATCATTGGACCTTCTACTTCAGGAGTGCTCACAAGAACTAAAGCTAAGAATTTTTCTCAACAACATACTTCTTTACTTAGCTTTATCTACAAGCAGAACAGGGTGAATCACAAGGATCAGCAGTTGTGCTTATTTTCTTGCTTTCTGTCTCAAGAAGAACCTAAAACAGTAGCACAAGCATTAGCCATGGAGAGTTGGGTTGAAGCTATGCAAGAAGAACTCTTACAATTCAAACTTCAAGAAGTATGGGTATTATGTGATTTACCTGATGGTAAGAGACTAATTGGAACAAAATGGGTCTTCAGAGTTAAAAGAGATGAAAAAGGGAATGTCATCAAGAATAAAGCAAGGTTAGTAGCTCAAGGATATAGATAAGAAGAAGGGGTAGACTATGATGAAGTATTTGCTCCTGTGGCAAGGATTGAAGCCATAAGGTTGTTTTTGGCTTTTGCATCATATATGGGCTTTCATGTATATCAGATGGATGTTAAAAGTGCCTTTCCATATGGCACTATCACAGAGGAAGTTTATGTTAAACAACCTCCTGGCTTTGACGATCCTGCATATCCAGACACAATCTACAAGGTTATTAAGGCTCTGTATGGCCTTCATCAAGCCCCTAGAGCATGGTATGAAAGACTATCTACTTTTCTATTGCAACATGGTTATAGGAGAGGTGCTATTGATAAGACCTTGTTTATCAACAGAGATAAAAAGGATATCATGCTTGTCCAAGTGTATATGGATGATATTATTTTTGAGGCAACAAAGCAGTCAATGGTGAAGGAATTTGAAGAACTTATGCAAAAAGAATTTCAAATGAGTTCCATGGGTGAATTAACATTCTTTTTGGGGATCAAATTCAACAATCAAGCAGTTGAATTTTCATAAGTCAAGATAAGTATGTTGCAGACATTCTTAAGAGATTCAACTTCACCACTATCAAGCCAGCATCCACACCTGTTGATGCTAACAAACCTTTGGGAAAAGATGAAGATGGAGAAGATGTTGATGTCAAATTATACAGGTCTATGATTGGATGTCTAATGTACTTAACTGCATCTAGACCTGACATTACTTTTGCTGTTTGTTTATGTGCAAGACATCAGGTTAAACCCAAGGTTTCACATTTGAATGCTGTTAAGAGGATTTTTAGGTACCTTAGGCAACAACCTAAGCTAGGATTATGGTATCCTCGGGAGTCCCCTTTTCATCTAGAAGCTTTTTCAGATAGTGATTATGCTGGTGACAACTATGACAAAAGATCAACCACTGGAGGATGGCAATATCTTGGAAGTAGATTAGTGTCTTGGCAATGCAAAAAGCAAACAATTGCAGCAACATCTTCCACAGAAGCAGAATATGTGGCTGCTGCAAGTTGTTGTGCATAAGTACTTTGGTTGCAAAATCAGCTTTTGGATTATGGATTCAACTTCAAGAACACTCCTATCAACATTGATAATGAGAGTACAATTTGTATTGTGAAGAATCCTGTCTATCACTCCAAGATAAAGCACATTCAGATTAGGCATCACTTTATCCGAGATTGCTATGAGCATAGGCTCATAAATGTGGTTAAAGGTCATACAGATGATAATGTAGCAGATTTACTCACAAAAGGCTTTGATGTTTCAAGATTTACTTTTTTAGTAGTGAGTATTGGAATGATTAACAATTAAGCTACTTTTAAGGGGAGGCATTAGTAGTTAGTCATTTTTTGAGGGGAGGCTACATATATCATTCAAACAGCAAAGAAAATTTTAATCATTATCATTCAAAGTTGTTACATTCACCATTCAAGTGACACAGACACAATAAAGACAGAGATACATCATCAAAACAACCTACACCAACCCTTCCCAACCTACACCCTACACACTCTACTCCATAGGCCTTTTTCCTTTTCCTTGATAGCTCTGCTTTCCCTTCTGAGCAATCTTTCTCTTGTCATCAAAAGATGATTGCTTCCTTGGGCAAGCCAGGCCAAGCACTTGCTTTGGAGGTCTCTCTGGTCTTGCAGGCTTTCTTTGAGCAGGCCACTTCATGTTCTTTAAGGCAGACTTAAGAGCTTGTGTCAAGGCTTGTGGCAATTCACTGGATAAAGATGTAGCTGGAGCAGGAGTTGAAACTTTTTTGTTAGGTTTTAGGTTGGTTGAGCTTGATGCACTAGGAGGAAAATAACCACTCCATCCTGCATCAGAATCAAAGTCAGAATCAGAGTAGTAACTAATCTCTGAATCAGTGGAGTCATCTGATGAGATGTATATCAATGGGAAGTGGCTCATGATGATGTTAGGGTTTCTGTGATGATGATACTAAGTTTTGATGAAGATAAGTGTTAATGCAAGTTCTTTTTATAGGCAAGTAAGTTTCATGGATTATTAATGATGATCATTCAATTCTACTTGCTTTGGTAGCTTTGGGGAGTAAATATGGAAGGTATTAAATGTCTCGGGTTGACTTTCAGATGATATTTTGGTCAAATAGTCAACGTTAATAGATATTTTGATGGAAAAGTACTTTGCCAAAGTACTGATTTATTCACGGATGAAAGTACTGCTCCATGATACATGGAAAGTACTGCTTGGTGTTTTGAAAAATGTACTGACGTGTCAGGATACTATTCCAACGGTCAAAAATATGGGTAACAAACTTTCGAAAGATATGGGGAAGATAAATTCCAAAAATAACGGTAAAATCATTAATTAACCGTGATTTTTTGTATATTATCCTTCTTTGAACATATCTTTTTCATCTTTACAAACCCTTATTCTTATTCATTCATCCATCACACGCATATTCATCCTCCATCGTTCTTCTTCCAATCACACTTACAATGGCAAACCGTCCCACCATTAGCAACCACAACATGATTGCTAACCTGGAGAAAACACAAAAGAATCTTGATTTTCATGGAATCATTGACTTTCTCACTGGCTCATCCATTAACTACTCACTTTTAGTCAATCAAGAAATCATTGGTCCTTGGATACAAGAATTTTGGGCTACGGCTAGGACTGAACTAGAGGAAGGAGAAGATGTTATTCATGCCACAGTTGTAGGAAGAGCAATTCGTATTACTGAAACAACAATAAGTGAGATCTTGTTTTTTGATGATGAGGAAGGAACTGTTTTGTTTGACAAGCAAGATGTTTGGGATGCACTTAGTGTGACATTTCTAAAATTTCATGTCATTAATTTTAATATTTTTATTATTTATTTAACTATTCTATTTTTTTTTATAATTAATTTCGTCAGAAGTTATCCGCGTACGTCATGACTCGTTCAATTAATTCAATCAACACAATACTATGCCCACTCTACACTTTTTATGCATTTTTGGTTCCTTACAATCCTATTTTAAAAGTCCTAATTTGATTTTTCTAATTTTACATAAACCTTGCACCCTTACGTTTTACCCGATTTAAATTTACGTTTTAAGGTTTTGACAAAGTGAATCAACCCTAGACTATGATAATTTACATATTTTATGAATTTTTAAACTATTTCATGTTTACTAAAGAGTTTTATACTTGTCGTGTCATTTTTATGGCTTACATCACTTTTATCAAGAACCGGTGTCACCAAACGTGTTTTCGACTCACGGTTTCATTTTTAATGACGTTTAAACACTCCGATAAACCCAAGGCTCTCATGAAATATTAGAATTATCCATTTTAACACTTCATAACAACTTCATAAAATTTTTATAACACTTTTCAAAAATTCACGTTTTCAGGTCACCCGGTACTGCGTAATTCGCGTTTTTAAGACCATACGCTTGCTTTAAACCCCACAAACACATTAATACACCAAATATTAATCCAATATTATTAAAATTTGATCTTTATATTTGTTTTTCAATCTTGGGTCATTTACCACTCTTCACCTTTCCAAATTACCACTTAAAACCCCTAAATACCATTCATTACCTTACATAATCCACTCCAACACTTATACATATCATACACACTTTATTTATATAACTTTTTACAAAATAATACAAATAAAACTTCCCTTGGAAGCCCCAAAAACCGGCCATGTATACACACACACTCTTTATAATTTTTTTTTTCATTTTCAATAAATCCCATCATTTCCATTTCACATGCAAATCTCACCAACCTTCAAGAAAATCATCCATCTCCCTTCTTCCTCCCTTGTTGCTGCCGTAAATCAACACCAAGACACCACCATCTCATCATATTTTTAATCATAAAATCATCACCACATAATTCTCTTGAAGGTCCTTGCAAAAAATGGCACTTTGAATCAAAGTTTTGAAGGTCTTCTTGGTGTTTTCTTGATGTTTTCTTGAAGTCTTCCTCAAGTTTGTTCAAGAGTTATTTCTACAGCCCTCAATCTCATTTTGAAGCCTAGAAGAGAAGGGTTTCATTATCTTTGGTGTCATTTGGGTCGTTTCTATCCAAGCCCTAGAAAAGGTTTTATTGATTTTTCACTTCTTGTAAGTCAATCTTATCATTTCCTTTGGATTTCTTCACATGCAATGGTTTTTGTTATTTAATTAATTATGTGTTTTCTGATTTTGATAAGTTAATTTTGATGTTCTTGAGTGTGTGGGATAATTAGTGTGGCATTACATAGGATTTTGATGGAATGAAAACATTGTTTGATTTGATTTTTGGGACTGTTTTAGATAAACAGATAAAACGAATTGGTGTGCAATATTTTTGGCTTATGGCCTGCTGGGAAATTTCATTTTTAGATAGATATATGTCTTAGCTTCATGTGGCGAATTGGATGGTCAACCAATTCCTCCGGATGAAGGAGATATGGTCATTTTACGAAACACTAGTGATTCTGGAACACTGATTAGAAAACTAGGTATACTCCTGGTAAATACATTAAAATTCAGGATAGGAAAACTAATCTTAGTAGTGTACATTTAAATCTAACTTCTCCAAGTGGAATCACTTTAATAGCTATCACGGTTTGGGAAATACGTTAAAATTAGTGTTTCGTAGGAAAAGTTGGGACTGCTGCAGACCAACATCATATATGGGTTAATTTCAGAACAAGTTTGGCCTAAGAAAGTCTATATTATTTGATGGGATTATGGAAATAAGTTTAAGGTACATGTGTCGAATTGGATGGGGTGATATCTCCTCCGGATGAGTGAGATATGGTCGTTTTATGGAAACATGTCAATTCAGGAGTTGCTGTTGGAAAACATGTTTTGCTCCAGATTTTTATACATTAAGCTTAGGTTTTAAAACATGGTTCAACACTAGACATTATAAGCTTTCATCTCCAATTGGTTTCAACTTAATAGCTATTATAGAACATTATTTATGACCAAAACCGTAAGCGTTAGAATTTCAGCGAACTTTCTGGTTGGAGTTATAGTTAGTAAAAACTCACTTCCCGTTGATTGGTAAATGATTTGATTGAATGGCCTAAAGTTTTGGAAACTAAACTTATGTATATTTCCAGGGGTGAAAGCCCCATCCTTGTATCTTTTATAGGTTAAGAGATACGATGGTGTGGAGTTGACTAAAATTCAGCAACATGGTTTTTACATCTTGTCTTGAAATCTAAAACGTGTAGATACACATAGGTGAAACAAGAATTGAGGAATGAAACTTAGTAGGTGTTTTATTACCTATAAGATCAGGTTACAAACCATATTGGGAGTAAAAATACCTTGAGTTAAGTCTTAGTGCAATGCCATGCTTATCTCGGAAACATATCTCATGATCATTTGATTTACTTTTTCATATCGCTCTTCTTTATCATTCTAAGTCGCGTCACGTCTTTTAGGTTGTGCTTAGACGCTTCGCACCCATCCGAAGATCCATTTTATTTCTGATCTTGTTGCTCTTAAGGTGAGTTCATAGCCTCGCCTTTACTCATTTAAATGTTTTATAAACCTCGCGAGGGGGATACATGCTAGTTTTACAAATTGAATACAAGTAGTTTTGGTATGTTGACCCGATTATATGATTATAGACATTGAGTACCTTTTGCCAATTAAGTCCCCATCATGAACCGTTAATTCCGTAGGAAACGCTAGTATTATGAATATGCATATTTGGCCTGGCGGGCCTGGCCGGGTGAGTAGCGCTCATACATCAACGGTCACATAATATTGAGAGATTACGTGGTAAATGGCAAATCTTACCTTTTTCGGGGCACTATTAATCTAGGTCAAGGTTCGGTTTCATGAGCTCAATGCTGTAAATCTTATTTCTCGACTTGTATTTGTTACATGTCAACTTAATTATGGGCGTATAACAACGTAGCCCAACTTCTTTTAAACTGAATTATGCTTGTATTCAACTTATTACTTATTAAACTCTATGAATTCACTCAACTTTATGTTGACTTTTTAGCATGTATTTTCTCAGGTATTATTTGCTAGCTGAGCATTGGGAGCAATCGGAGTCGCGTGGATATCAAACATTGAAGGACTTGTTTTCTTCACATTCGATAATTATTTTCTTTAAATATGCAAATGAGTCATTTTTGAACTCTTGTAACTTAAGTTTTAAATATAAATTGTTGGGACCTTTGTACTCTGATTTATCAAATCGAATGTGACATTTTATTAAACGTCTCTTTTGAGGTCGTTTTATGTAACTTGTTTTTATGAATTATGAAGTGACACCCAAATTGGTATTCCGCTGCGTTGTAAATTTTGGGGGTGTTAGAGAATGGCATCAGAGCATTAGTTATAGCGAATTAGGTCGTTTTCAAAACCTAAGCTCTAACTGATTTTCAAATTTTTTTTTAAGTCTTTCACCATTGTTCGATATCCGCGTACGCTTGCTCCCAGGTAACTTATATGCTCTATTTTGCATCCATAATTCTATTATATGACTAATGAATATATCCCCTAGTCATGATTTCGCTCTATCATGCTTATCTTATGATGTCATACTATTTACTTTATAACGGTCGGTTATTTATACGCTAACCACTCCGATTATCGCGTACTTCGTGTTTTCTTATTTTCTCCCTCGAATGTTGATACTAGTATTGTATAAGGACCCATACATATATGTGTTACTCTCTTCTCAAATTCTTACGCCTGTGTATAGTACTATGATATGTATTAATGAGTTCGTTTATTTTAACCTTTTATGAACGATGCGGTAATATCTTAAATATTTTCGCTACGTTACTTTATTTCCTTTTGATGATATTGACATTCGGTGTACTTTGTCAATTTCACTAGTTATTTTATTGTTCAACTCTGAGTGTGAACATTCTTCTTACGCCTTTGAATCGTGTATTTTTTTTTTTTTTTTTTTTCGTTATCCATTGTTTTGAAATTTTCCAATTGATGGGAGTACGACCTTAACTTGTCATATCGAATCATGCCATCCTTTGGCACTTACCTTTCAGAATGCGATTGACTAATGTCATGTTATTATTCTCATTACTTCTTCTTATGTTTTTGATGAATCATGTCGTTAATTAGACATCTTTTTATTTATTGTAACACTTGATCTTGTTGTATATTTTGTTTTGTGACGGACATACTTAAGTAGGATGATTTATAATCGTTTTATTGAAATGAATTGGGACGCTTCTTTATTTGAATAAGGAAATTATAAACCGCCGAACCATAAATTCATAAATTTTCACTTACATGGATTGGGACGCCTCTTTATGTAAATGACGAGTTATGAATAAGTGGGCTTATGTGTATCCACCATAGCGTGTGTACGAATCATTCTTTGGGCTATGAACTCCTCTCGACTCGTAATTTGTTATGTGGATTTTTCCCGATTTTGTATCGACCGCCGCGAGCTTGATAAGCTAATAGTAATGTACTATTATTCACTTCCACGAATTGACGACTTGATAAATTCCTTGTCTCCTATTGTCTTATCGCCAACATTTTTATTTTATCCTTTCCTTTAAGGACCCTCATGACATTCTATTCGTTCCCTCATACCATTGCTTACACACTAGCTAATTTCTATCACTTGTTCTATCTTCATTGATATCTTAATACTTTGTCAAAAATCCCGAGCACAAAATGCATTAAGCACCTCCATGGGCTTCTATAAAATTTTTATGAGTTTTTATGAAAATTTTACAAATATTTCACAAGTGTTTAAAATTACCAAAATGACCTTCTTAAGTTAAAGAGTCGGTTCTAACTACCCTCTTTTGTAAAAACCATAACTAATAATTATAATGACACCATGCCCTATCTTTCAAATTACACTTTTTATACATCATATTTTAATCACGTCTTGAGGATATGACTGATTTAAACTTCGTTTTAACTAATGATTCCTAAAAATTTGAAAATAGACATTCTACAATCACAACCATAAACCCGAGTTTCAACATGGTTTTTATACATGCTTCCATCCCAAAAATCTTTAAAACGACCAAAAATGATTAAGAAGAATTGAGCGCCGGGACGTCGCTCTCTTAAGGGGTACGTGCTGTGACATTTCTAAAATTTCATGTCATTAATTTTAATATTTTTATTATTTATTTAACTATTCTATTTTTTTTATAATTAACTTCGTCAGAAGTTATCCGCGTACGTCATGACTCGTTCAATTAATTCAATCAACACAATACTATGCCCACTCTACACTTTTTATGCATTTTTGGTTCCTTACAATCCTATTTTAAAAGTCCTAATTTAATTTTTCTAATTTTACATAAACCTTGCACCCTTACGTTTTACCCGATTTAAATTTACGTTTTAAGGTTTTGACAAAGTGAATCAACCCTAGACTATGATAATTTACATATTTTATGAATTTTTAAACTATTTCATGTTTACTAAAAAGTTTTATACTTGTCGTGTCATTTTTATGGCTTACATCACTTTTATCAAGAACCGGTGTCACCAAACGTGTTTTCGACTCACGGTTTTATTTTTAATGACGTTTAAACACTCCGATAAACCCAAGGCTCTCATGAAATATTAAAATTAGCCATTTTAACACTACATAACAACTTCATAAAATTTTTATAACACTTTTCAAAAATTCACGTTTTCAGGTCACCCGGTATTGCGTCATTCGCGTTTTTAAGACCATACGCATGCTTTAAACCCCACAAACACACTAATACACCAAATATTAATCTAATATTATTAAAATTTGATCTTTATATTTGTTTTTCAATCTTGGGTCATTTACCACTCTTCACCTTTCCAAATTACCACTTAAAACCCCTAAAACCATTCAGTACCTTACATAATCCACTCCAACACTTATACATACCATACACACTTTATTTATATAACTTTTTACAAAATAATACAAATAAAACTTCCCTTGGAAGCCCCAAAAACCGGCCATGTATACACACACACACTCTTTATAATTTTTTTTTTTATTTTCAATAAATCCCATCATTTCCATTTCACATGCAAATCTCACCAACCTTCAAGAAAATCATCCATCTCCCTTCTTCCTCCCTTGTTGCTGCCGTGAATCAACACCAAGACACCACCATCTCATCATATTTTTAATCATAAAATCATCACCACATCATTCTCTTGAAGGTCCTTGCAAAAAATGGCACTTTGAATCAAAGTTTTGAAGGTCTTCTTGGTGTTTTCTTGATGTTTTCTTGAAGTCTTCCTCAAGTTTGTTCAAGAGTTATTTCTACAGCCCTCAAGCTCATTTTGAAGCCTAGAAGAGAAGGGTTTTATTATCTTTGGTGTCATTTGGGTCGTTTCTATCCAAGCCCTAGATAAGGTTTTATTGATTTTTCACTTCTTGTAAGTCAATCTTATCATTTTCTTTGAATTTCTTCACATGCAATGGTTTTTGTTATTTAATTAATTATGTGTTTTCTGATTTTGATAAGTTAATTTTGATGTTCTTGAGTGTGTGGGATAATTAGTGTGGCATTACATAGGATTTTGATGGAATGAAAACATTGTTTGATTTGATTTTTGGGACTGTTTTAGATAAACAGATAAAACGAATTGGTGTGCAATATTTTTGGCTTATGGCCTGCTGGGAAATTT
Source organism: Artemisia argyi (assembly GCA_030686995.1). Taxonomy (NCBI): domain Eukaryota; kingdom Viridiplantae; phylum Streptophyta; class Magnoliopsida; order Asterales; family Asteraceae; genus Artemisia; species Artemisia argyi. Next base: position 25,765,742 of record CM060705.1, read on the forward strand.
CATTTTTAGATAGATATATGTCTTAGCTTCATGTGGCGAATTGGATGGTCAACCAATTCCTCCGGATGAAGGAGATATGGTCATTTTACTAAACACTAGTGATTCTGGAACACTGATTAGAAAACTAGGTATACTCCAGGTAAATACATTAAAATTCAGGATAGGAAAACTAATCTTAGTAGTGTACATCTAAATCTAACTTCTCCAAGTGGAATCACTTTAATAGCTATCACGGTTTGGGAAATACGTTAAAATTAGTGTTTCGTAGGAAAAGTTGGGACTGCTGCAGACCAACATCATATATGGGTTAATTGCAGAACAAGTTTGGCCTAAGAAAGTCTATATTATTTTATGGGATTATGGAAATAAGTTTAAGGTACATGTGTCGAATTGGATGGGGTGATATCTCCTCCGGATGAGTGAGATATGGTCGTTTTATGGAAACATGTCAATTCTGGAGCTGCTGTTGGAAAACATGTTTTGCTCCAGATTTTTATACATTAAGCTTAGGTTTTAAAACATGGTTCAATACTAGACATTATAAGCTTTCATCTGCAATTGGTTTCAACTTAATAGCTATTATAGAACATTATTTATGACCAAAACCGTAAGCGTTAGAATTTCTGCGAACTTTCTGGTTGGAGTTATAGTTAGTAAAAACTCACTTCCCGTTGATTGGTAAATGATTTGATTGAATGGCCTAAAGTTTTGGAAACTAAACTTATGTATATTTCCAGGGGTGAAAGCCCCATCCTTGTATCTTTTATAGGTTAAGAGATACGATGGTGTGGAGTTGACAGCAACATGGTTTTTACATCTTGTCTTGAAATCTAAAACGTGTAGATACACAAAGGTGAAACAAGAATTGAGGAATGAAACTTAGTAGGTGTTTTATTACCTATAAGATCAGGTCACAAACCATATTGGGAGTAAAAGTACCTTGAGTTAAGTCTTAGTGCAATGCCATGCTTATCCCGGAAACATATCTCATGATCATTTGATTTACTTTTTCATATCGCTCTTCTTTATCATTCTAAGTCGCGTCACGTCTTTTAGGTTGTGCTTAGACGCTTCGCACCCATCCGAAGATCCATTTTATTAAACGTCTCTTTTGAGGTCGTTTTATGTAACTTGTTTTTATGAATTATGAAGTGACACCCAAATTGGTATTCCGCTGCGTTGTAAATTTTGGGGGTGTTATACTTAGGGAGATTGGCTATGAAGGTGCTTTAAACAAGCTTACTTTTCAAAAAGCACTAGTAAGTCCTCATTGGAAACATCTTATCCATGTTTTGCTTCATTGCTTAAATCCTAAAAGTACTGCTTGGGATCAATTTGGACATGCCATAGCCTCTGCTCTAGTTGGATTAGTTACCAATCAGCCATTTAATTTTTCTTATATGATTCTTGATGGTATGATTGCACACATCAAAGTTGGTTCACCATTCTTGATGTACCCTAGATTTGTTCAGCTTTTCTTAGATAAACCACTTGAAGGTACACCAAAACCTCAGGATTATATACCTACTGTTGTGCTTCCACATAAGGTGTTTACTTTTATGTCTAACAAGAGTGTTAAGTTTTCTGGTCACAATACACCTTTTAATGCTTATATATTGGAAGTAGCACAAGCTGTTAGGGATGAAGTAGCTGAAGCTAGTGGTTCTGAACATTCTGAACATGCTGAACAATCTGAACACTCTGAGCATTCTGCATCAGCACATACTCCAACACCACCTCTTGCCTCACCATAGCCTATTGATTCAAGTGAAAGAACTGCTTCAGTACCTGTTTCAAGGGAAAATCCTGTTTCTGTTGAAAGTACTTCTCCAAATTCAGTTTCAAAGGAAAGTACTTCTCTGCAAGGTACTGCTTCAAAGCATCCTACACCACTATCTCCCAATGATTATACTTCCACAGGTGGGTTTCAAGCACCTGAAGGAGATGAGGGAAGTAAGGGACCCCTGGATAATTATGCTTTGACTAGGGAGTTCAGAAGGATGAAGAAAGTGATTAATACACAGGCTGCAGAGATCAAGAGATTAAGGAATAAGTTCAGAAGATTGAAGAGATTTGTGTGGCCTCTTGTTCAAAATTTTAGACTTTATGTGAAGGAACAGACAAAATCCAGAAAGAAGAAGTCTAAGTTTCATAAGCCAACAAAGAAAGTCTCTAAATCTAAGAGGAGTCAGAAGCAGTCATCATCTTTCAACTTGGGGTGGAATCAGGATGATAATTTGAAAGAAGATGATGTTGTGTTTCAACATTAAGAAGATGCTCATTTATGGCATTATCCAGAAGAACCTTTGAATTTTGTGCCAGAAAAACAGATTAATGAAGTTGAGAAAATTGTTGAAGAAGAGAACATTGCTGTTGAACAAGATACTGGAGTTCAAGGTGACAACATTCAAAATATTGCTGCTCAAAGTACTGATCTTCAAAGTACTGGTGTTCAAAGTACTGGTGTGCAAAGTACTTTGGATCATGAAGCAGGACTTTCTACAGCTGGACCTTCTACAACTATTTTTAATGATGAAGCTGGTCCTTCTAATCCAATTCAACAAAAAGAAATCAAGGGGCATACAGCTAGTGATGATGAGACAATAGCTCAGATAATGCTTAATTTGGATAGACCAAGAGGTATAAGTATTTCTGAACCAGCACAACAAGTCTCAGAATCTTCTTTTGAACCTGAAGCTTTAAATCCTAAAGATAAAGGAAAAGGGATCATGAAGGAAACCAAGAAGAAGAAGAAGAAATTCACTCTTGCACAGCTGAGAGAGATTGAAATAGCTAAGAATGAAGACATTGCTAGACAGCGACAAGCTATTTATGATGCTGAGTATTTAAGAGAATCAAGAAAGCCAGTTGTTGAAACAAGAAGACCAATGACTATAGCTCAAGAAAGAAATTGGATGATAAGTTTCTTGAAAGGAAGAGGATATAAGAATTTACAAAGGCTAAGATATCCAGAAGTGAAAGCATTGTGGGATAGTGTTCAAGAATCAATTAAGAGAGAACTGGATAGTTTTGTGCCTATGGATGCTGAAAAAGAAAAGAAGTTAAAAGATGTGATGAAAGAACAAGCTGAGAAAAGAAAGTTAAAAAGAAAGAAAGCTATTCAGGATGATCAATTGTCAAAAAGGCTTAAAATGATCAGATCAGATACAATTGATGAACTGAAGAATTATTTCAGAGTTGTTGATTTTGAAAATAAAAAAACAGAAGATTCTGGAAAGAAGTCTAAGATTATCTCATTCTCTGTGGTTGAATCAATTGAAGGAAATTATCTCATGTTTCACAGAGAGGATGAAAGCTTTACAGTATTCAATATGCTGTGGGATGTACTGCACATGATAGATAGAGAAGATCTATACAATTTGTATTTACAAGTGCAGACTTACTATGAGAATATTGAAGCAACAGGAGTGGGATTAATCTTATTGGGAGATTTAATAACCAACTGGGAAACTGAAGAAAGTAGTGATACTCTGTGGAATGATCAAGAAAACTGGGAGATAACAAGATGGAGATTCTTTGAGTCATCAGGGGTACATTCACTTGAGATGGAAGATGGAACCATGATTCATATGTTAGCAGAAAGAAGATATCCTCTGATAAGAGATCTTATGCTCAGAATGTTGGATCATGGAATAGAGGTTGAGAATGAAACTGAAATAGCATCGATGGTAATAAAGCTATTTATAAGATGGACTACTTTAGATGATGAATGATATTGCATAAGTACTGGTATGATTTGTATTGTGTAAATAATTTTAAATAAAAAGTACTTTTCTCAAAGTACTGCAAGACAAACAGTACATTATCAAAGTACTGCATGCTGCACAAAACTAGTAAAAGCTTTTTGTAAAATAAAATAAAAGTTTTTGAAGCATAAGATGATATCAATAAAAGGATTTGAGAGTAATACATGGTGTTAGTACTTGTACTACACAGCAAATGGTAATCAACTCACCATGTCTAACAGACAAGAAAGAGTTTGACTCATCATGAGGGTACGGCTCTGATGTGATAATCAAATCCGTTTTTAGTTGATAATTTACTAAAAATTGTATGGTGTTCAACTCACCATATCTGTAAAAGTGAAGATTTGACTAGCCCACAAGAAAATGGCTTGTGGTAAAGGTTGTGGAAAATCCATTTTATGGTAATTAGTTCACCATGGTTGTAATCAAAGAACTAACTAGTCCAAAAGCAAACGGCTCTTGGTAAAGACTAATCAAATCCGTTGATAGCTGATGATTTGCTAAAAATAATATGGTTATCAATGTACCATGGTTGTTCTAATCTAAACATTGGCTACTCCAGAGTTAATGGCTTTGGTAAAGAGACATCAAAATCCATTAAAATTCAATGATTTACCTCTCACAGAAGTTTACACATCTGGAAGTGATGAAAATAGTATGAAACTTTTAAAGATTTGATGTACACTTTGTCAAAATTTTGCTGAGTCGCTGTGAAAATATCATCTGAAGCTGATAAAGAGCACTTTGACATACAAGACAGATAAGAGATAAAGATACAATTTTCCTTGAAGATAAAGATGTTAAAGATCAAAGATAACAAAGAAACTTGAAATCAAGCAAGTAGAATTCAAGTTAGGGGAGGATTGTTGGGTTATGAAGATCAAAGTACTTCTGGAAGATCAAAGTACTGCTATGTCAAAGTACTGCTCAATAGTCAAAGTGCTGTTCAAGGTCAAAGTACTGCTCATGATTGAAGATTACTCAAAGTACTTGTAACAGAAAGGACTAATATGCAATATTGTTTAAGGAGTATTATGTAATATTATAAGAATATTTTAGAAATTAGTTAGGGATAGTTTACTTGTCGTTCAAGTAATTATTGTAAACCGAGTTAAGGTTTTCCTTGAGCCTATAAAAGGAGCCTTAGGATGTTATTAGACATATGAGTTTTAGAGTTTCTCAATATGATTTCTAGAATACGATATTAAATAAGTTAGGGATTGTTAGTGAATCTGTGTTTAGAAAAGCAGGTTCAAAGTTGGTTTAATATAATTCAAAGTTCTTCTTAGCTTTGTGTTAGTAGATTCAGCATACTTTACAAAGTAATATCAGTGTTTCATTATTAATTATTTTGATTTATTCAAGATTGTTAAAACCTTACAAGCTACAAAGTAGTTTGATCAGAGTATATCGATCCAACACAACACTATTACTTTATATAGATGTTGAAGGAGTGTTCTTCTTTTTGCAATTGTGTCGGTGAAGCTTTGGATCACTTGGAAACAAAGACTTATGATTATATGATCAAAGGCTTTTAGAATAGAAATGTAGATTGAGATCAGAAAGTTTTTAGTGCAAAAAGGTGAGAAAATATGTGGGAATGAACCAGTATTTATAGGGACAAAAATACTGTTCTGGAGCGTGGCCGGTCCCCTTAATGATTAATGGGGCCGCCTAAGGAATTAAGGGGGCCACCCCCTCCAGAACGTTGGACATTTTTGTCCTTTTGTGGGGAAGGTTTTTCTGGATTAATTTGCCATTTTTCGTTAAAAATTTGAATTCATATATTTATAATGAATTAAACATATTCTTTTAATTCCAAAAATATTTTATAAAAGATATTAAATGTTTTGTGTCATTTTATAAAATGTATTGTGTTTAAGAAAATGCTATTTTGATCATGTAATGCATTAGACACTTTGTTTATACATACCTTACGTGATTTAGTTGTAGAAATAAATATTTACCACTAAATGCTTGTTTACATCATAATTTTTGATTTAATTTAGTTTACATTTTGTGATTATCAAAACATAGAGTTATTGAAAAATATTAATAACGTTTTTTAACATTATTTATATCAACAAAATGGAACTGAGTTATAAGAGAGAAATGAAAGTATATGTACTATGTTATGATTGTAAGTGATGAGAATAACACAAAGAGTGGGTTGCAACTTAATTTGTAAAGTTTAATTATTCCAACTTAATTTGTTCTTGCAAAATTTCAAATTGGAGGGCAAAATAGGAACTTCAAATGATTGGAATTTGAGGGTTTTACACCACATCTACCCTGTCTCCATCCCTTCGCTTTTAGAATCTATTTCATACCTTTACGTGACAGTCCAAACTATAAAGTGTTAGTCTTAAGATACACAAAAGGAAATATAAACACAATCACAAGCTCACAACAGTGAAGCCAGGTATATATGTCACGCATTTTGTATAATGCTATATATAAACGCCCTAGTGCTGGACACGATTTTTTATTTTTTGGTACCTGAAATTATCTCAAGCTCGCACTTCACTGTGTATGAATCACCTCACATCCCACCTTGTGCGAGAGTGGTTCTAGACCCTACGTCTGAATCATATTTTGTTTGTGATTCTTGCTTTGTGGGTTTAGTTTGGTTCTGAGGATCTATATGAGGGGAGAAGTCCTTAAACCCCAAGACAAGTTCATTTAGTTACTTTTGTTTGAAATTCTAGGATTTAAAATACAAAAGATATGGAGAGAAAATAAGGGCAAAACAAACTTCTTCATGACTTCTATATTTTCTTCACTTAAACAACATATTCACGAGTCTCAAGTCACTTGAAATTAGTATCACGATTAAATTTCATGGATGTTCATTGAGTATGTGTTTGCAGTATGAGTTTTTCTATATAGCATAACACTTGTGTTTTTGTAAATTTCATGGATAAATATTAAAGCCGCACAATTGAGTTAGACCATGCCAATTCTGTTGGTTATTGTTGGTTTTATAATTGTCCGGTTTTATGCTGATTGAGCTTGTCGATTCTCTTCAGTTTAGATTATCAGTCCTATATGAGATTAACAGGTGGTCTTATGTTCAATGCGTAATAAAAACATAAATCTTGTAAGGGATCATTTAGTTACTAGTTTGCAGTATTGGTATTTGAATATCAGTTGCTTCATACACATCGGTTCAACAAGTATAAATAGGGGTAGATTAGTCTGTAAACAATATGTTGAATAATATATCAAATACACATCTTTTATATTCAATCAAGCAAGTTACCTGTGAAATTGTATGTCTGATTTTCCCCAATATTGGTATCAGAGCAAGATCGATCCTAGGAATCAACCACAAGAAAGCAAGTAAAGAAGAAAGAAGGACATCTGTTTGTTGAAGATATTGAACACATAAACGGTTGTAACCGGAGTTTGATAAGAGAAAGACAAACACAACCGGTTTATTGAAACCACCGATTGTGGTTACCCAAATCAAGAAGGCATCGATTGAAGAATAACTGCAACATCGATTGGAGAAGTAAGAACGGAGGAATGATTTTTCAATCTGATCATACCATTGATCGATTGAAGAAAAAGGAAAAAATTTCCTGTTATCAATCGATCAGAAGGAAGAAGAAGACAACGCCTGTGATTCGATCAAGGATCTAGAAATCGATCATCACAGAACGAACAAGCAAGTAAGCACACATCAGGAAGCAAATCGAATGGAACCATTGTGTTTTTTAATCGGAAGCATAAATCAATTTTTGGGTATTTAGAGGTACAACTCTGAATTGAGGAAGAAGGGTCTGAACATTGAAAATTGAGGAACAAGGGTCAGAAAAGTCATAAAGATTGTTAAGAATCATTTAGCCCATCTAAGATATGTTTTACAAACATCATTGATAACATATATGCACAGTGGAATTAATCAAGAACAATGATGTTAAACAAGGTTTTCTTTATTCGTACACTTCTAACTAATCTACTAACTAGATAACTAACTAATATATACACAATCACATGTTTTCTATTAAACTCTCATTGGAGAGTTCTAACTACTTTTTTCTATAAACTAAACGCCCCTATCCTCTTTATAAACTAGAGGATTAGGGTTACAGAAAACTAACTAGGAAGATAAATCTTTTAAACTTTTAAGTTTATCTTCTAAATATTCTATCTTCATATGAATATATTACAGCTTTTTATTCTTCTATACGTAGAATACCAAAGTTGTCACATTAAGCCCTTGTAGTTTTGTAATCATCAAATTTATAATTCCCAACAATCTTTGCTTACTTGATATTACAAAACTATCTTAAGATCTTCTTGAAACATGTTACCACACATAATAAGATGAAAACCTGTAATCTTCTTCCCCTTTTTGGAATCATCTAATAGGGGTCTTTTGTAGATATGCAACTTGAATAATACTTCCCCTCAAGTGATGCATGTAGATGGTTAATGGTGTGTGCTTATTCACACACCTTTTTCTGGCCAAATTAAGACCAAAACAGACACAAACTAACCATAATTACCAAAGATATTGTACTTTTGTGTTTGTGATCGTGCAGGAACAGATATTTCAAAAATTGGCAAAAATTAGGCAAAAAAGGTCAAAAATGAGCACGAGTTTGGAAAACGTGTCAAAAGCTGCTGCCAGGGAAGCAAATTACAATTTTGGGACCTCAGATTGTCAAAATGAACCTTCGGGAATCACAGAATGCCAGAAATAGTCCTTGGAGTACAATTTTCAACAATTGGCAGAAATGGTTCCTCAACTTTCATAATTGGCAATTTTGGTCCTCGGGTGTTTCATTTTGGAGAAGTAACAAAAATGGACCTTGTGAAATTTCAAATTGGCAAATAAGGTCCTTTGAAGTAATTTTGGAATATTGGCAATTTGGGTCCCTCAAAAATCAGGATTTGGCAAACTTGGTCCTTGGGCTTAATTTTCCTACAAACCAAACGGATCCTATCTTGTTTAACTTAACCCAAAAAATAAACACCACACCCCTTTTACTAACCCAATCCAATTCCTATTACCCAAGCCCACTTATCCCTAGCCCACTAATAAAAAAAAACCCACCCTTGATTATTAAAAACCTGGTCAAACCAAAGGGTCAAACCCTGCTTCCTCCACCTCACCCCCTCAGGTGCACCTACAAGCACCAACACCATCATCACCTCTACACCTCCACCTCTGCCACACTCAAACCCTCCCCCTCGATACTCAAAACAAACACCCTAGTCCAAGAATTGACCCCTTGGCACACGTTATACAACTAAGAGCCAAAACCAATTTTGGCGCCAAAATGGACACATGGCCAAGATTAAATTTCAGTCATCCAAGGGTTGATTTTATTGCTGGGAAAGGACAAGAGCACCTCAAAACCCTAGTTTTTATCTATAAAAAGGGTCATTGTAGCAGCTTGAAGTGTGTGTAGTTTTAGCTTAATTTAAGCTTAATTCGATTTTATTGTAACTTTTCATCTCTTGTAAAACCTTAGCTTGCAACTTGTTTCTTTCAGTTAAATATCAAGTTTCAGTTCATAATTTCAAGTCTTTTTTACCATTTTCAGTTTCCTTGTAATTTTCAAGTTTTAGCAAAAAAAAAAAAAAAAAAAAAAAAAAAAAAAAAATTATGGTATAAGCTTCTGTTATTACAATTGTTCAATAAGCTCACTTAGAACGATTATTAAGTTTCTTATAAGTTCAATTATTACCTAAACATGTTTCATTGCAAAATCTAAAAAATTCCAAAAAAATAAAAAAATAGTGAAAAAGCAAAAAAAAATTCCAGAAGAAGTGAAGAAGAAGAATGATACACTCGTATAGTACTTCATGGGAAGTGTTAAGATGATAGGGAATGACCTTGGTACTTTGTTTTAAGCAGGATGGCATATTGTAAGCACTATCTCATATTTTTGCATTTTACTGTAGCAATGCTTGTTTTAAGCAGGATGACATATTGTAAGCACTATATCATATTTTTGCATTTTACTGTAGCAATGCTTGTTATCTGCTTATATTGATGCTTATCAGTGTTTAGTGAGTTTATTTGTTGTATTAGAGTTAGTTCATTGCTTGTTTGTTGAATTTCATTTGCTTTTGTTCATTATTGCTCACTGTTGCATAATTTAAGCCATTTTAGTTTAATTTAGTTATAGCTTATCTTGTGCTAGTTTCACTGCCATTTCAGCTTTTATATAGTTCATACAGTATAAATGTTCATTTAGGTTGGATAGAATAGCTTAATTAGTTTTAAATCAATGATAATCAAAAAATTAGTCCCTTGTTAAGGGGTGTTTGGATTTAGGGTGTAAACTCTGCTAAAGCTTGTTTCAGTGGTAGCCTCAGGTTTACTCAACTCACAATAGGTGATATTAGACTAGTTATAACATAAAATCCAGTGACCCTTTGGAAAAAGTCAAAAATCTCTTTTAAAACCTCCATTTTAGTTAACTGTTAGTGATTTAGGGTTCTTTATCTTGCAAATTAGTTCATTAGTAGTTAGGAAAGCTTAAATCAGTTTCATTTTACCTTATAACAATATAATTAGTGTCCTGGAATCATTGTAACTTCATTTTAGTCAAACTTGTGCAAAAGTGAAAAAAAGTCAAAAGCCAAAACTGAAAAAATGGACAAGATTTCTTAAGCAAGTGTAGGGTTTAATATAGATTGGAAATAAGCAATTCTTGTTGATTTATGTTGTTTGGTGGCCACTGTGTGTGAATCAAGAAGAAAATGTTGAGGCAACATGATCAAGATCTCCTGATGTTTTAATGATGACAAATAAACCTTTGAAACACATAAAATACAAACGTTAGCCAAAATTCCCCAACATTCATATCTGCTGCTGACGCGTCACCCACCTGTCAATGCGTGGGTAACGCGCCAGGGTTCTGTGAATGTCGGGAAGAATTTTTAAAGTCGGCTTTCCCCTTACCCGACAAATGTGGATCTTTCAATACAGGTATGAATATGTTATGTGTTTAATTAAGAACACTTGAAACGAGTTTTGGGATTAGAGAGATCCAACTTTTAAAGCACCCACTTACGGGAAAATGCCAACTCATGTTTTCTAACACTTTCCTCTAGCCAAGACTTTTCTAAACTTAGGGAGCTTATATACTTCACATAACATCACATGAAAGCATCCATATGCTCATATCCCGTGCTTACGTCTTCTCTAATCACGTAACGAGTTTACTCCCTTATTGGTCAAACTAAGTCCAAGGTCTTTTTGCGTAAACGAATCCTTACCCACATGGGTTATGCTTTACATCAAGGCAAAGCACTTGACTTGTTTGCACCAAGGCGTTAGTTGAGTACGTCGAGTTGTGGAAGTCACGAGTTATGAAACTATGGATTCTCGATGTTGTGTTACTTGGACTTATAAGTAACCTATGATTTTCTCAACTTATAATCTTAATTTTCTAAACCTTTTATTCTTAATGACAATTAGATTATCTCTTAATCTCTTCTTAACCTTCTTAATCACAAAAGACAAAGCCACCAAAATCTCCCACAATCCTTCCCAAAAATCATTTTCAAACATCTTCTAACATATTCCCTTATACCTCTTACACACTCTTACACCCTTTTGACTCACACTCTCCTACACAAGATTCCCCACTTTATACAATACCAATACACCTTTCTTATACACCAATACATACACTTCCCTATACACACATACACTCTTTTCTACACACACCTTTACATACAAAATACACACACTTCACTTACATACCTCTCTTCACACACACAAGGCTCCCCATATTTTTACACTCTTACATTCTTACATATTCCTTACACATACAACTCATACCACACACATCACATCTTATACAACCCATATCTTACACTCCCAATACTTTTTCATTCAAATTTACACACACTACTCACAACCATTTCACCTTCTACACACACTAGGCTCCCCATCACATCCATTCTTACATATTCTCTTACACACATCTCTTCACTCTTACACAATCCAACTCATACTCTATACACTCTTCATCTTAACCGATCATTCTCTTACAACACATCTCAACCATCCATTTTCCTTTCCTCCCGAAGAAATGGAATATTCTTTGGAATATGCTTCTCTTAACCCAACCATGGTTCTTCTAACCCAACTATGGTTAATTTTCTACACTTAACCTTGGTTAACACTTAACCACACCAAGGATGGAATATTCCCTTAGATATGTTTCTTTTAACCTAACTATGGTTAACTTTTAACCACACAATGGATGGAACATTCCCTTGGATACACCCTTTAACCTAACCATGGTTTAATCTTTATACACCTCTTTCTTAACCTAACCATGGTTACTTCTTAACCTAACCCTCCTCACTCTTCCCTTTAGAGGAATATCCCATGGCATATTCTTTCTGTCTTTTCTATGCCATATGAGGAATACCCATTCTACCCCTGCCCAATTATCTCTTCTTTCTTTCTCTCTTTAATATTTGGTTTTCTCATAAACACTTCACAAAACATTTTCCAAATTGGCCATTTGAGTTGGTAAACCTTAGATTGGTTAATGTTAAGGTTTTGTGTGAAGTACAATTGGGGGTTTAGCAAGGTAAGGTATTTAAAAGGACAAAACCCAAAGTTTTGGGAAAATGTTTACTGACGCCTGGCGCGCTGCCCACGCGTTGATGCGTGGGTGACGCGCCGGTCTCGGTAAAATTTACCCAAGTTTGGGTTTTGCCTATAAATACCATGCCTTGCCTCTTTTATTCCTCACCCCTTGCCATTATTCTTTCTCTCTACATTCTTTCTCTCTAATCCTCTAATTCTATCTCTTGTGTTCTTAGTTAAACACACTAACATCTTTGAAAGAACACATCTCCTTGCAAGGGAAGAATCACAAGAACCTAATGCACTCTTGTAATGTCGAGGGTCTTCTTATCTATACCCTTTCTACTAGAATTGATTCACTAGGTTAGGTTAGGGCTTGGTTGATAAAACAAACATTCATTCTTTCTATTTGTTTGTAAGGGAAATCTTGTGTCTTGGTGACCAAGCCTAGATCATTGGGGGATCTAGTTGGGGTTTGATACTTCTGGTGGGAAGTCTTGGTAGTGGTCTTGGTGACCCTTAGGTGAAGTCGAATCGCGAGATTCTTTTGGGTGATTTCCGAGGGCGGAATACCGTGGGAGTAACTCCTTTGTGAGCATCGATATTGGTGAATATTGGTGGAGTGAATTGTAACGGTTTGTAGTCCAACGAAAGGATTATACTAGTGGAATAGTATCATGTCGTGGATTCGCAATTGGACGTATGGATGGTATAAACCACCCATTCTGAACCAGTATATATTGTGGTGTCTCTTTACTAGCTTTATATACTTTGGTTGTGTTTGTGGTTGTTGGTTTATTATACAACCACTTGGTGACACTTACGGCTTAAAGTTTTTAAACATTCAAAAAGCCTAAGAAACCGTATTCACCTCCTCTACGGTTCTACAATTCGTATCAGAGCGGAATACTCAAGTTTTTGAGCGTTAAAACCTTCCCGAGAAGTCGTTTTAAGTCAAAAACTTCTTTTCCAAAAGTCTAAAATCCTAACAAAGATTTTTGGTAAAGTTGAGTATAGATCCATGGCTCAAGAAAACCTTTTTTCCTATGGAGTGAATACACTTGTCTATGAAGATCTACATATGACAAACCCGAAGATTCGATTTAATGATACTTGGAGTTGTAGCAATGATGACGACAATGAAGAAATGAATCAATCATGTCTCATGGCGTTGGAATCTCGTAAGGTACATCTAGATCCCTCTAGTTTAAATAAAACACTAGATGCTAATGAATTGAACAAAGACAACCTTGAATTAATAGAAATAAATAATGATTGGATTAAAGAAATAAAAGCTTTACTTCGAGAAAAACGTATTTTACAACAAGAAACAGACAAACTTTCTAGTAAAGCAAAAGAGCTTGAACTTGAAGTTAAGAGACTCAAGGTTAAGAAGATTGTTGAACCATGCTTGAGTTGTGAAAGACTTACACATGCGGTTGACTCTTTGAACAATGATGCTTCTAAACTTCAAGATGAAGCAATGAGTTTTTCAAAGTTTAAAATGAAGTCAAATTTAGAAAAAGAAACCATATGCCAAGATAAGGAAGATCTTGAAAACTTTAACTCTACAAAGATCACTTCTAAATGGATAGAGAAACCTAAAGCCGTAACTAAAGAAAAGAAAGATTTATCTTGTCTTTACTCAAAACCAATAATTTCTCAAACGCATATTCGAAACTCTTATGGTATTCAAGTGCCAACATTGAATAATGAGGAGATAAAACAATTTTACAAACCAATCATCTATGATACATTTAAACTACATAAGGCTCATTTTAAAAATAAGTATCATAGCCAAATTCCACCTAAAAGGAAAAATGGTTTTCAAAGGAGAGACAACTCTTACCCAAACAAAATATTTCAAAGACCAAACAATTCAAAGTTCTCTTGTCAAGACACCCCTTGGAAAATATTCTCAGAATTCGGACTTAAGATACTTTGTAACTTGCTCCAAGATCCAAGAATGTACAACATGGGAGTGGTCTATGCTAACCTCAATGGACCAAAAAGAAAATGGGGACGGAGAGCTTGAGTTTCATGTTTGTCTTATAGGTATGTCAAGAAGTTAGAGCTACGATGAGCGATACTAGTAGGACACACCTTGACATGGCATTTATATCTCCCACTTGCATCATTGGAGATTTTTCCACACTTTAACATAAAAGGTTAGGTCATGCTAACATGAAGGTAATTCTAAAGTTAATATCTATGTCATTAGTTAGAGATTTACCTAAGCTAGATGTTATTAATCATTCTTGCAACACATGCAAAATAGGAAATCAAGTTCATGCAAGTCAAAAAACTAATTTAATAAGACATCAAGTCAAAGAATCTTAGAATTACGTCACATAGGTTTATTTGGTCCATCAACCACTCAAAGCTTTGAAGGCAACTTTTACACTTTGGTAGTTGTTGATGACTTTTCAAGATACACATGGTTACAATTTTTGAAATCTAAGAATGAAGTTTTGGAAAAATTCAAGGTCTTAAGAAAAATTCTACAAAACTTACACAAGTGTCACATTGCATCTATTCAAAAGAGTCTTGGTAGTAACTTTCACAAAAATGTGCAATTTGGGGAACTTTATGATAAAAATGGAATTTTACATAACTTTCAATCTACTAGCTCTCCTTAATTTGGGGTAGTTGAAAGAAAAATTCAACGTTTACAAGAAATGAGTTTCATAATGCTTAACGAACAATCTATCTCTCCAAAGTTTTGGTGTCACGCTATAGAAACTGCATCTTTCATTTTAAATAGAGCATCAATCACTAAATAGGTTAATAAGACACCTTATGAAATCCTTAGAGGTAAAAAGCCATCCTTAGGGTACTTTAAAATCTTTGGTTGTAGATGTATCATATCTCATACTTTTAAGGGTATATTTCTAGGCTATTCACATACATCAAAGGCTTACAAAGTTTTTAATAAAGCGAGTTTTAAGCTTATTGAAACAATTGATGTAAGCTTTAACGAAGAGACATGTTTTCCATTAGATGTTAAACTAGGAAGAACTAATAATGAAAATCATTATCTTAATCAAACTAACCTAGTTGAAACAATGGACCATAACATTGAAAATAAGTTGGATAATGATTTTATTTCGCAAGCTCAAAACAATTCATTTGTATTCAGATCTACTATAGAACCAAAGTGTTTTGAGGAGGCAATTAGTAATGATAATTGGATTATGGCAATGCATCTAGAGATAGATCTAATCATACGTAATCATGTTTGGGAATTAGTTCCACCAACAATGCTCATAATGTTATAGAATTAAAATGGACTTATAAAAGCATATTGCATGAAAATGGAACAATTTGTGAAAACAAAGCAAAATTAGTAGTAAATGATTTTGATCACATTGAAAAATCCATTTGTCACATCTTTGCCCCAGTTGCACAATTAGAGTCTTTACGAGTTTTACTTGCATATGCATGTAGTGTGATGTTTACGTTTGATGAGTGTGTAAATACTCATCATTTTTGTCTTATATGAACTGTCAAAACATCCAAAAACACCCAATAATTCATCAAAATAGTGAAAATATCCCAAAACTGTGTTTTATATGTTTTAGATACAAAATGTTTAAAAACAAATGAAAAATGAACAAAGTTTGCATAATTGGCAGTTTTAGTCCCTCAAGTTTCATAAATTGTCAAAACTAGTCCCTGAAGGTTTAAAATAAAAGAAAAGTCAACCCAAGGTTTTCTAAAGTCAAAAATAATCAAATTTAGTCCTTGGGTAAAAAGTTTGAGAAATTACAATTTTGGTCCCTGCAGTTTGGAATTTGGCAGATTTGGTCCTTGGGCATTCAAAAATGGAAATTATCATCTCAGGTCCTTATATTATCACACTTGGCAAGATTGGTCCTTATAACCACTTTGGGAAAGTTACACAACAGGTCCCTCTAAAAATCAGTTTTACATTTTTGGTCCTTGTGTTTTAAATAAGCAAATCCAATCCGGCCCTTTTAATTACTCAAATCCAAATCCAATCCAAACTATACACCCTTGGCCCATCACCCCATCAAGCCCACTTCCCCGTTTAAATAATACCCCCTAGTTAACCCTCCTCTTTGACCATCCCTTCCACCTCACCACCCCACCTTCTGCTAACCTCCAAGAACCACCATCATAACCCCTAGCCTGCCACTCACCCTGCACACTCAACCCCCCTTGCTTAACCAAACAAATGCAAAACTCCAAACTTTACCCTGGCATCAATTATCAAAGGGAAAACGCCAAAAAGGATTTGGCGGCAAAAAGTTTTAAACGGTCAAGATTGAGTTTCTTTCATCCAATGGCTTATCTTATTGCTGGGAAAAGACAAAGAAGGTCCCTAACCCCTAATTCATCATTATAAAAGGGGCATTGTAGCAGGAAACAAGATGTGTAATTTTTAGCTTAATTTAATTATGTCGAATTTATGTTTAATTGTTTTTCAATCCAAATTAGTTTCGGCAAGTTGTAATATTAGTTGTAATGTTGTAAGTTTGAAGTTTTAAATCAATAACATTAAAGGTTCTGTGGATTCTCAGTTCATCAAGTTCTCTTTTATTTCAAATGTATCAAAAAGTTCTATTATTATTTGTGTTGTTTCTCTGGACTTCTTTAGGATCACATAAGCTCCTAAAAAGCTTATAAAAGCTTTTAGAGACTTTAAAATATAGCCTAGTATTATAAACCAAAAATACCAAGAAAATTCAGAAAAATAAAAAGAAAATAAAAAAAATTGATGAAGAAGAAGATGAAAAGCAGTGCAGCAGGGTAAAGCATGGAAGGTGGATTGGTTTAGAGTCCCATGGGGGACATTAGGATGTGATTTTGTTCCTGGTTCCTAGTTTTCTTCTAGCACTGTATTTCAAGTAAGGATTTGTACCAATTTTTCTCAATATATGTGTTAAGTGATATTTGTGTTATTTATTGTTCATTCCTGCTGATTGAGGTTTAATTTAGATTAGTATAGCTTAATTAGTTAGGTTGGTATTATTAAATTAGTGATATCCTTTGAAAATCATGAAAATCAATTTTAGAGGGTGTGTTTGGATGTACTGATTCAATTGAGTTCTAGGTGGTTTTTGTTGTTGCTTTCTGTTGAAACATGCTACAATAGGTGCTTATAGCACAGTCAAACCATGAAACTTAGTGGTCATTTGTAAAAAAAGTCAAAATCTACTTGGAATCTGGATTTAGCATTCACTGTTAAGTTTTTAAGTGGCATGATGGATCATTTAGGTGTATTAGTTGTTAGGATAGCCCAATTCAGTTTCATTTTAGCTTAAAACATAATCATGAATCAGTAGGAAGAGGTCTAATCTTTACTATATATAATGGAGAAATGGTCAAAGTGGAATTGTGGAAAACTTAAATTTTGGTCAATCCCGATTTTACCCCTGCACATGTGAAACAAAAATTAATAACCTGCTGAATTAATGGGACTGAATTAATAGATGGAAACTATGGAAATGTCAAATGGAAACTAATAATGGATTTGAATGTCAATGGAAATCGAATGTCCCGCCCTTCTCAATGAATGCCTTGTCAATGAATACCTATTTTTTTTCTCATTTCTCTCAATCTCTCTCACATAAAAAAACACACATAACTAACAAAAAATACTCTCTTCTTTCCACAGATCTCATCCCACCACCACCCCACTCCACCGATGGAGCACTCCACCATCGCACCACTTCACTGCCGGACCACTCCACCACCGAAACTCACATCTCTACAGAAAGCAACACCGCCGAACCACTACAACTGTTAGGGTTTTTCAAGTTTAAGGTATTTTTTAAGTTTTATGATAGATATATGTATATCAATTAAGTTTTGAAGGTTTTCTTTTATAGATATGTGGATTTTATTTCTAGATCTGAGAATTTATAAACTTTTGGTATTTTTTGTCAGATCCGCCGCTGCCGCCACAGGCCACCGCCGTCTCCGCCGCCGTCTTGCTGGAAAGTTGTTGCCGCTGCCCGCCGGAAATTTGTCGCCGCCACTTTATTGTTGGAAGGTTTGTTTTATAGATCTATATATTCTATTATAGATCTGAGTTTTTTATGAGTGTTTTTTTAAACTTTTTTTTATTTCATATAGATGTCGCATCCTCACCGGAATCTTCTGGCACAACCGCTGCTTGACGGATTTTTTGTTGTTGTCACTGCCTTGCTGAAATATAAATGAGTTTATGAGAAGTGATTTATTGGTTTGTTACTGTATAAATGAGTTTTATTAGAGTAATATTTTATGTATAACCATTGGCTATTTTGTTTCTTAATTCCTGGTTTTGTTTTAAAATATTAGTTCATTCATGTTTGAATATAAGTTTGCGTAAATGATTTCTGTTAACATGGCAATATGTACAAATATTGTTTTTTTTGTTAGATTTTTTTATATCTATGTTTAAAGTTGGATGGCTCTTTACGTACAAATTTTATAACTTTTCACGTTTGTAATTCTTTCTTGTATCACCTACTGAGATTCAACCTATTTTAAAGTTGCAATTGCAACAAGAAATGTAACAGTATAAAGTTAATTTTTAGAAATTGCACACATAGAACCCTCGATTTCGAGGCACACCACGGTCACCACCACATGACTTTTGTGGTGTAAATTCAAATATTGACAAAGTCTTTTACAATGTTAGGAAAATTTAATGTCAAAAGCCATGAAAATGATGATAATGATTTTATACTTGATCTCTTCGTAATTGGTATGCTATAAATACAACTTTAAAGAATAAGTTCTATAGTTTTTGGGTTGCTGCGTTGTAGTTTACTTCAATAACCTCATATGAAATTTGCCTTTATTTTTATGCGTCATTTTGGTTAGATACACATTCAAATATTGTGTATTTGAATCATTTACGAGACCACTAGCAATTCTTGACAATCTAAAGTGGGCCATTTTTGAAAAAAATAGAAGTTACTAGCTTTATTGATTTTGAAAATGAGTTTAACCATGTTGCAATATTGAGATTTGTAATTGACCAAAAAACATGTTGTCAGGTTGTCAGATTACATTACGTCTTTAATTTGAAAATGGAGTCTTGACCTGCTTCCTAGACCGGCGGTAACCAATGGGTTATGCACATGTTATATAAATGGGTTATGCACATTGCACATGTTATATAAAAAGAGGCATATGCTTATTGGAGGTTTTGAAAATAACCAGACGAGTATCCATGCATAAAAACGAGATTTTCTAGCGGCAAACAACTATAGTTACACAAAATGTTACACAAAACACTTGACCAAAGCATCGCTATAACTATATGCCGCTATAAATCCCGTTGCTATGCACGGGTACTCGTCTAGTCTCAATAAAGTCAATTTAGCTAAAAGTATCAAAAAGTCAAATTGAATGGTTCTTAGTTTTTTCAAAATATTGAAGGATTTTACATTTGCTCATGTTTAATAGTTAGGATCTGTAATTCTGGATTTTGGATCATTGGTAGCTTGTGTTTCCTAGGCTATTTTTGTTTCATTTTTTAGAATTTTTTTTAGAGCTTTTAGCATGGCTTAAAGTTATCTGTCTGGCAATAAGTTGCCCTGCTCAGGGGGTGATTTTGTCATAAGCCTCTTTCATAAGCTCATTGAGAGCCTCTCCTGTGGACCCTACCTCTTTATTCTTGGCTTAATTTGTAGCTTAACAGGTTGGCTTGTTGGATCAGCCCTAACCTTGAATCCCTAAGCCTGTTTGATGGGTCCCGCATATGCCTGCAAGTCACCATTTGGGGACTGTATGGGATAGCTTACATCATTTACTGGTTTAAGCTTATTCTGAGCTTATAGGTTGCTTACTTGTTCTTGAAGCTTATATAAGATTGCATTAGTATAGTTTTAGCTTATTCCACATTTGGTTCTGCCTTTAGCTTATTTTGTTAGCTTATTAGATTTTAAAATCCAATTTCAAATCATTAAGGCTATCTGATTAGTTCATAAGCACACAATAAGCTTCTCTGTGGGACTTGGGTTGTATTTTGGCTTTTTGGGAAGGCCAGGATGCAAGCTAATTGGTTCAGGGTTTCTTTTGATCTCATAAGCTTATTTGATAAACCAATTTAGCCCTGCAACTTGCCCTAGGGGCCTGTTTGGTCCGTGATGAATTGGAATTGCTTATTTTTTCTAATTAAGCTTTCCTTTGTTCTTTTCTAGTTATCTCAGCTTTTTCTAAGACCACTCACTTTGTTCTAGCTTTTCTAAACCTTTGCTTTTAGTTTGTTGCTTATAGTTAGCTTTTTCCATTCCAAATTTTATTTTTCAAGTAAAAAAGCCATCTGTGTGATCATTAAGCTCACACAGTGCTTATTTCTCAGTTTTGAAAAAGTTGTTTTCATAAAAAGTGGTTGTTTTCAATTGTTATGTATTTTTGTAAAAAGAAAATTTCAAAAATAAAAATGTTTGGCAAAAAAGGGAGAGGCAGGGGTCGAACCTGAGACCTCCCCCTTATAGGATGATAAGGGTGTACCTGTAAACCAGTTGCCCTTGGGTCTTTTCTCATTCATATCCCACCAAATCTAATACTTAATATAGTGTGTAGTGGTTAAGCTTATTTTTGGCTGTTTTAGCTTATTTGCAGCTTATTAATAAGTGACTAGGACTTTTTATATTTTTCTTAACATTCTGCTAGTATTTAGTATTTATATAAAAAATTTCATAATTTTATGAATTAGTTTAGTATTTAATATAATTAAAATAGTTTAAATTAGGTTTTAAATAATAATAATTAATTAATTATAAAAATAGCTTATTCATTAGTACTTAGGAATTTTTATATTTTTGTTAAGTTTTTGTCACTTTAATGTATTTTTAGAAAAAGTTTTATAATTTTAACTTTTGATTTAGTATTTATTATAATTAAATTAGTTTAAATAGCTTAATTAAGTTTAATTAGTTTTTAATTAATAAATAATTAAATAAAAAGTCAAAAAAATATTTTGTTTTTCACAAAATTTTCTTTTATCATTAGGTTCGTAAAAATATAATTTTCTTGTCCGTAGGGTTAACGTAGCTTAAAATTCACGTTTTATTATGCGCACTCGCGTTTTATAACTTTTACGTTTTTAAATTTAGGTTACATTAGTAAAAGTAGTTTGTAAAATAAAGAAAAACCAAAAATTAAAAAAGTGATAGCTTCTATTTAAGCCCTTTTGGCTTATTTTTCTGCTTATTTAGGAGCAAACTCTAATTTTAAATTTAGATTACGTTTTAGGTTAATTAGGTTTCACGTTATTGTTAATATAGTTTGTTTAAATCGTTTTCATTCGTATTTCCTTAGTGTAATCATTCAAACCCTTATATACCCTTTCCCGTCCAAATTCACCCGATCACAAACCCGTTTCGATTACCATCATACCTCGTCGGGACATAACGACCCGGGGAAACCCTAAACTTCCACGGAGATTGACTCTTAGGCTGTTTGACCTAGTTGACCATCCTTTGGTCAATTTAGGTTGACTGTTTGGAGCCAATCAAATTTTGGCACCGCTGCCGGGGAGGTTAGGCGCGTATTCTAAACGGTTTTGCTGATTAGTGATTTTGGAATTCATCCATTCGTATATTTATCCACCTTTGTTAATATTATCTTATTATCATATACAAAGCTGTTCCCGAAAACATTTTAAAATCAGTTTTCAACGAACACAAAAAACACAAAAAGATTTTCTTGCTTATAAAATGTTTATCAAAAATCCCAAAAATATCCATCTTTACCCTCCTACCTTTTTGATTCTTCATCGCTTTACCCTCTATCCTTTTGATTCTAATTTCTTCCACTTCTCCTGTAATTGATTCTAATGACATCTCTTGATGACGATTTCTTTGAACAATGGGCCTTTGAAAGCAAAATTGAAAAACTTGTGGCCTTGTCAAAAATGTCAAGATGTCGTGTTGATTATGATGGACCATCGATTCATATTCCCTCTCCGGTGAGGGAAATGGAACAAGAAACCGGGGTGACAAAGGACCCTGTACTTCCCTCTGACGATGGAAGTGCTAACTACGTCCAACCTACGGTTGTCCAAAAATCTAAGCTTACAATTGCTCCTAAACCGTCAAGAATCAATCCTGACCTTTCTCAATATAAGGTTATAAGGTCGTCAAGCAAACGTACGGAGCTTAGGGCAGTGACTAAAAAGAATGACTTGCCCAATCTTCACGTTTATCAAGAACAAAAACCCGAGACCATAACGGAAGTGGTGGAAATTCCTAGCTCTAAGAGCACACCACTTGTCCCACCTCCGGATTTTATTCCTTGTGTTGGTTGTGGTGAACCACTTTTTGGTTTACCAGGTCGTTGGTGTACATGTGAACAATGTGGTAATGATATTCGAGATGGAAGTTGTTTGTTTTGTGGTTCGAGGAATTCATTTGCTTATGATCCTAATCAGAACTCATTCAACAACTCTTCAAATTTTTCCAATTACCCATCACATTCATACGAGCAAGAATCATATTATCCAAACCACAATGATGCTTCGTATCAAAATACACCAAACTTTTCGTGTGAATATTGTGGAGGTCCTCACCAAGGTTTTGATTGTCAAAATTGTCAAAATTTTGGTTACGACCAATATCCATACAATTCACCAAACCAGACTCAACAATTTAACTGTTGTGAGTACTGTGGTGGCCCACACTATAGTTCTGATTGTCAATCGGGCAACACGCTTGTCTATGAGCAGTTTCCTGATAACAATTATGGCTCTAGCACATACGACTCACAGCCACATCAGTTTTATTGTTGTGAATACTGTGGAGGTCCTCACTGCAGTTCTGATTGTCAAACAAGGAATCCAATTCCTTGTAACAATTATGACTATTCATTTCAAGACCAACCTCCACAGTACCAAATGATCCAAGCAACTCCTCATGATACCGAGCAAGACCTTTTACTAGAGGCTCTTGAGATAGTGCAAGAACTTAAGGAGGAGTTGGCTACTACATCGTGTCAAGTTTCTCGTGAGAAATCAATTGCAGAATTACTTGCTGAAGAACGAGATGCTAGAAACAAAATGAGCATGGAAGAATTACTTGCTGAGCAAAGAGCAGCTAAAATACGTGCAAATCTTCGCTACGCTGCTCTTTATGATGACGATGATGACAGTGATGATGATGAAGATAACATTGTTATTATTCCAAAAGATTCATCAGATTCATCAGTTGTAATTTCTTCCATTGAAAATCAGGGAGAAAATAATGTGACGAAGAAATTACTAGCAGAAGATTAAATGGAACTTGTACAATCCATGAATGCTAGCTCCTCTCATCTCCCTAAGTCTGTTGTTACCACACCTGAAGTTCACACTCACTCTCTAAACAAGGGGGATGAGCATCTTAGCACTGTTCCTAATAAGGAAGCAGACGAATTAATAAAGTCTAGTGTTGAGATCCTTGTCCCAATCCCGAGAGAGTCACAGGGAACTTTTGATCAAGTGTGTGATATTCCTTCCCCCCTGATAATCCAAATGATCAAATTGAGAATTTCTCTGATTCCAGTGATGATTGTTTATCTTATAGAGACATTGAGTATGTTGATGCATCCCTTCCCCACTCTAATGTTGACTTTCTTCTCGAGGAGTTCGCCGATGAACTCACTCACACTAATCCACTTCCATCGGGAGGTGATGATGATCTCTTTGATTTCAAAGATGATCTGGAAGAAGTCGAAGAATTCCTTGCCCTAGATAGTTCAACTTCATATGAAGTTGATGATAACTATCTTGATTCTGAGGGGGATATTCTTTTCCTTGAAAGCTTACTGAATGATGATCCATTACTCAATCCCTATCTCAACACTGAGCTTAGTGATTCACACACTGATGAAAATTCTTTATCTTACGGAGACATCAGTGATGTTGATGAAATACCTTCTGAGCCCATCATTGATCACCTTGTTCCCAAAACATTTAATACGACTTTCACCAACCCTCTATTTGAATTCGAATATGAATTCACTGTGATTTCTAACAATCCAATCTTTGATGAGGAGAGTGATGAGTCCATAATGGAACAAGAGTTCACAAATTCACATCATGTGAATGATTCTCTTCATGAGGAGTTCTCCGGTGAATTCACTCATATCATGACTCCTCCGGAGTATGATAGCCCGGGGGGAGATGTGCTCAATCATGAGGATTTGCAAATTCCCACCCTCCCGCCCGGGATGTTTTCAAACCCAATGAGCTTAACCTTTGAAATCCAAATTCAGGCTAATGAGCCTGCTCTCGAGGGAGAAGATCTTATCATGATTTTCATCATGGTTTTCTTCCTTTTCTTCACCTATAAGGTGACTTCTCTTGTTTTTCACTCATTCGGGAATGAAGATACCATCTTTGATCCCGGCATTTTCATGTATCATTATCTTGAGCCGGGATTATATCTCATCGGTGTGGAACTTTCATGTGCTTCAAATGTTTGGCCAAACATCTTGAATGAAAGTCTGATTGAGATTGCTTCTTCCACATCATGCTTCCCCAAGAACCAATGAATTTGGGGTCGAGTCAAGCTAGCGACTCGGTAAACAAAAACAGTAGCATGCTTTCAGGGTTTTCACCCTAAGTGTGGGGGAGTTACCCCTACTGTGGTTACCATTAAAGTGAAAAACATGTTGTTTCCATATTTAGCTTGTAATGTTACCCTTTTACGTTCAAAGAGTCGGCATAATAGCCGGGACTTTGAATATTGAGGACAATATTCAATTCTAAGTGTGGGGGGGGGGGGGAGGGGGAATTCTAGCAAATTTTATCACATTTTACCATCTAGTACCCCCGTTTTTGGCAAAAATTTTAAAAAATTTTTCACTTGAGATTCAAAATTTTTGTGGTTATCAGTCCGCCTTGTCTAACCGACAAAAGGATTGGCTAATCCAGGAGTAAACGGCTCTTGGTAAAGATATATCAAATCCGTTGATGGCTTGCAATTTTCCCAAAATTGTATGGTATCTCAACTCACCATATCCTAAAAAGTGAAAGAGTTGGCTAGCCCGCAAGATTATGGCTTGTGGTAAAGGCAGTGGAAAAACCATAATTGGTAATCAGCTCACCAAGATGTTGACTATTCCATCAAGAGTTGGCTAGTCTAAAAGCAAACGGCTTCTGGTAAATACAAATCAAATCCGTTGACAGCTGGTGGTTTGCTCAAAATCACATGGTTATCAGTTGGACCGTAGTTCTTACTTGAACTGATACATTTGGCTACTCCAGAAGTAATGGCTTTTGGTAAAGAGTTTTCAAATCCATTAAGTTTTTCTCAAAAGATTGCTAGGGACTAGCAATATTTTAGTGTGGGGGATTGATGAATGTGTAAATACTCATCATTTTTGTCTTATATGAACTGCCAAAACATCCAAAAACACCCAATAATGCATCAAAATAGTGAAAATATCCCAAAACTGTGTTTTATATGTTTTGGATGCAAAATGTTTAAAAACAAATGAAAAACGAACAAAGTTTACATAATTGGCAGTTTCAGTCCCTCAAGTTTCATAAATTGCCAAAACTAGTCCCTGAGGGTTTAAAATAAAAGAAAAGTCAACCCAAGGTTTTCTAAAATCAAAAATTTTCAAATTTAGTCCTTGGGTAAAAAGTTTGAGAAATTACAATTTTGGTCCCTGCAGTTTGGAATTGGCAGATTTGGTCCTTGAGCATTCAAAAATGGAAATTATCATCTCAGGTCCTTATATTATCACACTTGGCAAGATTGGTCCTTATAACCACTTTGGGAAAGTTACACAGCAGGCCCCTCTAAAAATTAGTTTTACATTTTTGGTCCTTGTGTTTTAAATAAGCAAATCCAATCCGGCCCTTTTAATTACTCAAATCCAAATCCAATCCAAACTATACACCCTTGGCCCATTCCTTCCCTTGGCCCATCACCCCATCAAGCCCACCTCCCCGTTTAAATAATACGCCCCAATCAACCCTCCTCTTTGACCATCCCTTCCACCTCACCACCCCACCTTCTGCTAACCTCCAAGAACCACCATCATAACCCCCTAGCCTGCCACTCACCCTGCACACTCAACCCCCTTGCTTAACCAAACAAATGCAAAACTCCAAACTTTACCCTGGCATTAATTATCAAAGGGAAAACGCCCAAAAGGATTTGGTGGCAAAAAGTTTCAAACGGTCAAGATTGAGTTTCTTTCATCCAATGGCTTATCTTATTGCTGGGAAATGACAAAGAAGGTCCCTAAACCCTAATTCATCATTATAAAAGGGGCATTGTACCAGGAAACAAGATGTGTAATTTTTAGCTTAATTTTAATTATGTCGAATTTATGTTTAATTGTTTTTCAATCCAAATTAGTTTAGGCAAGTTGTAATATTAGTTGTAATGTTGTAAGTTTGAAGTTTTAAATCAATAACATTAAAGGTTCTGTGGATTCTCAGTTCATCAAGTTCTCTTTTATTTCAAATGTATCAAGAAGTTCTATTATTATTTGTGTTGTTTCTCTGGACTTCTTTAGGATCACGTACCTCAAAAGCTTATAAAAGCTTTTAGAGACTTTAAAATATAGCCTAGTATTATAAACCAAAAATACCAAGAAAATTCAGAAAAATAAAAAGAAAATAAAAAAAAAATTGATGAAGAAGAAGATGAAAAGCAGTGCAGCAGGGTAAAGCATGGAAGGTGGATTGGTTTAGACTCCCATGGGGGACATTAGGATGTGATTTTGTTCCTGGTTCCTAGTTTTCTTCTAGCATTGGATTTCAAGTAAGGAATTGTACCAATTTTTCTCAATATACGTGTTAAGTGATATTTGTGTTATTTATTGTTCATTCCTGCTGATTGAGGTTTAATTTAGATTAGTATAGCTTAATTAGTTAGGTTGGTATTATTAAATTAGTGATATCCTTTGAAAATCATGAAAATCAGTTTTAGAGGGTGTGTTTGGATGTACTGATTCAATTGAGTTCTAGGTGGTTTTTGTTGTTGATTTCTGTTGAAACATGCTACAATAGGTGCTTATAGCACAGCCAAACCATGAAACTTAGTGGTCATTTGGAAAAAAAGTCAAAATCTACTTGGAATCTGGATTTAGCATTCACTGTTAAGTTTTTAAGTGGCATGATGGATCATTTAGGTGTATTAGTTGTTAGGATAGCCCAATTCAGTTTCATTTTAGCTTAAAACATAATCATGAATCAGTAGGAAGAGGTCTAATCTCAATAAAGTCAATTTAGCAAAAGTATCAAAAAGTCAAATTGAATGGTTCTCAGTTTTTTCAAAATATTGAGGGATTTTACATTTGCTCATGTTTAATAGTTAGGATATGTAATTCTGGATTTTGGATCATTGGTAGCTTGTGTTTCCTAGGCTATTTTTGTTTCATTTTTTTGAATTTTTTTAGAGCTTTTAGCATGGCTTAAAGTTATCTGTTTGGCAATAAGTTGCCCTGCTCAGGGGGTGATTTGGTCATAAGCCTTTTTCATAAGCTCATTGAGAGCCTCTCCTGTGGACCCTACCTCTTTATTCTTGGCTTAATTTGTAGCATATCAGGTTGGCTTGTTGGATCAGCCCTAACCTTGAACCCCTAAGCCTGTTTGATGGGTCCCACATATGCCTACAAGTCACCATTTGGGGACTGTGTGGGATAGCTTACATCATTTACTGGTTTAAGCTTATTCTGTGCTTATAGGTTGCTTACTTGTTCTTGAAGCTTATATAAGATTGCATCAGTATAGTTTTAGCTTATTCCACCTTTGGTTCTGCCTTTAGCTTATTTTGTTAGCTTATTAGATTTTAAAATCCAATTTCAAATCATTAAGGCTAACTGATTAGTTCATAAGCTCACAATGAGCTTCTCTGTGGGACTTGGGTTGTATTTTGGCTTTTTGGGAAGGCCAGGATGCAAGCTAATTGGTTCAGGGTTTCTTTTGATCTCATAAGCTTATTTGATAAACCAATTTAGCCCTGCAACTTGCCCTAGGGGCCTGTTTGGTCTGTGATGAATTGGAATTGCTTATTTTTGCTAATTGAGCTTTCCTTTGTTCTTTTCTAGTTATCTCAGCTTTTTCTAAGACCACTCACTTTGTTCTAGCTTTTCTAAACCTTTGCTTTTAGTTTGTAGCTTATAGTTAGCTTTTTCCATTCCAAATTTTATTTTTCAAGTAAAAAAGCCATCT
Source organism: Artemisia argyi (assembly GCA_030686995.1). NCBI lineage: Eukaryota > Viridiplantae > Streptophyta > Magnoliopsida > Asterales > Asteraceae > Artemisia > Artemisia argyi. The sequence goes on from CM060705.1 coordinate 25,794,216, forward strand.
GTGTGATCATTAAGCTCACACAGTGCTTATTTCTCAGTTTTGAAAAAGTTTTTTTTCATAAAAACTGGTTGTTTTCAGTTGTTAAGTATTTTTGCAAAAAGAAAATTTCAAAAATAAAAATGTTTGGCAAAAAGGGGAGAGGCAGGGGTCGAACCTGAGACCTCCCCCCTTATAGGATGCTAAGGGTGTACCTGTAAACCAGTCGCCCTTGGGTCTTTTCTTATTCATATCCCACCAAATCTAATACTTAATATAGTGTGTAGTGGTTAAGCTTATTTTTGGCTGTTTTAGCTTATTTGCAGCTTATTAATAAGTGACTAGGACTTTTTATATTTTTCTTAACATTCTGCTAGTATTTAGTATTTATATAAAAAATTTCATAATTTTATGAATTAGTTTAGTATTTAATATAATTAAAATAGTTTAAATTAGGTTTTAAATAATAATAATTAATTAATTATAAAAATAGCTTATTCATTAGTACTTAGGATTTTTATATTTTTGTTAAGTTTCTGTCACTTTAATGTATTTTTAGAAAAAAGTTTTATAATTTTAACTTTTGATTTAGTATTTATTATAATTAAATTAGTCTAAATAGTTTAATTAAGTTTAATTAGTTTTTAATTAATAAATAATTAAATAAAAAGTCAAAAAAATATTTTCTTTTTCACAAAATTTTCTTTTATCATTAGGTTTGTAAAAATATAATTTTCATGTCCGTAGGGTTAACGTAGCTTAAAATTCACGTTTTATTTTGCGCACTTGCGTTTTATAACTTTTACGTTCTAAAATTTGGGTTACGTTAGTAAAAGTAGTTTGTAAAATAAAGAAAAACCAAAAATTAAAAAAGTGATAGCTTCTATTTAAGCCCTTTTGGCTTATTTTTCTGTTTATTTACGAGCAAACTCTAATTTTAAATTTAGATTACGTTTTAGGTTAATTAGATTTCACGTTATTGTTAATATAGTTTGTTTAAATAGTTTTCATTCGTATTTCCTTAGTGTAATCATTCAAACCCTTATATACCCTTTCCCGTCCAAATTCACCTGATCACAAACCCGTTTCGATTACCATCACACCTCGTCGGGACATAACGACCCGGGGAAACCCTAAACTTCCACGGAGATTGACTCTTAGGCTGTTTGACCTAGTTGACCATCCTTTGGTCAATTTAGGTTGAATGTTTGGAGCCAATCAACGTTAAAACAAATGGATGTCAAAAATGCTTTTAGTCAAGTCATGAAAAATGAAATCTATGTCACTCAACCACCGGGATTTATAGACACTCAAAAACCTAACCATGTTTACAAACTAAAGAAAAACTTGCGTGAACTTGAGTTAGACAATTTATCATGGCATAGTAGTGTAATTTCTTTTCTCATTGATAATAACTATTGTTAGGAATACAATTATTCCTATAAAAGACTCGGTCACCTAAATGATGTAATAGCATTAAGTTAGCTCATAGTTAGTTTGTTATGTAGTTAGTATTAGTTTAAGTAACACTGTGGAAGAAGGACGGGTCTTTACCCACTGTATGCTTGATCCACAGCCCGGTAGAGGGCGTATTATTTGTAAGTATAAATACCCCTCTCCCACCAAGGGAGAGGGTTGGACCTTTTCATTCTAAGCAATCTAATCTTTCTAGTTTTCTCTCATTCTCTAAAGGTTCCCACTTTTCTTTCTACTCTTCTAAATCGTACGCCACAACACCACCATGTTCTTAATGTTTGTAACTTAGTGTTTATCCTACAATTGGTATCAAGATGCAAGGTTTCATCTTAGGGCCTTGAAGAATCGGATTTGGTGTGGTTTTTGTTAGTTAGAAAAGTTTTTCTTGGTTTACATCCTGGTTTGATCCTTCTAGTGGTATATGATATGTTATGGGTGTACTTTTGTGATTAGTGGTTTTAGGATTACATAGTTCTTCTGTTGGATAAGCTTTATCATATGTTATTTTGATGTTGTGATTGATATTGGGTCGTGTTCTTTATAGCGGTTACCTCGTCTGTTTTTGTATTCTTGGTAGCGGTTTGCTCCTGATTCTAGCGGTAATCTCTGTAGCGATTACTAGTTTGAGACATACGGACAAAATGCTAGATAACGACGGGTTTGGACATTTGTGGTTTGCGGTTAAATCTAGCGGTTTGCTTTAGCGTTTAAATTTAGTGGTTTGCTCCAGCGTTTTTCTTCTGATCAGCGGTTACCTACTAGCGATTAACTCATCTTGCGGTTTGCCAAGAATAGCGGTTACCTCAGTAGCGGTTACCTCTTCCTGCGTTTTGCTCCATTTAGTGGTTACTTTGCCTGGTCTAGCGTTTGACTCGTCTCAGCGATTAGCTCAGAACTGCGATTACCTGAAATTAGCGGTTTGCTTTTATTAGCGACTACCTCTACTCTTAGCGTTTAAATTAAGTGGTGAGGTTCTAGTGATTGGTAAACTATTTGCATTTAGTGAATTGTTGCTACTTAAGTCGTTTCTATTAATCTGATTGTAAACTGACATTGTGAGTTAATTCTTACGACTTGACTAATTTCAATCGGATCTATTGGAACTTGACTTGTCACGACTTGACACGTAGTGCATACTGTGACCCATCCGGTATCTCTCTCTAAGTCTAATTCGCTGAGTACATCTTCCGGTTTCTTTTGTTGATTTTAGTAAAATCCCTAGAAAGAATCATTTCTCGGTTTAAGTCATAAGAGCTGTAAAATCCCGTTTGAAGACTTTGTCATGGCTACTACCTCTGACGATATTCAAGCTGCAGGGTCCGATACTCGACCTCCTATGCTCGATAGGACTGATTATGAATCATGGGCACAAAGAATCAGACTCTACTATCGGGGCAAGGAAAATGGTGAGAATATTCTGGGATCAATTGATGAAGGTCCTCTGCAGATGGGTACAACAAGGGATGTCATCTCCACTGCTGATGATGGAACTCCCACCCATGGAATTGACAGGCCGCGTACCTACAATGACCTCAGTGAGGCTGAAAAAAAGCGATATGATGCAGATATTCGAGCCTCCAACATCGTGAAACAGGTTTTGCCCAAAGATGTTTACAAGCTTATCAATTTAAATATGGAAACAAAAGCGGTTTGGGACAATGTCAAAATGCTTCTATTTGGCTCGGAACTGACCAAAAAAGACCGTGAGTCACAGCTGTGTGATGAATTTGAGCATTTCAAGATGAATCCTGGTGAAAACATTACTGACTACTATGTCAGATTTCACAAGCTTGTCAATGACATGAGAATGATCTGAATGACAATGCCTAACATCCAACTCAACTCTAAATTTGTCAACATGTCACCCGAGTGGGATCGTTTTGTCACAGCAGTGAAATTCAACAAAGGACTGAGGAATACCTACTATGAACAGCTGTTTGCCTACTTACAACAACATGAGAAACATGCAGCATTTGATCGTCAACTAAGAGAAAAGCTCAATCCACCCACCACTAATGAATCACTTGCTTTCATGACCAGCACAGTGCCTATCAATCAGCCTTTGTCATCAATGGATCAATCATCTCTAAAATCACCTGTTGCCATGAATACCCATCTTGACTCAGGGTATTCTCATACTGATAAAATGATTGACAACCTTTCTAATCAAGTGTCTCTGCTCGTTCAACAATTCAGAGCTGTACTTCCACCAACCAACAACTAACTCAGAGCCTCCTCTAATCCACGAAATCAAGTTGTAATGGTACAAAATGTTCAGGGCAGAAAAAATGTGAATCAAAGGAATGCTGCCAGAGGCAATTTGTAGAACATAATTGGAAATGTTAATCAGGGACAAGGAAGGCAACCAAAATGCTACAACTGTGGGGGTCTGGGTCACATCGCAAGGAATTGCACTCAGCCAAAGCGTCCTCAGAATTCAGACTACTTCAAGGATAAAATTTTACTCATGCAAGCTCAAGAGAATGGAGCTGTGCTGAATGTGGAAGAATTGGTTTTTCTTGCTGGGTGATGAGGCGAAAAATGAACCATTTTTAGGGGGTCATTTAAGCCCGGAATTGAATTTATTTGTTCAAATATTGCCCTAAATCGTTCCTTTTGTGATTTTAGGTACTTTGGGAGTGAATTCTGGAAAAGGAAGCATTTTGGACGTTTTTGGAGCATAAAAGTGAAGAAAACGGCAAAGGCTTAATTTTCCATGCTGGGAACAGTACCTGACAGCGTCAAGAAGGGAAATGTGACGGCGTCAGGAGCAAAATCCATGACGACCCAGAGAAAACCTGAAGGCGTCATGAGTAGGGCGTCAAGAGTTATTTTGGTGACGGCCTGAAGATGGATTACACATGACGGCATCAGACCCAGATCTAGGTAGTCCGAGAACTTTATTGGCGGCGAGATGACGGCGTCAGACATTTACTCTTGACGCCGTCACCTCACAAAATCTATATATTCTTTTCTATTTTTCATTCATGAAGGGAGGAACTTGTGTGGAGAATGCTAGGGTCGAACCTAATAAACCCTAGGTCGTTTGTAACAGTATTTTCAAGGGTTTTCACCCCTTGAAACCTTTCATGTTCAATTAAGATAAGTCTTCTTTCAATTCATTCAATATGTCTATGTGTTGTTTGAATATATCTTATGCTTGTCTTGATTATAACATGCTAGGCTAGATCTTTCATGTGTTTGCTTAGATGTAATGAAACCTAGATGTTGATTTTGGGTTGATTGCTTGTTTATAGTTGTAATGGATGAATGATTTCAATGTTAGGCTTAAGAAAACTGGCAGATCTCCATTGTGTAACTTGCTTGAACGTCTTAAGAAACATGAACCGATGTATACTAGGTTTTTATGATTGTATATAATGCATGAGCGAATTCTAGTGATCCCATGTTAGGAGCTTCTTAGCCGGCTCGACTTAGGAGTGAAGTAGGAGCTTATAGGATTGGGGAAGTAAGTACGCCACCCCATGAATGGTATTAAGGAATACAATACGTCATCCACGCAAATGTAACAAGTAATTAACTTGTAAAAGATATCTAGGGAGTAGTGAAATCTTAGTAAACACAATTCTCCCATATATTGCTCACACTTCTAGTTAAATTAGTTTATTTTCATTTTTATTATTTTATTTTGATTGCATCTTAGTCATTGGGTTTGTTGATTAGCAACTAATTCCGCCCACTCTTCCAACAACCGAGATTTTTACTTGCTTTCATAAAACATAAAAATACAAAAAGAATCATCCCTCACCTCTAGACCTAGTTCTTAGGTTTTCTAATCCTAGCGACACTATTCCTAAGTTGAACGATCAATCCCCTGGTACTTGTCACTATACTATACTACAACGATCAGGTACACTGCCTGGTGGGGGTTGTAAGCTTCTCGAGATCCCTCAAGAGGTAAAGCCTGGTGCAATTCCCACGCATCAAGTTTTTGGCGCCGCTGGCGGGGAATAATTATTGTTTAGGTTGAATTTGATTTTTATTAAGTCTACTCATTAGATTCCTATCAAGTGAGATTTTTTTTTCTTTTTATTTTGTAGCTTTCTCGAAGTCTATCTTTTCTTTGTGATTTTGTTTGTAATTTGCTTCAAATGGACTTTACACTTAGACTTCTAAGATTGCAAGATAAGGTTGAGTGGCTAAAACACCAAAGAGTTCAAAATACCTCATTTAGAGACACCTATGAATCATATGAGCCTTCATCTAGGATAGATTCTTATGAACAACCTCCATGTTTAAGATCTAGTTTTAGTGAGGCCAATAGGAAATGCGACCTAGTTTGCCAAGGAATTATGGAGAGAGCCGTTGCAACAAATCATATGTTGGATGAAGCACTAGGTTTGCTTTTATCACTACCTAAGAAAACAATTGAGGAGGATTTAGCCGAACATGATCACATTGATAAAAAAGACCTAGGTTTTATGATCGATGATGATGAATCTCAAGAAACAGATGATGAATCTTTTGGGCAATTTGTAAATAGCAGTCAGAATATTGAGGATGATCCTTATGATTCGGATATAGAAAGCACATGAGATACTTGGGAAAATGTTAGGGTTAGATTACAATAAAACACATGTTGAGGATATAGGTGATATTAATACATGGAATGATGAGGTCAATAAGATAAGCCTACAAAATACTCAACCATCATTTGAGGCACACACACCGCCCGTGACTTACCCGAAAGAAGTAGAAGAAACTTTAGGAATTCCGATAGAGGTAGAACCCTTGGACCAGGCACCACTATAGGATATAGGTTTGAATACTTGTAGTGATAACCTTACTCCTAGTTCTAGGGAATTTCCTAATGTTGATGAACCAGAACCTCAACCTTTACACAACTTTCCATCCTTAAATATACATCTAGGAGACAAAAGAGGAACCGACCCACCCATCAACCAATGTTATCCGGGTAGTTTTAGGATGAAGGAAGCCATTCACTCACCCCCTTCACCTCACGTGGCATATTTCCACCCTAAGGGTGTGTATCGCTACTTTCACCCGCACTTAATCCTAAGTGTAGGGAAAACCTCCCCTATTTCCATTAAATAAGGGTAGAGCCAGGCTCGTGACTCGAACAAAAATAAGCGCTTATTGGGAGGCAACCCAAGCTTTATTTATTTATTTGTTTGATTGTTTGTTTGTTTAATTTTATTTTTTCCCGTATGCATGTCTTATTTTTGTTGTTTGTGGCTCATGTTTCAAAGTGAATTGTGAAAATGTTTTATTTTGTTTTTAACTTCGTCTTAATTACATATAAAGGTATTTTGCAAAAGCTAAGTGTAAGGGGAGACCCAAATTTGTTTATAAGAACGAAATTGAGCATGAACCACGACAATATTAAATGAACATGTATATTAGTAATTGTTTGAGTCAAATGCTTGTATCGAGTCATAATGATGTTTTGCAGGATTTTCCAGGAAGTAAGGCATAAGTTTTTCCAGAAATTTGCCGGAAACTTAACATGAGATTTTTGCAGGAACATTCTGACGGCGTCAGGAGTTATAACCTGACGGCGTCAGGTACAAAAATTCTGAAAAATTTTGCAAGTTTTGTTTATACCGGAGTCTTAAAGTTTTTGTTGATTCTTTAGTTTTATAAACTCCAGGAAATCTGCAAACATTCATTCCACAAGCATTATATCTTTAATTGTTTTGTTTTTATTCCTATGTCTGGAATTACATCTAGTTGTGAGTTTCCTTTGTTCGGTTTGATGCTTTGGGTTTTTGTGTTTGTTTTCTCAGGTTTAACAGGTTATATTGGACAAGAAGATGATTTATATTTCTGGAAGGGAAGCTTTGAATGTTCATTTTCTTGGAGGAAGATCTAACCTTGTTACCACACTATCCACACCGAACGAATCAGGGGAGTATTTGATTTCATTCTTTTACCTATTTCACTTTTACATTCTTTACTTGAACATTGGGGACAATGTTCTTCCTAAGTGTAAGGGGAGGGTAAATGATGATACCTTATAGGATACACTTTCACTTGAGTTTTTTTGTTCGATGGTAGGTGTATAATAAAACTAAGAGAAATACTTGTTAGTGTAATTTTAGCGCCAAATTTAAAATTTTTTGCAACATTTAGGAGTGAAACTTTAGCCATAGCAAGCGTCTCATGGATAGGAGATTGTATGACTAGCACAAAGCCGTACCATTCAGAAAAATTTTCCACCCAAATATGTGAGGTTCGCCTTTAGATTTGATAGGAAAAGCATATACTATTAGTGCTTATGAGTGTACCGGTAGCATTTCGATTCTAGAACTTGCGTTAGTGATGCATCTCGAGACCGCTAGTGAGACTACATTCGTGTAGTAGGATTTACTACATGATAAGAGGCATTAGGATCACCTTTGTGTTAAACCCGTATCATAATTACTTGACCATTTAAGTCATATTACTTGGCTAGTAAAGTCAACTAATTTTTCCCACACCTTAGCGTTGTACTCATTTTTAGTACACGAAACCCCTAGTACACCCCTCCGAGCCTATCTTTTCGTTTCTAACTTTAAGCATCTTACTTAAAGGAATAATTTGTTACAACCCACTTAAATGTACACCCAAATCGCCTTAGCCTTCCGTGTATGCACTCATCTTTAGTGCATTATTGTTTCATGTTTAAACCCTTAGTTAATTATCAAATTGATTACATGGTTGCTAAGTCGAGTCATATCCTTGTACATATTGTTTTGGGACGTTTGGGACTCATGGGTAAAGTACTTGTGTTATGGAGTAATGGGGAAGAACATCATATTATTACCCCCATATGTACGTTAATCTTAAAAGTACTCCAAGTGTTTTGATTATCTTGATTCGAGTCATTAGATTAGTTTATTGTAAAGTATGTAAAAATTCAAGTGTAAGGGGAATGTTCATTCCCTATGATGTAGTATTTTGGATGGTAGGGTAAAAGTGTATGCAAAAAAAAAAAAAAAAAAAAAAAAAAATCGAAAAAAAGGAAAGAAAAAAAATATAAAATAAAAAATAAATAAAAAAAAGAGAAAAAATATACGGACTACCATCCCGTTTCATTCTATGTTTTGATCAAATATTGCCCTAAATCATTCCTTTTGTGATTTTAGGTACTTTGGGAGTGAATTCTGGAAAAGGAAGCATTTTGGACGTTTTTGGAACATAAAAGTGAAGAAAACGGCAAAGACTTAATTTTCCATGCTGGGAACAGTACCTGATGGCGTCAAGAAGGGAAATGTGATGGCGTCAGGACCAAAATCCATGACGACCCAAAGAAAACCTGAAGGCGTCAAGAGTTATTTTGGTGACGGCCTGAAGATGGATTACACATAACGGCGTTAGACCCCAATCTAGGCAGTCCGAGAACTTTATTGGCGGCGAGATGACGGCGTCAGACATTTACTCTTGATGCCATCACCTCACAAAATCTATATATACTTTTCTATTTTTCATTCATGAAGGGAGGAACTTGTGTGGAGAATACTAGGGTCGAACCTAATAAACCCTAGGTCATTTGTAACAGTATTTTCAAGGGTTTTCACCCCTTGAAACCTTTCATGTTCAGTTAAGATAAGTCTTCTTTCAATTCATTCAGTATGTCAATGTGTTGTTTGAATATATCTTATGGTTGTATTGATTATAACATGCTAGGCTAGATCTTTCGTGTGTTTGCTTAGATGTAATGAAACCTAGATGTTGATTATGGGTTGATTGCTTGTTTATAGTTGTAATGGATGAATGATTTCAATGTTAGGCTTAAGAAAACTGGCAGATCTCCATTGTGTAACTTGCTTGAACGTCTTAAGAAACATGAACCGATGTGTACTAGGTTTTTATGATTGTATTTAATGCATGAGCGAATTCTAGTGATCCCATGTTAGGAGCTTCTTAGCCGGCTCGACATAGGAGTGAAGTAGGAGCTTATAGGATTGGGGAAGTAAGTACGCCACCCCATGAATGGTATTAAGGAATACAATCCGTCATCCACGCAACTGTAACAAGTAATTAACCTGTAAAAGATATCTAGGGAGTAGTGAAATCTAAGTAAACACAATTCTCCCATATATTGCTCACACCTCTAGTTAAAATAGTTTATTTTCATTTTTATTATTTTATTTTGATTGCATCTTAGTCATTGGGTTAGTTGATTAGCAACTAATTTCGCCCACTCTTCCAACAACCGAGATTTTTACTTGCTTTCATAAAACATAAAAATACAAAAATTATCATCCCTCACCTCTAGACCTAGTTCTTAGGTTTTCTAATCCTAGCGACACTATTCCTAAGATGAACGATCAATCCCCTGGTACTTGTCACTATACTATACTACAACGATCAGGTACATTGCCTGGTGGGGGTTGTAAGCTTCTCGAGATCCCTCGAGAGGTAAAGCCTGGTGCAATTCCCACACATCATTGGGGATGATGGAAAGACGTTTAATGTTGATGTGGATGTACAACCTGTCCAGGATTTAGCTCTTAATGATCCAAACATCTTCCAAGCTGATGATTATGATGCCTTTGATTCGGATGTTGATGACGAACCCACTGCTCAGACCATCTTCATGGCCAATTTATCACCTACTATCTCAGCTCCACAATAATCCGGTCCCTCCAAATCATCCATCATATCTGAGGTACTAAAGTTATATGATGAATGCAATATTGATGGTGAATCGAAGAGTTTCTATGATATACGACAGATTAATGTTGGTGAAATGAATGTGGCTGAATTGGAGAACATTAATGTTATTCCAACTGAGCTACAATCGGATCACAACATTAATCCTGAAGTATCTAGTGGAATTTCTTCTGTTGAGTGTGACTATAATGTGATGCATGAACAGAGGATTCATAACGAAATACAACAAACAGACGTTGCAGAATTAGATATTGCCAATATGGGAAATAGCAATGTTGTCCCATATGAACAATATGTAAAGCACAATGCCGAAGTTGTTGTATCAAGTGATACATCCTCTGTTGATGATAATATGTGTGAACTAGATATGTACACTGCTGCTGCACCTGATGACACTCTGACCACTAGGATTAATATTCTTAAGGATCAAGTAAGGTGTTATGAACAACGTGCAAAATTTGAACATACTGAACATGTAAAACCCGAAAATCGGTCTTTCCTAAAATTCCCATACAATTTGAAATTTTCATAAGTTTGAGCACTAAACCTAACTACATGTACTTTGTAATTTGTAACCACAAAATATGAAACTTTTACTTAAGTATTTATACAAATTGACACAACATGTTCTAAAAATAAAAGTATCACACATTGTCAAGTCATGGGCCGAATTTTTTAGAAATGTGCATAACTTTTAACAAATTAAAAGGAGGATAAATATATAACTGTTTTGAATAGATCCTGGTCTTGTGGTCCTCCATATTACTCGACCCAACTTCCCCATAATACTCCCCCACTCACTCTAAATCTACAACTGTAAATCTTATTCCATAAACACATACTTAACCCTAGCAAGAAGTGATGGCACAATATATCTCCTCTTCATTCGATCACAAGGAGGCATTTACAAAAGCTTGAAAGGGTTTCTGATTCGTGGGTACCTAGGTGGTTCAGAGAGGTGATTCTGGTTCGTGATTATTAGTACGAGGTGGTGGTTTAATCGTGGTCATCTGGTTCGAGAAGGGTTGGTTTAAGTTGTTTCGAATTCGGTTTTGATTGTGGGTCATGGTTCCTTATTTTCTTCCCTAGTCGATCACCAAGGGTATTGTGACTCATCCTTTTGTCATTATCTTCTCATTTGATCTCTTATTAAGCTTATAAAACATGTAACATGAAGACATATGAATCATACGGAGTAGGCATGCATAATTAAGAATCGATGTCACATAAAATCATAAACATTGACACATAAAATAATGATTTGAAAGCTTTGTATATCGACCTATAATCTATTTCTTTTCGAATCTGTTATACGAATAACTTATATAAGTCACACATAAAATAATGTATAGACGAATCATGTGAGTGTCGAACTCGTTCTGTTGTGAGTCATATGAAATCAGTCGCAAGGCACACTTTTGCCTGGTTATTAAACAATTGTTTTGATCTCTAAAATATGCATTAAAGACCTTGTAATATAAACTAAAGAATGAAGAAAATGCATGCATGTTTCGATATATATTTGAATTCGACCTAAACCTGTTTTGAATGAATCTTATATGAAACTTGTTATACCAGTACATGCTCACATACACATGATGAATAGATGAAATCGTACACTAAATATTCAAACATCTATATATATATATATATATATATATATATATATATATATATATATATATATATATATATATATATATATATATATATATATATATATATATACACACACTTTACATGGAAACATGAGATATAAAATTATAAATGTCGAATTCAGTTGAAGATATACCTGTTTCAAATCGGCAGTGATATACATAATTGATTTGGTCGTAGAGCATGCATACTATATACATTATATGACTAAAAATCTGGTTATAAGCTTAAAGAAATAGATATGGGGCGTATGTATTCAGTCGTGTGGGTGAGGACTTGACTTTGTGTGATTTATGTGATGTTTGTGCTCACGAAATTGAGTCGGTGTGTGTGTTTAATGTGTGACATATAGGTCTGTAAACATGTAGAGATATGGTGTGTGGGTTAACTACTAGTTGGAATGCATGCATGTATAACATGTATAAAACAAATGTAAAATGTATGTGAGTGTATACGTGTGAGTGTGGGTCATCAGATCTGAAATGAGTTTAGAATTCTAGATTGCTTGCCTTGTTCAAATAAGTGTGTGTCACTTTTATATTTTTGTCGAGTCATATACTTGTGTGGGTAATTATGGGATGATAACGAGGTGTTAAAAACAGGTTAGGAACTGAACTAAATGGTTAACAGTATTTGTCGTGAATTGATTAAAGTCTTGGGGTCGCTTTGGGTTTTGTTTGGTCTCATTAAAGAGTACCGAGAAGGAGTAAAGGTTTAGTGTCTTGTTGGTCATGTGGGGTTAATAAGAAACGTGTCTAAGTAACTAATAAATCGGCTAAGTACTAAAGTGGTCATTTAATTGAATTAAGTTCAATATTAACCATAAACTTTGATAATTTACACTTATAACCCTAAACTATTATATTGGTCATTTTTAACTCTTAAATACATTTAATTGTCAATTATAACCTTAAGGTATTAAATTACTATTTAAGGAGACTTACTAAATTTGGAAACTTGTTAATTCGGGAAAATTACTAAAAATGAAAAGTTACTTAATTTGGAAAGTTACTAAAAATGAAAAGTTACTAAACATAGAAAGAAACCTAAAATGAGTAATCTGATCTAAAATGAGCTTATTAATAATAAGATGATCGTTAATCCGTGTAGATTCGCTGAAGACGGAGTAACTTCCGATTCTTGTGTTTTCTGATATGATTTCATTTACGGTTTGAGGTACAGGTATTCTATCCCTTTTCAGTAGGGACTTCTCATGACTTTCTTTCGATCCTTGACACTGATAAGATTCCCTTCAGTATGCCATTGCTATGTTCCCTATTTGATATGATTGATATGATCCATTTGATATGATTCGTTGATATTATCTATTTGATATGAGCCTTGCTATGATACCTCTGATTCGATTCTGATTTGCTATCCACTTTGATTATGATTATGTGATTGTGAGATTCTGTTATATTATGCTCTGGGAGCATTTTGTTCTGTCATGCTCTAGGAGCATTTTGTTTTGGATAGCCTTGCTTTTTTTGTTCTGATATCTTCTGTTCTGATGCCCAAGTTTTTAGTCTACTCATGGAGGTACCATGGGCGTGTCATTGAGGCACTAATGGCATGACACTATCTGGGGCGGTGTGATTAGTCCCCGGCGTCCCCGTCTGATTATGATATGATATGAGATCTCTTGGCCACTTTGTATATGATTTGTTTATGGGGGGCGTATGGATGCATCCTAGGATTTGTTTTGATATGATATGATATGATATGATACGATTTGGTTTGGTGACTGGTTGTACATGCCTTGTACCCCTTTCACGTCTGGTACTTGGAGGTCGCGCCTCTATGTACACCCTATGAATTGACGGATATATGATTATGTGATTAGACCTATTCGAGTGTCTCTGGTAGGTCGGCTCATGGCTTTCCTTTATTTCTTTTGTCCATTCGAGTGTCTCTGGTGGACAAGCCTTTGTTGATACGTGCTCTTTGATTCTGGTTACTATATTATTCATATTATCACTTGACTCTTCATACTCATTATTCATTTGACTTATGATATTTCTTCAGTTATCGTTGATCTCTTATGCATTTGACAGATGACATTCGTTTCAGCAGGAGCTTATGATTTCTTTTCTTATACTTATATACGTTCCGATTATTCGTTTTGTTATATATCTGTTCACTGGGCTTTTTAAGCTCAGCCGCATTTCTTTTCCTGCGGCAGGTTTTAGGTTGGAAGCTGGGTTTTGGTGAAGAGTGCATAGTAGCGTTAGTGGACTATCCCGATGATTAGAAGCCCATTTACATCTGGACTAGACTTGGATCTGGATTCGATTAGATTTTGTTTAGATTTGTATTTCTTCCTGTATTGAGTTAGTATTTCTTTTGTAACCTTAGAATACCTTTGTAACTTTATGATTATAAGTCTTCCGCTTGCGTTTTCTGATTTGGCACCATAATGTGACATTTTGACCCTTGTTGGGTTGGGGTGTTACAATTATGGTATCAGAGCTCAGGCTGTGACTTGTAGTACATAAGTTATGGCCTGTGAAGTTTTGGACCCTTAGGTTTGCACTTTAGGAGCTTACGGGATAACCTTAGAAGGGTTTGCTCTAGGTTTCTCCCCTTAAGAACCTTAGCATGACCGGTGAGGATTGGGTAGATTATATGATAAGACTTTAGTTAGTTATCTTGCTTCCGCATCACTCTGATTTATGCCTCTGCTTTTAGTTAAGTCCTTATAAGATCATTCATTCCGGAGATTTAGAAGATTTATCAGTATACGCAACATAAGTTTAGAATGCCCTATAGGTTTCCTTTTATGAAATTTTCACATTCTTGTAAACTTCAATCGATGCCTTTTCGTCTGTTCAGAGAATTCGCATACATATGAATCCGATTTGTTCGACACATTCTGCGGCCTTCCTTACTTTGCTCTTTCTGCAGTATTAATTTTGCCCTACCTATTCTATTTCTATGATAATCTTGTGACCTTCCATCATGAATATCTGATTTTTTCGATGCGCTTGGAGATATTTGAAGATGAATTTAATTTTGCTAATCTGTTTACGTTGGAGATGTTCGATTCGATATCACCCTGGATATGGATTTGTTGACTGAATTATATTTGTCATCCTTTTCTATTTGTGCAACTAAAAATTCTGCACCATGGTTCCCAACTTGGTAAACAATTATAATCACCCTTGTTTTGAAAACTCATACGTTAATCCCTCGCGATTGTGAAGATACTTCGTTTGATGAATCTCGCCTTGAGAGTTATTCGGTTGCTTGAAATTTCGCGATGTGTTCATTGATGAACTACTAAGATTATCATCCAAACGTGAAGTTGTTTTGATCTGGTTATGAGAATTTGTTTAGTCACGACTCGAGATATAATATGATTGCAATAAAGGCATGTGTATGTGATGCAAGTATTATGACGCCTGGCCAACGTGATAATAGTTACGTCATATAACTTGAACTTATTGGGATTATATGGTATTTTGAGCAGTGCCTGAGAAGAGTAAGTTGGTTGATTCAGAAACTTTATCCATATAAGAGTGGCATTTGCTTAATTCTGATACTCCGTTGGGAATGACATCAGTAGAGGGGAAAGAATTGAAGAGCCAGCTTCTAGGAAATAGTTTCATCTGTGTAAGTGTGTATCTTTGATGATAGCATGAAGTTGTGGATTGAATTTTGGAAGCTAAATCGTATCATGTTTCGTGTAAAGGAGCGAGATGTTCCTAGAATTTATTTTCGTATTCGTTATGATCTCTATGAGCGTTGGGATGCAAATTGTATTGGCTACTGCTCCAACTATTCCTATGAATTTTATGAATCGTGTCTTTCATGAATACTTGGACAAATTGTCATAGTATGACATATTGGTATGTTCAGAGACGAAAGAGAAACACGAGAATCATCTTCGTACTTTGTGTTGACATTTCTACGTTAGAAGAAGCTCTGTGTGATATTTTCGAAGAGTGACTTTTGTGGGAGGAAGAACGAGAGGAGAATTTCGAAGAACTAGAAAGAGATTTGTTTCTACTTCAGAAGGAGACTTAGCTAGGTTCTTATGTAACACGGGATGATTTCTGGTAATTCATCAATACATCTAGAACCATAGGAGGTGAACTACCCGACGCATGAATTGAGGCAGACGTGAAGAAGCTCAGGAGCAAGACGATAGAAGATTAGCTATGTTAGAAGATGGAGGGAAGCAGTTTTGAAGTAAAGCACATAGTTCTATTAACTCTATTCATCTTAGTTGTACTAATATGTATAGAGGCTTGAAGCAGGAGCTGGACGGGATGGTATGAAGCCGGTGGTGACTACATTGGTGATTCCAGTGCACAGGAGGAAGAACAACATGAATTGAGTTGCAGTGGATCGTGTGAGTAGGACGGATCGTTTGGAATATCGATAGAGATTTCTTTCGGCAGAAGATCATTCAAGCTACATAGCGCACCTGAAGTGATCGTGACAGAGAATCGCATTTTACAGCACACTTTCAGAAGAGGTACAGAAGAATATGGGGATTTGACTCGGGATGTTAGTACAACTTCTCATCTTCAGACGGATGAACAGAGATAATAACTATTTAAACTTGGAAGATGTGTGTTGAGCAGGAATTTTGACAAGTGTTTAGTTTGGTCGTGTTTGGTTACTAAGGAAAGATAGCTTACAAGTGACAAGAGGTTCATTTAGGATTTTGTATGAATGAAGATGTGGAATATCTTTGGTTGGGATAAGGCCGGAGAGCTACTTACTGAAGGTTCAGAGTCGATTACAACAACTAGTAGATTAATTATTATTATGGAAAGGGAATTTGGAATTTAGACTAGGAGTTGTGTGTTCCGTATGATTATTCTGCACAGAAGAGTTAGACGTCTTAGCATTTGAGGAAGTCTGGTTCGCGACGCGTTAGATCTTGGATTCATTCTTATCCCTATGATTATTCTACATATTCTGTTATGCCTTCTAATACGCTTTGATACTCTGATTTGTGATTATGATCGTCAGTACGAATTTATTATCCAGCTCTTTATAAGACTCTTGATATTTGATGATTCAATTTGTGCTACTCCGGCTTTGGCAAGTTCCCTTGTTCGTTCAGAATTTAGTAGGAGTTTATGAAGATTTATCATTTAGTACTATCTTTGTGCTTGCCTCGTAGGTATATGTGTTTCGTGTATCTCCTTGTGAGATTTTAACTATCATCTGTCATCTGCTACGTATTTGTTTCGCATTCGTTGGATCCGATTTATTACTATTGGTGTTCTGTGGAGAGCCTGGGGCTATCCGAGTTTGTCGAGATCGAGTCATGAGAAATTTTCTGTTTGTGAAGATTCTGTTGGAAGGACCTCTCCGAGCGTGAGGTTAATTGTGATGTTCTTTTGTTAATTGCTACTTCTCCATCTAACTTTTGTGACTTCAATTTTCGTGGACGAAAAATTTTCTTTTAGTGTGGAAGAATTGTAAAACCTGAAAATCGGTCTTACCTAAAATTCCATACAATTTGAAATTTTCATAAGTTTGTACACTAAACCTAACTACATGTACTTTGTAATTTGTAACCACAAAATATGAAACTTTTACTTAAGTATTTATACAAATTGACACAACATGTTCTAAAAATAAAAGTATCACACATTGTCAAGTCATGGGCCGAATTTTTTAGAAATGTGCATAACTTATAACAAATTAAAAGGAGGATAAATATATAACTGTTTTGAATAGATCCTGGTCTTGTGGTCCTCCATATTACTCGACCCAACTTCCCCATAATACTCCCCCTCTCACTCTAAATCTACAACTGTAAATCTTATTCCATAAACACACACTTAACCCTAGCAAGAAGTGACGGCACAATATATCTCCTCTTCATTCGATCACAAGGAGGCGTTTACAAAAGCTTGAAATGGTTTCTGATTCGTGGGTACCTAGGTGGTTCAGAGAGGTGATTCTGGTTCGTGATTATTAGTACGAGGTGGTGGTTTAACCGTGGTCATCTGGTTCGAGAAGGGTTGCTTTAAGTTGTTTCGAATTCGGTTTTGATTGTGGGTCGTGGTTCCTTATTTTCTTCCCTAGTCGATCACCAAGGGTATTGTGACTCATCCTTTTGTCATTGTCTTCTCATTTGATCTCTTATTTGTAACAATTCGCAATTTCAGGTTAATTACTATTCCCGGAAAAATTTACTATTCACTTTTACTATTCATTTTACTATTCACTGTTACTATTCATTTTTCCCGAAATTCTCCCGAAAGTTGATTTTTATTTCATATTCTCGAGTGATAAATCATTTCCATGGCAAATTAGATGTTTGACATTCGTCAGATCATTTTCGTGAAAGTTATTAAGGAATTACACGTTTTAGGGTAAAACGTCATTCAGAAATTCCATGCACAACGAAATTCGACCCCGTCAGGTGACCCCACATCAGAAAAATGTTTGATACACTCATGATTTATTTGAGAATAAATCATGACTGAGAAAAATATGACCAGAATAAACCTCGGCCGTGAAAAACTAGAATTTTCAGTTTTAAGCGTTTTTACTCAACCGTAACCCTAGCCTATACCTGCACCGCGTTTCTAAGATGATTTGAGTTTTTAACTTATTAGAATAAGTCAACATATTTTTCCCTCCTCCATTGACCAAAAATCATCCCTTGATGTTATAAGTCATTTCGTGATTTTTAGGCTTACGGTTTGATGTCTAAAAGACATTTAATACCAACCGACACTAGACTGAGCCCAGTCTAGACATTATAAATCATTTTAAATCATTTATATCATATTAGAAAAGTAACATTTTACTTTTCTCAATTTTACGCAATATTCGTACATTTTACGTATTACCCGTTTTAAACCCGTGTTTCCAGTTTTAGCAGGGTTTTACCACCCAAATGGAACCTACCACCCATTTTATATTTTATTATGGGACATATGGACATGTCTAACAAAACTTTAAAGTTTCATAATTTTACGACACCCGGTTTTACGTTTTGAGGCCTAATCATTTACGGTTGGCATTTCCCGGAGTCAAAACTAAGCAAATAACTTAGGATAATATCAAGCCAAGCCAACTCACCTTTCCTACCTCTTGCAAACCGCCATTAGGGGGGGGGGGGAGTCACCCTTGGTGTGGCTTGATCCTAGGCAATGTTGCCTTGGATGAGTTACATGTGTTGAAGCTTGTTAAGAAAGCTTTGACTAGTCATGAAATGTAACCTCCTCATGGACCTATAAATACTCCCTCCCCTCCCATGTTTGCCGTCTACCTCCAACACCAAAACCATTCACACTTAGCTTTATTTCTTCCAAATTCAAGCAAGGTTCAAGAGCTAGTTCAAGATAGAAACCCTAGGGTGATCTTAGGTTACCAAAACACTTCCAAACCCTAATATACTTGGTGATTTCTCTTGAGTTTAAATCCACTCAATTCACCTCAACTTTTATTACATCTCTTTCAAGAATACCAAGGGTAGAAAGATTGCATGAAGTGAAAAGGGTTGAAGCAAGTCTATCAAAGTCCATTTCCTTACTTGTTACTTCCTTTCTTTATTAGAAAGCCAAAAGTTGTAAGCCTAAACCTAACATGCTTCTTGTTAATTAATCATGTTCATATCATTTACATGTTATTCTTGCTATATTATGTCTTGTATGAATGTCCATGGTGTATAAAAATGAGTAAAAGATGTTGTTATAATGGATTGTTACAATAAGTTACTAAAACAAGCAAACTAGTGACTTTCTTGGTAAGACCTGATCAAAATGGTAAAAATTTGATATTGGATTATTACATATTACAGTAGAGGACTTAACAAGGAAACCGTAGCAACTTGAACCACCTAAAACGAGTATACGAGTCAAAAGTTACGCCCATTTGAAGTTACCAAAGATTTCCGGCAAAACTGCCTAAAATGTTTCTGTGACAGAACCTAAAACACGCAAAAAGAGGCCTTTCTGGTCCGATTCATGAAAAAGTTAAAACACAAAAGTTGTCCGGAATCACGTTTTCGTTTAGGTACAAAGAAGCTCGAGCCTTGAAAACGCTTTCTGAGTGAGAAATTTCTCAGTTTCTTAACAGCTATTTACATATTTATAAGACACTAGATTATGGTTATATTCTAAAAGGAACAAGAGGTCTTATGACCTATAATCAAGACCACCACCATGGCTAGAGCCAAGGTTGTGTCTCATGACCTTGGAACAAGGACCAAAGGTCATGGCTAGGCCA
This sequence comes from Artemisia argyi, assembly GCA_030686995.1. NCBI lineage: Eukaryota > Viridiplantae > Streptophyta > Magnoliopsida > Asterales > Asteraceae > Artemisia > Artemisia argyi. The sequence continues at coordinate 25,814,169 of CM060705.1, forward strand.
TGACGAAATGACCATACCAACTTACATAGGCGAAAACATGAAACAATGAATTAGGCGATAACTTGAACAAGCAATTTGGATCTACTTCACTTAAAAAGGAACCATGAGATATTACAAAGAGAAAATGGTCATACAAGACTTATGAAACTACCCCTAATAACAATCTTCATGTACTAATAAACTTTCCTAAGTTTATTCAAATATCGGAAATGTAACTTTTCGGATCAAAACTTATATCTATATATTTTATCAACTACTACAATAGTAGGGAGCCTCATGTGAGGAGTTCATTATGTAAGCCGTCGAGATGAGTTGTGGATTTACGAGTTAAAGTGTCCTGGCTCCTCGAACGCTTACTAACATGACTTCTGAATTATGTCGGCCCGAACGGTAGTAAACGATATACAAAACATACATGTTCATGAATCTTTTCTTTCAAAGACTTACAATATACATCATACTACATCATGGACTATAATGCAAGATATATATATAGGCACTCCGTTATATTCTTTACTCAAATCCTAAGTCGCAACATTCTATTATAGGTTGCTCGTAGAAACCTACACGATCCAACCATCACCTTCATTACTTGCTATCCTACTTAAGGTGAGTTCATAGCCCCACTTTACATTACTTCAATGTTTTACAAACCCTTGGGGGGAATACATGCTACTTTTAAACCGAACACAATGCTTTGAAACTGTATGCTGCCTGATTGTTTTATTATTACTAAGTACCTACCTTGCCAATCCTAGGCCCCTATCATGAACCATTTAATCACTAGAATTAGTGAGCGCGAGTATTGTGAATAGGCCTATTGGGATTGACGAATCCCATTTGTTTGAGCAGATTAGTTCAAACGAATGCACTATATTTGAACATTAAGTATGACGGCAAAGTACTTACCGGGGCAACAAAACCGCCGATTGATATTGGTACCCGTTAACGTATTGGTTGCATGAGCTTAGTATATAATAATAACTGTTTTGTTTTCTAACATGAGTATGAGTCTAATTAACTCTTACTACCAACATATTGTGTTCAACCATTAAACAAACTCTATGAATTTCACTCAACCTTTGTGTTGACCTCTTAAGCATGTATTTCAGGTCCATGATAATCAAGAATGGAGCGGAAGGGCACGTACCGAAGGAAGAAGGCTATAAACTATTATGTCATTCGATAAAAACATCAAAGACTTTATATTGATGTATTTTGAAACATGGAACCTTTTGGGACCTTACTATGTAAACTCTGATATATTTGAATAAATATGAATGACAACTTTTTTTATTACGACTCGGTTAGAGATCGTTTTCTATTATTATGACTGTTGTGCCGTCGAGTAACACCCAAGTTGAATTCCGCTGCATCATGAATTGGGGGTGTTACATTATTAAGCTTATAAAACATGTAACATGAAGACGTATGAATCGTACGGAGTAGGCATGCATATTTAAGAATCGATGTCACATAAAATCATAAACATTGACACATAAAATAACGATTTGAAAGCTTTGTATATCGACCTATAATCTATTTCTTTTCGAATCTGTTATACGAATAACTTATATAAGTCACACATAAAATAATGTATAGACGAAGCATGTGAGTGTCAAACTCGTTCTGTTGTGAGTCGTATGAAATCAGTCGCAAGGCACTCTTTTGCCTGGTTATTAAACAATTGTTTTGATCTCTAAAATATGCATTAAAGACCTGGTAATATAAAATAAAGAATGAAGAAAATGCATGCATGTTTCGATATATATTTGAATTCGACCTAAACCTGTTTTGAATGAATCTTATACGAAACTTGTTATACCAGTACATGCTCACGTACACATGATGAATAGATGAAATCGTACACTAAATATTCAAACATCTATATATATATATATACACTTTACATGGAAACATGAGATATAAAATTATAAATGTCGAATTCAGTTGAAGATATACCTGTTTCAAATCGGCAGTGATATACATAATTGATTTGGTCGTAGAGCATGCATACTATATACATTATATGACTAAAAATCTGGTTATAAGCTTAAAGAAATAGATATGGGGCGTATGTATTCAGTCGTGTGGGTGAGGACTTGACTTTGTGTGATTTATGTGATGTTTGTGCTCACGAAATTGAGTCGGTGTGTGTGTTGAATGTGTGACATATAGGTCTGTAAACATGTAGAGATATGGTGTGTGGGTTAACTACTGGTTGGAATGCATGCATGTATAACATGTATAAAACAAATGTAAAATGTATGTGAGTGTATACGTGTGAGTGTGGGTCATCAGATCGGAAATGAGTTTAGAATTCTAGATTGCTTGCCTTGTTCAAATAAGTGTGTGTCACTTTTATATTTTTGTCCGAGTCATATACTTGTGTGGGTAATTATGGGATGATAACGAGGTGTTAAAAACAGGTTAGGAACTGAACTAAATGGTTAAGAGTATTTGTCGTGGATTGATTAAAGTCTTGGGGTCACTTTGGGTTTTGTTTGGTCTCGTTAAAGAGTACCGAGAAGGAGTAAAGGTTTAGTGTCTTGTTTGTCGTGTGGGGTTAATAAGAAATGTGTCTAAGTAACTAATAAATCGGCTAAGTACTAAAGTGGTCATTTAATTGAATTAAGTTCAACATTAACCCTAAACTTTGATAATTTACACTTACAACCCTAAACTATTATATTGGTCATTTTTTAACTCTTAAATACATTTAATTGTCAATTATAACCTTAAGGTATTAAATTACTATTTAAGGAGACTTACTAAATTTGGAAACTTGTTAATTCGGGAAAATTACTAAAAATGAAAAGTTACTAAATTTGGAAAGTTACTAAAAATGAAAAGTTACTAAAAATAGAAAGAAACCTAAAATGAGTAATCTGATCTAAAATGAGCGTATTAATAATAAGATGATCGTTAATCCGTGTAGATGCACTGAAGAAGGAGTAACTTCCGATTCTTGTGTTTTCTGATATGATTTCATTTACGGTTTGAGGTACAGATATTCTATCCCTTTTCAGTAGGGACTTCTCATGACTTTCTTTCGATCCTTGACACTGATAAGATTCCCTTCAGTATGCCATTGCTATGTTCCCCATTTGATATGATTGATATGATACATTTGATATGATTCGTTGATATTATCTATTTGATATGAGCCTTGCTATGATACCTCTGATTTGATTCTGATTTGCTATCCACTTTGATTATGATTATGTGATTGCAAGATTCTGTTATATTATGCTCTGGGAGCATTCTGTTCTGTCATGCTCTAGGAGCATTTTGTTATGGATAGCCTTGCTTTGTTTGTTCTGATATGTTCTATTCTGATGCCCGAGTTTTTAGTCTACTCATGGAGGTACCATGGGCGGGTCATTGAGGCACTAATGGCATGACACTATCTGGGTCGGTGTGATTAGTCCCCGGTGTCCCCGTCTGATTATGATATGATATGAGATCTCTTGGCCACTTTGTATATGATTTGTTTGTGGGGGGCGTATGGATGCATCCTAGGATTTGTTTTGATATGATATGATACGATTTGGTTTGGTGACTGGCTGTACGTGCCTTGTACCCCTTTCACGTCTGGTACTTGGAGGTCGCCCCTCTATGTACACCCTATGAATTGACGGATATATGATTATGTGATTAGACCTATTCGAGTGTCTCTGGTAGGTCGGCTCGTGGCTTTCCTTTATTTCTTTTGTCCATTCGAGTGTCTCTGGTGGACAAGCCTTTGTTGATACGTGCTCTTTGATTCTGGTTAGTATATTATTCATATTATCACTTGACTCTTCGTACTCATTATTCATTTGACTTATGATATTTCTTCAGTTATCGTTGATCTCTTATGCATTTGACAGATGACATTCGTTTCAGCAGGAGCTTATGATTTCTTTTCTTATACTTATATACGTTCCGATTATTCGTTTTGTTATATATCTGTTCACTGGGCTTTTTAAGCTCAGCCGCATTTCTTTTCCTGCGGCAGGTTTTAGGTTGGAAGCTGGGTTTTGGTGAAGAGTGCATAGGAGCGTTAGTGGACTATCCCGATGATTAGAAGCCCATTTACATCTCGACTAGACTTGGATTTGGATTCGATTAGATTTTGTTTAGATTTGTATTTCTTCCTGTATAGAGTTAGTATTTCTTTTGTAACCTTAGAATACCTTTGTAACTTTATGATTATAAGTCTTCCGCTTGCGTTTGTATGTTCTGATTTGGCACCATAATGTGACATTTTGACCCTTGTTGGGTTGGGGTGTTACATAACGTGAACAAAAGATGGATTGGCAAATGAAGGCATATATAACTGAACATAATTTAAAGGAAGATGCATTAAAACAAGAAATAAAATCTGTTCAGAATCAACTTGATCAAGTTGTTAAGGAAAAATTGGAAATTCAAGAGAGTTTAAGTGTGCTAAAAGGCGAATTTAAAGAAAAAGAAACTAAAATTCTAAATGAATTTTCCAACCTTAAGGAGTTGAAAAACAAGCTTGAAAATAAGTTATACATGCAAGGTCAAACCATTCAAACAACTAAAATGGTTCAAAAGCACATGAAAATTAGAGATAAGCATAGTGACAAGGATTTAGGTGTGCCTAAAACGAATTTCCTTAAGAGCGTTAGAGCCACTCAACCGGCCCTGTATGATGCCAAAGTTATGCTTACCCCTAATCATGCTCCCCCTAATAGTTGGTCTGATAAAGAAATGGATGATCTTGAGTCTGCCAATAGAGAGAAATTTGATAATAAAATGAAAGATTCCAAGTGCATTAAACACCGTGTCATTGTTAAACCCCATGATTATTATGAACAAAACCGAGTGACTGTTTTTGCACCTCATACTAAGTTAACACCAGAAGAGGTATTTTGGCCATTAGATGTTGATAAAATGAAAACTGATGAACTTAAGGCCAGGATTCCTCAAAAACTTGCTGCCCCAATGGTGTATCCCCCCAATACACCAATGCACTTAGTTCAGTTGACACTTCCCATGCAATGTAAAACTCTAATTGGCATATATGTCCTCTATCAAATGTTCACTGACTTTGATAGAACTCTAATTTGCATCACGCCAACGGGAATTAGAGAGGGTGAAAGGGGTTTTGAGCTCACTAAAGAGTGCTATTTAACTGAAGTTATCCCATTTTTTAAACTAATCAAAGAACACTTCGAGGGTCTAAGACAGTTCCTTGATGGTGAACTGAAAGAAATGAAAGAAGTGTTTAAAAACATGGAAAATGTTGACATAAATAATGTCTTAAAACATTGTTAGCATATTAACAATGTCTCTATGTTTTGATAATTACAAAGCATAAACTCATTAATCTAAAACTTATGACGTAAACAAGTTTTTAGTGCTTAATATTTGTCTTTGCTTCCATATCACTTAAGGTATGAATAAACAAAGGGTTTATTACATTTCATGATCAAAAGAAATTTTTCTAATCACTAGAATTTTTATAAAATGTATTAAACATCTTATATCTTTTACAAAATTACTTTTGGAATTAAAAGAATATGTTTATTTCATTATAAATATATGATTTCAAATTTCCAACCAAAAATGGAAAATTCTATCCAGGAAAATATTCCCCACTAAAAGACAAGAAAAACCAATGTTCTGAAGGGGCGGCCCCCTAAATTCCTTAGGCAGCCCCCTTAATCATTAAGGGGACCGGCCACGCTCCAGAACAGTATTTTTCTCCCCTATAAATACTGGTTCACTCCTCAGAATTTTCTCACCTTTTGCACTTCTAAACTTTCTGATCTAGATCCAAATCTCTATTCTCTTATCCTTTGATCATAAGTGTATAATTCTTTGTTTCAAAGTGATCCAACCTTCATCCCCTTAAGTGCAAGAGAAGAATATTTCTATCCCTCAAGACAAGAAGTATTACAACTTGTTGTGATCTCCACATCCAAGTTGTTGGTGCATCATCAAAGATCATTTACATTATTCTTTGTGAAGATTGTTGTGAATATTTGATTGTAGATAGTTGTGTTAGATATAGATTGTGTGATTAGTTAGTAGCTTGGTGTGAAGGAGAAAAGCAAGGAACTAGATTGGTGTGAAGAAGATAGGTGTGGAGTAGTTAGTTGTGAAGTAGATTGATTTGAAGAAGTTGTGACTTAGGTGTGACGAAGTTGTGGTGTGAAAAGTGGTGTGTAAATTGGTGTGTACGGTTTTCTCCGCCATAAGGGAGCTTGTTGATATAGTGAAGAAAACTCTCGAGTTAGGTGCTCGGGTAGTAGAGTAAGGCAAGGAAGGTGTCCTTGTAGCCGAACCACTATAAATCTCTTGTCTCGCGGTTCGATCTTTCCATCTCTTACTTATTTCATTACTTATCATTGTAATATATTGTGTAGTGTTAATTGTTTATATTGTACAAGACTTGAGATCACATATTATCGAATCTAAGTTTTTAAAAGCTAAGTAAACTCTAAAACTATTTTTATAACAAATTAAAAAGACGTAAAACTATTCAACCCCCCTTCTAGTTTTCCACAATTGGTATCAGGAGCCACGTCTAGCAAGATTTTAAAAATATATTGCATTTTAAAACTTGTAACGATCTATAGAATCTAAAAAATATTTAGAAGGGCAATCTATGCAAAGACCACCACTATTTGAAAGTGATGGATTTTTATATTGGAAAAATAGATTCGAAACGTATGTGAAATCAAAAGATCTTGATCTTTGGCATATTATTACCTTTGGTGATTTTCCTCCTATTCAATATAATGTTGAAACTAAAATGAATGAAATTGTATCTTTTGAAGAACAAAATGATGATTTGAAAAAGAAATTAGCAAAAAATAATGAGGCTAAAATGGTAATTTATAATGCGTTACCACGTAAAGAATATGAAAGAATTTTTATGTGTAAAACCGCCAAAGAAATTTGGGATTCTTTACTAATTACTCACCAAGGTAATAGCCAAGTCAAAGATAATAAAATAGATCTTCTTATACAACAATATGAACAATTTACGATTCCGGAAGAGGAATCAATTGATAATGCTTTTGCTAAGTTTAACACTATCATCACAAGTTTAAAAGCACTTGATGAGACATTTTCTAGTAAAAATTGTGTTAGGAAATTTCTTAGGGCATTGCATCCAAAATGGCAAGCTAAGGTCACGGCAATTGAAGAATCAAAGAACTTGATGACGTTATCACTAGATGAACTAATTGGCAACTTGAAGGTTCATGAAGAAATCATAAGAAGAGATTCGGAAACGGTCAAAGTCAAGAAAGAACAAACCAAATCCATTGCTCTAAAAGCCAAAAAGGAACCTAGTGATGATGATGATTCAAGTGACGAAAGTGAAGACGAAAAATATGCAATGGCCGTAAGAGAATTCAAGAAGTTCTTCAAGAGACGAGGAAGATTCACTAGATCATCACGAGACGAAAGAAAAGCATTCCGAAGGAATAGAAGTGACAACTACGGGAAAAGAAAGTGCTTTTGATGTGGAAGTCCAAATCACCTCATTAGCGAATGTCTAAAGCCACCGGGTTATGAAAGTCAAGGTGCTTTTGTTAGTGGAACATGGAGTGATAGTGACAAAGAAGAAGTTGAAAAGCCAAGAGACGAAAAGTGTTTTATGGCAAAAGAAACCGATGAAATATGTTTAGGAATTGACTTAGAACCTGACGAATGGATCAAAGATAGCGGATGTTCGAGGCACATGACGGGGAACCGCAAGCCATTCTCTACATACAAGGCATACAATGGAGGTAACGTTATTTTCGGTAGTGACTTACGTGGAAAAATCATTGGCAAAGGTACGATTTCTCAAGACTCACTTACTATTGAAAATGTAGAGCATGTAGATAAATTAATATATAACTTGCTTAGTGTAGGACAAATATGTGATAATAAATGTAGAGTCACATTTACCGAAGATGATAGCGAAATAGTTAAGAATGGAAAAATTATAGGTAGAGGAATTAGGAAAGGTGGCATATATGTTATGAAACTAGGAAACAAACCTGAGGATAGGATATGCCTAACGACCCTAGATGAAAACTCTACACTGTGGCATAGGAGATTAGGACATGCTAACATGCAACAAATACAATCTTTGGCCTCTAAGGAATTAGTTAGAAATTTGCCTAATCTAAAATATGACAAGCATTTTTGTGATGCATGTAAAATTGGAAAACAAGCTCATGCTAGTCACAAAGCTAAGAATATAGTATCCACTACTAGGTGCCTAGAATTATTACATATGGATCTTTTTGGTCCATCCGCTGTGCGGAGCTATGGAGGAAACAAATATACCTTAGTAATAGTAGATGACTACTCACGATACACGTGGACTAGGTTTTTAAGTGACAAAACCCAAGCCTTTGAAAAATTTGAAATATTTAGTAAAATGATTCAAAATAAATTAGGATGCTCAATAGTTGCCATTAGGACGGACCATGGTAGGGAATTTGATAACGAAGTACAATTCGGAAGATATTGTGAGTTAAATGGAATATCTCACAATTTCTCCGCTCCTCGTACTCCTCAATCAAATGGTGTAGTAGAAAGAAAAAATAGGTCACTACAAGAAATGAGTAGAACTATGTTAAATGAACAATCCATCCCACAAAAATTTTGGTGTCACGCCGTAGATACATCAACTTGTATTTTAAATAGGGTATCAATTAGAAGAATTCTAGGAAAAACTCCTTATGAGTTATTAAGAGGTAGAAAACCAAACTTAAGCTACTTTAGGGTATTTGGAAGTAAATGCTATATTTTAAACACTAAGGACTATCTCACTAAGTTTGATCCAAAATCATATGAAGGAATATTTTTAGGATACCCACAAAATAGCAAAGCATATATAATACTTAACAAACACTCCATGAAAGTAGAAGAATCACTAAATGTAACATTTGATGAAATACCACCACCTCCTAAAATATTACCTTTAGAAGATGATGATTTAGTCGAAGATGAAGCTATTGAGGTTAGTAAAACAAAACCCATAGGAAAAGATAATGAAGACATTCACTTAGAAAATAACGAAACTGTTAATATTAAAGAATCTAGATCACATCCATTAGATAATATAATAGGACATCTTAACCAAAGAACCCTTAGGTCACAAGCTCAAGATAAAAACAATTTCTTTTGTTTCCTCTCAGCAATAGAACCTAAGAATATTAGCGAGGCTTTAAAGGATGAAAGTTGGGTTATAGCTATGCAAGAAGAATTAAATCAATTTAAGGCAAATGATGTTTGGGAATTAGTCCCAAATCCAAAGGATATGACCATCATAGGAACCAAATGGGTATATAGGAATAAGTTAGACGAGAATGGAATAGTTACTAGGAATAAAGCTAGGTTAGTTGCCCAAGGTTATAATCAACAAGAAGGAATTGATTATGACGAAACTTATGCCCCCGTAGCTAGACTAGAATCGATTAGGATATTACTTGCCAATGCTTGCGCCCTAGATTTTAAGTTATTCCAAATGGATGTGAAAAGTGCATTCCTTAACGGTTTTATCAATGAGGAGGTATATGTGGCACAACCTCCAGGATTCATTGACTTCGTAAAACCTGATTATGTTTATAAGTTAAAGAAAGCTTTGTATGGACTCAAACAAGCTCCCAAAGCTTGGTATGATCGATTAAATGCTTTTCTTATTAAACATGATTATTCCATGGGAATGGTAGATAACACTCTTTTCACTAAAAGGAAAGACCCAAATCTCATCATTGTCCAAATATATGTTGATGACATTATATTTGGATCGACTTGTCAAGACATGTGTGATGAATTTGCCAAAATCATGCATGATGAGTTTGAGATGAGTATGATGGGTGAACTTAACTTCTTCCTAGGATTACAAATAAAACAATTAGAAGATGGAATATTTTTTAACCAATCTAAGTACATTAAGGAAATGCTTAAGAAATTTGGCCTAGAAGACTCAAAATCCATGAAAACTCCCATGTCTACGAAGGTAAAACTCACAAAGGACGATGAAGGTGAGTCCGTAGATAACACCAAGTATAGAGGAATGATAGGTAGTTTACTATACTTGACGGCAAGTAGACCCGACATCATGTTTAGTGTCTGCCTTTGTGCCCGTTTTCAAGAGGATCCCAAAACCTCTCACCTAGAAGCGGTTAAGCGTATCTTCCGATACGTTAAAGGCACTATACACTTAGGATTATGGTATCCTAAGGAATCCAGCATAGAAACCATTGTCTATGCGGATTCGGATCATGCGGGAGACTACGTAGATAGAAAGAGCACTAGCGGTATTTGCACGTTTATGGGATGTTGTCTAACGTCTTGGTTTTCGAAGAAGCAAACCGCTCTTTCTATTTCTACCACCGAAGCCGAATATGTAAGCGCCGGAGAGGCATGTCAACAAGCACTATGGGTGAAACAAGCACTCATAGACTATGGCATCAGGTTAGAAAATGTCCCCATTATGTGCGATAAAAAAGGTGCGATAGATTTAAGTAAAAATCCTGTGCAACACTCTAGGACTAAACACATAGAAATACGTCACCATTTTCTTAGGGATAATGTACAAAAAGGAAATATATCTATAGAAAAGGTTGCATCGGAAGACAACATTGCGGATATATTCACAAAACCCCTTAAGCGTGAATTATTCAACCACTTGCGTTTAGGATTAGGAATGATGGAACAAGTTGACTAAATTATATTGAATTAAGTCAAATTTATACTTGCATGAAATTTATTTTTCTTCCATTTCATCTTTTCTGAGTCTAGGAATCTATTTCGCACAAAACTAAAGATTGAGAAGATTTATTTTCTTTGCATAAACCTTTTTGTAAAACTCAATCAATTTTCTCTAAAAATTATTCTCACAATCTAGGAATCACATGAAGATCATTTTCCTTGCATTGTTGACTAATTCTAAAAACATTGTATTTCAAAATCATGCATAAACTCTCACATAAATTGTCAAGGTATATAATCTAATATATGTCTTTGACATTCATGATCGAGCAAAAATTGAATCAAGGAGATCATTTGGATTGTTTCTTAGGATCATTATTTTTCTTTTTGCATCTAGAAGTCGAAACAATCACAACTCCACATTTGTTGCATATAGACACTCACTAGGACAAATTCACTAATAATGGTGTCATCTTGATCCATCACTAGTTTTTCACTCACTAATTGCCTTTGCCTTTAATCTAAGATAGGTGCCTTAGGAAGCTTAAGTGTGCTTGCCTTTACTTACCTCCTATTGCTTATTATGTGTTGATTATTTGCTCTTTTGCCTATGTGTTTTTGCATGCATGCTATATCTTGATTAGATTAGAATCTATATTGCCTAAGAGAATTGAACTTGCTTGAATTCTAATCCAAACACATAACCTTTCTACAAATTTTTTGCAAAAAACCCAATTCTGGCAACCTGGAAATCACCAGATGGGCGGCCCCCTTAATTTTGTAAGGCGGCCCCCTTAATCATTAAGGGGACCGCCCCCTAATTAAGGGGACCGGCCATCTGATGGTCGGGTTTACAGAATTTTTTCTGCTTTATAGCCCATTTCAAACTACATTTCCCAATCTTCACCAACACAATTTGTCCTAATCTCCCAAACAAACTTTATCCATCCATAAACACACAAATCTTACACTATAAATAACCCCAATCCTCAAAACTCTTTACTCATCCCTTCATGGCTTCTCCAAACAAACCCAAACCAAAAGCCTCAAGGCTTGCAAGAATGACGGAAAAACCCGTTTGGCGAAGAAAAAGCCCTCGAAACAAATCCATCATAACAAATGAAGTTGGATGTCATTCAACACCACCAACCACTTACTTCCCAAACTTTCCACCAAATTCACAAGGACGTTCATTTGATCCTACTTACAAACCATACAACATTGGCCAAACATCTTCCTTCATGCCAAATCACTCACCTCATCCTCAAATCCATTGTAATGATCCATACAAGGTTGATCAACCATCCCACTACAACTCCAACTACACAAACCCAATTCATCCATATCAACAAAATGACTTTCTCCACATTACCATGGAAAAGCAAAAGTTCCGTGATGAAATATCACAAATCCATGATCTTCGTGATCTCAATGCCATGCATCTTGCACAACGCAACAAAGGGCAACCTCCATCATCACCCTTTAACAATTGCCTTCCTCACTCTCTCAACTTGGATCAAGTTACAAACCACATTCACTATTGCCCTTGCTGCATCTTTCTCCAAAAACAAATCCTTTACTTGAGTGAAGATATTTCTTGGATTGAATATCTCCTCACTCGACCTCATCCCATTCCACCCCTAACACGATACAATATCGTAAGGGCCACCTCTTCCGCTCCATACCTCACTCCATATCCCTCTTCATCTAACAACTAAGCTTTATGCTTATGTTATCCTTCAAGCAAATAAAACAATCAACCATGAGTTTCAAGCAAGTCCAAGTGCTCTTTCTAGGCAATATAGGACTATGTCTTTTCATTTGTATTATTATGATTAATATGCCTTAAGCATATTAAATGTTGTAATGCTTTCTATGATGCTTTAATGAATCTATTTTTATAACTATTGCTTTGCATGTATATTTGCCTTGCTCTCTTCTAATATTTTGTGTAGCCAAGATTTCCATAGCTCATCTCCTTGGTGCTCTCAAATGAGGGGGAGTATACATCAAGGGGGAGCTTTAACCTTTTTGATTTTACAAAAAGGGGGAGAAGAGAATGTTAAACTCTAAATTCTTGTCTAAAAATTATTTTTTAGACCTATTGAGTTTAAAGTTTTGTAATCATCAAAAAGGGGGAGATTGTTGACATAAATAATGTCTTAAAACATTGTTAGCATATTAACAATGTCTCTATGTTTTGATAATTACAAAGCATAAACTCATTAATCTAAAACTTATGACGTAAACAAGTTTTTAGTGCTTAATATTTGTCTTTGCTTCCATATCACTTAAGGTATGAATAAACAAAGGGTTTATTACATTTCATGATCAAAGGAAATTTTTCTAATCACTAGAATTTTTATAAAATGTATTAAACATCTTATATCTTTTACAAAATTACTTTTGGAATTAAAAGAATATGTTTAATTGATTATAAATATATGATTTCAAATTTCCAACCAAAAATGGCAAATTCTATCCAGAAAAATATTCCCCACTAAAAGACAAGAAAAACCAACGTTCTGAAGGGGCGACCCCCTTAATTCCTTAGGCGGCCCCCTTAATCATTAAGGGGACCGGCCACTAATTAAGGGGACCGGCCACGCTCCAGAACAGTATTTTTCTCCCCTATAAATACTGGTTCACTCCTCAGAATTTTCTCACCTTTTGCACTTCTAAACTTTCTGATCTAGATCCAAATCTCTATTCTCTTATCCTTTGATCATAAGTGTATAATTCTTTGTTTCAAAGTGATCCAACCTTCATCCTCTTAAGTGCAAGAGAAGAATACTTCTATCCCTCAAGACAAGAAGTATTACAACTTGTTGTGATCTCCACATCCAAGTTGTTGGTGCATCATCAAAGATCATTTACATTATTCTTTGTGAAGATTGTTGTGAATATTTGATTGTAGATAGTTGTGTTAGATATAGATTGTGTGATTAGTTAGTAGCTTGGTGTGAAGGAGAAAAGCTAGGAACTAGATTGGTGTGAAGAAGATAGGTGTGGAGTAGTTAGTTGTGAAGTAGATTGATTTGAAGAAGTTGTGTAGAAGTTGTGACTTAGGTGTGACGAAGTTGTGGTGTGAAAAGTGGTGTGTAAATTGGTGTGTAAATTGGTGTGTACGGTTTTCTACGCCATAAGGGAGCTTGTTGATATAGTGAAGAAAACTCTCGAGTTAGGTGCTCGGGGAGTGGAGTTGGGCAAGGAAGGTGTCCTTGTAGCCGAACCACTATAAATCTCTTGTCTCGCGGTTCGATCTTTCCATCTCTTACTTATTTCATTACTTATCATTGTAATATATTGTGTAGTGTTAATTGTTTATATTGTACAAGACTTGAGATCACATATTATCGAATCTAAGTTTTTAAAAGCTAAGTAAACTCTAAAACTATTTTTATAACAAATTAAAAAGACGTAAAACTATTCAACCCCCCTTCTAGTTTTCCACAGAAAATAAGGGAAATTAAACTGCAATAGATCTTCAATAAAGTGAGATTGCAAGGAAAAATATCCTTATCATGAATGACATTTTGATTGCTAAATGTATTGCTCAAGATGTGTAACACCCCGAAAATTGATAAGCAGCGGAAGTCTAATCGGGGTCATTACAGTTTAGTACACAGTCATACTCATAGAAAACAATTCAAAAGATAGTCAATATCATTCCATGAAAACTCAAATATTCAGAGTTACAAACATTTTTCCAAAATGTTAATTGTTTAGCAAAAGAAGTGATGAGTTTGTAAAGAATGATAATATTATTGAAATCAAAAGGGAGGTCCTGTGCCCTTTGCCAGCTCCGTGCCCCCATGCTTGCTAATTTCCTGAGATTAACATGCTTAAAAAGTCAACACAAAGGTTGAGTGAATCCATAGTAGTTTAAATAGTAATAGTGTGAACACAAGTCAAGCATTTGAAACAAACATGCCAAGATAGATAGGTCTTGACTAAACTGGTGTAATATTGCTTCTAAGCCTCACGAAATGCAAGCCTTAACATTGATTTGACATATCATAAAGATAATAATAATCACCTACACCACAGAGGATGTAAATGACAAGGGGCTCTCGGTGACAGGAAATGTGCCAAATTTCCATAATACCTCGAATATAGCACACCTCCTGCCAAGTGATCACCTTGACAGAGGCGGGCTGCCGTTCCAATAGATCTATCAACTATATTCGCGCTCACTCGCAAGTGATTAAGGTTCGTGATATGAGGGACTTGTAGCACAGGTGTCAAATTAAGCAATATCATGTGATAACAACATACAGAAAAATACTTGTGTTCGATTTATAGCATGTATCTCCCCACGGAGTTTAAAAACAATTAAAAATGTGGGACCATGAACTCACCTGAAAGGTGCATAATCACAACGGTGCTCAAAAGTGATGGTGTATTGCTATGACTAGCAATGAAATTCCTCCGACTTGCGACCTAAATAATACATTGTAATCGGTGTTTTAGATTCGTGTTGTAAATGACATGTGATATGTCAGGTGTACGGTGATATTCGTTCGGGTGTCTTAATATATTCCAAAATAACTTCACGTAGTTATTTGTATCGTTGTTACGAACCGGTGTTCGATAAATATTAACTTGTTGTAAAAATAATATTGTTTAAAAATATTTATGATTAAATATTTTTAGTAAAGTCATATATATATATATATATATTAAAGTTACAAAAATATATATGTATTTATATAAAAATCAAATTATATGAAATAATTAATGATAAAATACCTTTGTCACATTTAACCTTTAACTTTATAAAATTACACTTTTTACCCTTTAGTTAAAAATAATTACAATTTGGTCCTTTTGTACTTTTTACACTTTATTCCTTTAACTTTAGCCAAATGACAGTTTTTACCCTCAATTTCCAAAAGAAATCGTTAATATATAACTAGTCCGAAAGTTTGGGTTTTTGTCACTTTCAGCCCCTAACGTGGGACTTTTGCAAAAATAGTCCTTGGTTAATGTTTCGAAAAACAAACTTTTGTTACAATAAAAGTAGCATTTAAAACTTGTAAAAATCTTAAAAATCGGTATTTATGCTTCTCGTTATTTTCCAAGTTTTGAAACCGAAAATCTTATTTGAAAAGCCAAGTGGGCTCGTTAGCCCAAACTAAGCCCAAGTGATATTTTTAGTTTGTTTAAAAAGTTGCTCGACATAGGTTTGGTTTAGGTCTCGTTTTCGTGGTATAAAACCGTGTAAGGTTTGCATGTTTCGTTGGTTCGATAATGTCACAACTCGTAATTTTCGGTCATTTTCCAAACCTCGACAATTTACTATTCACAAGTTACTATTCACCATTTACTATTCATCGATCACTATTCATCGTTTTTGAGGTCAATTTGACATTTCGAGAAACGTTCAGAAATTTTACTATTCACTTGACACTATTCATTCCCGGAAGAAAACCACTATTCACGTGTATTACTCATGTCATCGTAAACTTAGTTTACGGGTATTCAAAATTCGCGTAACCGTATTGGTTCAGGAGCGAATTCATGCATTATCATTGAGACATTTCATACGGACTAGAAATAGTCTGCGTACCATCATTATGTCACTTGCATACTATTCCACTCGTAGGATAATTAAATTACTACTTTTAGTATAATTAACTTTTACGTATGTTTATCTTTAAATAAACGTTAACACACGAGCTATAAACAGGTCGGACATATCCGACAATCCCCACAAAGGTCCCGACATGTTTTTATATCTCTTACAATGCTACAATAATTATAAAACTCATTTACCCGGTATTTTGGAAATTTAACTAATTAATATCGTACGTCAAATTTAATTACGACGGTTTTCGTGGAAACTAAACAATAATCACCCAAACACCCAATACTTGTGCCCAACATATTTTTATCATTTTTATGACATTATTAAGTCCCGATTAACTTTATTAAAATTTATTTCTAGCAAACCCGGTACCCGATTATACTTAAACTACCTAAAAACAACACTAATACTACACTTATACTCCTAAATAAATCACAAAACATATTTCCCTCTTTTCCTCCTTTCCATGGCCGGCCAACCCCCCCTCCCCATGGTCTTCATGCATTAAAACTACACCAACCAACTTAAATGCCAACCTAACAATTGTCTCCAAGTATAAATTAAACTTTTTCATCCATTTTAATCACAAAATCATTTTCTAGTTCAAGTAAACTTTATTTTCTCTCATTCTCTTAAGTGTGGATCGACCTAGGTGAGTCAAGGAGCAAGGAGAACAAATTTTACAAGATCTTGGTATAAACTAGTTCATATAGTCATCCTTGTTGGAGTTTTGAAATAAAAACTCAAGGATTAGTAGGTTTTTATCATCCAAACTTCCTAAACCTTCAAGTAAGTTAACAAACTCATTTTTATGATTTTTACAAGTTATTACCATGTTTATATATATTTCTTACAAGAACTCATGCATATAATGGCTTATACCACTTTATTTTGTACATATTTAACTTTGAAGCCCTAGAAATGGACACATAAGAAACCCTTGTTAGACCTAGTGGATTGATGATGTTTAAGGACCCATGACACCCTAAGAAGGTGTATGGTAGGTTTAGACTAGCTTTGTGGTGTTTGAAAGTGGTTTGATTGAGGTTAGAACTAGTTTGGAGACTTGAAAATGGTTTTTGAAACATTTGGAATACCAACTGTCCCTATTTTAATTTCGTGGGAAAATCAGTAGATGGTGACTAAGTTTTGACCAAAGATTTAGAAAATACATTCAAAAACGAAACTTTGGGCGAAAGAACGGATTAAAACGAGTTAATAACGAAGGAGATATGATTTTTCCGAATTTAACGACGAAAACTATTTCTGAAAAACTGCTTGCTGATGAACAGTACTCATGGGCAAATTCGAGGCGTAAAACTAAATCTAGCCATCCCGACTTATCAAAAATATGTTAGTATTTTGTCCCATGATTCCGGGGATATAAAGAACGAGTAAAATGAACTTAAAACGACCAAGTTATACGCGTTTTAACATCGTCAAAACTATATATATTTTGTCACTACTAGAAAATAATAACTTACGTACTAAATGGTATATTTTCTAGAAATGTTACTAAGGACTATATTCTTAACAAATGAAATACATATGACCCAAAGGAATATTTATACGATTTAACGACGTTATTTTAAGGTTTTCGATACGAGGAATATAACACTAACATTTTTATACTATATATTACGACAAGTTTTTATAACTCCTATTGGACTTATTTTTCCTAAGTATGGAAACTATTTTACTTTGACAATAACTAGTGTTTCCAAGTTACGAGTGGTATAGGCATCATGTGCACGTGCATTCATTTCATTATGTCATGATCTAAGGTAGATCGTTATTACTCATATTAGGTTGCGGTTAGAGATCGTGCCTCATTTCAGTGTATCCATTCTTGTCATCGTAGCTATCGCTCCAGGTGAGTCATAGCCCCTACTTTTTCAATTGTTTTGGTAAACTCTTTGGGGGAGAATACATGCTCGTTTTACTTAAAACGCATTACTTGTTTTACCTGGTTGATTACTCAAATATTTCCAGCTTTATCTATATATATGGTTGATTTCCTACATTTCATTGGTATGCTTGATTACTTGTGTTTCATGTGACTTGTCTCTTAAACTTTAGTACTTATTAGATCTCTGGCGACATTGTCAGTATTAGATCTCTGGCGACATTGTCAGTATTATTTTACCTGGCGACATTGTCAGCTTTGTTTATATGACCTCATAGTCCCCAATTGTTCTTATATGCTCATTGTAATACTGTGGTATTCCCCACTTGGCTGTGATGTCAAACGTAATACTGTGGTATTCCCCACTTGGCTGTGATGTCAAACGTATTGTGGTATTCCCCACTTGGCTGTGATGTCAAACGTAGTATTGTGGTATTCCCCACTTGGCTGTGATGTCAAACGTAGTATTGCTGTTTCCCCACTTGGTTGACCTATATGTCCATTGTAATATTGTGGTATTCCCCACTTGGCTGTGATGTCAAACGTATTGTGGTATTCCCCACTTGGCTGTGATGTCAAACGTAATATTACAGTTCCCTTACTTGACTGAATTGAGATGCCTTTGCATCAACCTTATTACGGGTTTTCCCGCTTGACTGATTTATCATATGGCCTTATTGACTGAATTATTTATATAGCCGTTTTGCTATATTTGTCTGGGAATTTAAATTCAAGTATTACTTTTGTTCACGTAAACTTATTACTTTTGGCAGTGGGTTGTAAACACACAGGTTACAAGTCTCTTATGGCGGGACTTGTAACTGAGTGGATTTACGATGCCTTTGCTGGGCGATCTTTTCTCTATAGGCTTTATTTGTTAATCAAACTCTATGAACTCACCAACCTCGTGTTGACACTTTAGCATGTATTTTCAGGTTTTAACCAATGGCACGCTACAGGAGGTTTTGGCAGGGCATGGCATGGTCATAGAAGACTCTGATTATTTATATGGGGACCGTTTTAAACTACTTTTAAGGGCCTACTTCCGCACTACTTTTAACAATGTAAATTTAACATTTTTGACTTAACTATTTTATTCTAAATGATTGAAATGAAAACCATTTTTGAACTTGTGTTGTAATACCAATTGAGTTACACCCCAGCTACTTGTATGCTTCCGCTGGACCCGATTCTGGGGGTGTGACAGATTGGTATCAGAGCTTTGGCTATAGCGAACTAAGTGTTTTTAAAACCTAGACTATAGCTACTTTTACGAAAAACTTAACCCTATGACCGTCACGTGCCTGCCTGCCAAGATGATGCCTCACTTGTGGTTTGTTGCTGACTTAGGTGATGAGATTTGTGTCTCATTATCTGGTATATTATACTCACTTATTCTAGTTGATTTCTATCATTGTCTTTCATATAAGCATGTTCACGTATCATATATGTCACCCTGTTATGTTTCTCCCTGCATAGTTTCATCATTCGACCTTGAGTTTGGTCACCTGCCTTAGTCTTTCTGAACGTCTTGGTATTGGGAAGGACATGGTATTAGTATAACTGAACTGAGTATTTCAAAATTCATGGAACCTCGGTGGAATATAGACTGGTCATCTATATTCAACCCGGGATAGTGAGATATAGGCTGACCACCTATGTCTGACTCAGAGATGAATTTTGCAACACTGAGAATGGTTATAATAAGATTATGTCTGGATTGAATTCTCAACTCATTTTCCAAATGCTTCATTTACGTGTGTGTATACTCTCGTTGTCATAACATTCCTACTTTTCATCACTTCGTGAACCACCGATTGGAAGCTTGTCAACTAGTCATTTTATTTCATGAACTTTCATATTTATGCACAATACACTTGCATCACAGTATTTTCTTATATCACGATCTCATTATGCTGCAGTTGTCATAGTCTCTTCCCTTCTCACCATCACTCACTACTATCAATATTGATAAGTGGATATTATCAATGACCTCCCTAGGAAAGACTTTCCATACCATCTATGAGGAGGATCCCTCGGTACAGTAAGACCATTCAAAACTCAACAGAAATCCCAAGATATCACAAAACCATTCGAACCACTATCACTGGCCTAATCACCAAAAAAATTCCATCATCTGGAAAGTATTTGGCTTAACTAAATTATAAGGATTAGTTTCGATACGAGTGCTCGCTAAGCAACGCCATGGAGATAAATCCAACCTTTTAACCGAGACTATAAATTGAACATGTCCTCACCAATAGACTTTATTCGAACGTGTTAGACACCTATGCCTTTGTGCAGACATACATACCTGACTATTTTATCCTCTTAATATTTTCACTTTTAAATGGATTTTTCTTCAAACTATAGTTATGCAAAACATATATCTTGTAAGAAATACTTTTCTAAGGCACTTATTTTGACAAGCTAATTTCTTTTAGTTAATCTTTTACAAAACTACTAGATGCTAAGAAATTTTAAACATCGATCTTTGGTAAACCATATTATCCCCCTTATGTTGAAAATTGTCCTATCTTGCATAACTATTAAACTTTGAAACATCAAGTAAAATGTTACTTGGAAAGCCGTTTGCTTAAATTTGTAAATTCGTTATTCAAGGAAGGTTTATGAACAAAACACACAATCTCAAAACAAACTTTGAAAATCAATCACTATAATACATCACTTATACCTTTAGGAGTTTGTAATTTGATGACCTATAATTTGGGGAAAATCTTAGTAATGGAGACTAAGCACCGTAGGTGGAGAAAGACCCAATTCATGACATTCCTGCGGAGGAATCACAACCTTATCCTAATCTATTATTTTCAACAACACCCTTGACGGACCTAACCTTGTAAGCCTTTCAAAACAAGATTCATGATACCCATTTCAATTATTCCTAATAAAGGAATTTAATTCACCTCAACTCCTAGCGATTTCATTAAGATCTCTTTGGAACCACACCACCTATCATTTGTAGACCAATGGTCAGAATTTGAGATTGATTTAAACATAGGGAGATATGCCCAAATCGGGTGTGATTGACTCTAGAAATGGTTGGACTAACCATTTTCCATAAATCATATTCCTTTATAACCATAGTTACCACACGAGCCTAGAGACTATACCATTTAAAGCACTCTATGGTCGAAGTGCCCCTATCCATTGACGAATTGAAATTGGAAAATCCTAACTCACTAGTCTAGTAGGCATTCATGAAATAACCAGAAATTTCCTACAAGTCAAGAATCAATTACAAATTCTATAAGTTGTAAACCATTAAAACTTCAAGTTGGTAGCCAGATCATGTTGAAAGTTCTGCCTAGGAAAGGCATGATATCATTCAAAAAACTGGGAAAGTTGAACCCGATATACACTGGACCACGTAATATTTCAGACAGAGTAGGCCTGGTGGCCGTCAGACTTGAGCCTTGTTAGAGAACCACCGGATTACACAACCATGTTTCACCTATTCAAATCTCGGGAAATGACTTTCAGATTAGTCACTCGTGATCCCATTTGGAAAGGAACCCAACCCAAGAACAAACGTAGACTTGGTAATAACCAATAGAAATCATGGACCGTTAGGTCAAACGGTTGAAGCGGAGTCGAATTCCTATCGTGAAAGTTCGCTGGAATTCTCAATTATTATCATCTTTTTACCAATATACTTCAGAGACCAACCAAAACTGAACTTCGGGACGAAGTTCCTGTTAGAAGGGAAGACTGTCACAACTCGTAATTTTCGGTCATTTTCCAAACCTCGACAATTTACTATTCACAAGTTACTATTCACCATTTACTATTCATCGATCACTATTCATCGTTTTTGAGGTCAATTTGACATTTCGAGAAACGTTCAGAAATTTTACTATTCACTTGACACTATTCATTCCCGGAAGAAAACCACTATTCACGTGTATTACTCATGTCATCGTAAACTTAGTTTACGGGTATTCAAAATTCGCGTAACCGTATTGGTTCAGGAGCGAATTCATGCATTATCATTGAGACATTTCATACGGACTAGAAATAGTCTGCGTACCATCATTATGTCACTTGCATACTATTCCACTCGTAGGATAATTAAATTACTACTTTTAGTATAATTAACTTTTACGTATGTTTATCTTTAAATAAACGTTAACACACGAGCTATAAACAGGTCGGACATATCCGACAATCCCCACAAAGGTCCCGACATGTTTTTATATCTCTTACAATGCTACAATAATTATAAAACTCATTTACCCGGTATTTTGGAAATTTAACTAATTAATATCGTACGTCAAATTTAATTACGACGGTTTTCGTGGAAACTAAACAATAATCACCCAAACACCCAATACTTGTGCCCAACATATTTTTATCATTTTTATGACATTATTAAGTCCCGATTAACTTTATTAAAATTTATTTCTAGCAAACCCGGTACCCGATTATACTTAAACTACCTAAAAACAACACTAATACTACACTTATACTCCTAAATAAATCACAAAACATATTTCCCTCTTTTCCTCCTTTCCATGGCCGGCCAACCCCCCCTCCCCATGGTCTTCATGCATTAAAACTACACCAACCAACTTAAATGCCAACCTAACAATTGTCTCCAAGTATAAATTAAACTTTTTCATCCATTTTAATCACAAAATCATTTTCTAGTTCAAGTAAACTTTATTTTCTCTCATTCTCTTAAGTGTGGATCGACCTAGGTGAGTCAAGGAGCAAGGAGAACAAATTTTACAAGATCTTGGTATAAACTAGTTCATATAGTCATCCTTGTTGGAGTTTTGAAATAAAAACTCAAGGATTAGTAGGTTTTTATCATCCAAACTTCCTAAACCTTCAAGTAAGTTAACAAACTCATTTTTATGATTTTTACAAGTTATTACCATGTTTATATATATTTCTTACAAGAACTCATGCATATAATGGCTTATACCACTTTATTTTGTACATATTTAACTTTGAAGCCCTAGAAATGGACACATAAGAAACCCTTGTTAGACCTAGTGGATTGATGATGTTTAAGGACCCATGACACCCTAAGAAGGTGTATGGTAGGTTTAGACTAGCTTTGTGGTGTTTGAAAGTGGTTTGATTGAGGTTAGAACTAGTTTGGAGACTTGAAAATGGTTTTTGAAACATTTGGAATACCAACTGTCCCTATTTTAATTTCGTGGGAAAATCAGTAGATGGTGACTAAGTTTTGACCAAAGATTTAGAAAATACATTCAAAAACGAAACTTTGGGCGAAAGAACGGATTAAAACGAGTTAATAACGAAGGAGATATGATTTTTCCGAATTTAACGACGAAAACTATTTCTGAAAAACTGCTTGCTGATGAACAGTACTCATGGGCAAATTCGAGGCGTAAAACTAAGTCTAGCCATCCCGACTTATCAAAAATATGTTAGTATTTTGTCCCATGATTCCGGGGATATAAAGAACGAGTAAAATGAACTTAAAACGACCAAGTTATACGCGTTTTAACATCGTCAAAACTATATATATTTTGTCACTACTAGAAAATAATAACTTACGTACTAAATGGTATATTTTCTAGAAATGTTACTAAGGACTATATTCTTAACAAATGAAATACATATGACCCAAAGGAATATTTATACGATTTAACGACGTTATTTTAAGGTTTTCGATACGAGGAATATAACACTAACATTTTTATACTATATATTACGACAAGTTTTTATAACTCCTATTGGACTTATTTTTCCTAAGTATGGAAACTATTTTACTTTGACAATAACTAGTGTTTCCAAGTTACGAGTGGTATAGGCATCATGTGCACGTGCATTCATTTCATTATGTCATGATCTAAGGTAGATCGTTATTACTCATATTAGGTTGCGGTTAGAGATCGTGCCTCATTTCAGTGTATCCATTCTTGTCATCGTAGCTATCGCTCCAGGTGAGTCATAGCCCCTACTTTTTCAATTGTTTTGGTAAACTCTTTGGGGGAGAATACATGCTCGTTTTACTTAAAACGCATTACTTGTTTTACCTGGTTGATTACTCAAATATTTCCAGCTTTATCTATATATATGGTTGATTTCCTACATTTCATTGGTATGCTTGATTACTTGTGTTTCATGTGACTTGTCTCTTAAACTTTAGTACTTATTAGATCTCTGGCGACATTGTCAGTATTAGATCTCTGGCGACATTGTCAGTATTATTTTACCTGGCGACATTGTCAGCTTTGTTTATATGACCTCATAGTCCCCAATTGTTCTTATATGCTCATTGTAATACTGTGGTATTCCCCACTTGGCTGTGATGTCAAACGTAATACTGTGGTATTCCCCACTTGGCTGTGATGTCAAACGTATTGTGGTATTCCCCACTTGGCTGTGATGTCAAACGTAGTATTGTGGTATTCCCCACTTGGCTGTGATGTCAAACGTAGTATTGCTGTTTCCCTACTTGGTTGACCTATATGTCCATTGTAATATTGTGGTATTCCCCACTTGGCTGTGATGTCAAACGTATTGTGGTATTCCCCACTTGGCTGTGATGTCAAACGTAATATTACAGTTCCCTTACTTGACTGAATTGAGATGCCTTTGCATCAACCTTATTACGGGTTTTCCCGCTTGACTGATTTATCATATGGCCTTATTGACTGAATTATTTATATAGCCGTTTTGCTATATTTGTCTGGGAATTTAAATTCAAGTATTACTTTTGTTCACGTAAACTTATTACTTTTGGCAGTGGGTTGTAAACACACAGGTTACAAGTCTCTTATGGCGGGACTTGTAACTGAGTGGATTTACGATGCCTTTGCTGGGCGATCTTTTCTCTATAGGCTTTATTTGTTAATCAAACTCTATGAACTCACCAACCTCGTGTTGACACTTTAGCATGTATTTTCAGGTTTTAACCAATGGCACGCTACAGGAGGTTTTGGCAGGGCATGGCATGGTCATAGAAGACTCTGATTATTTATATGGGGACCGTTTTAAACTACTTTTAAGGGCCTACTTCCGCACTACTTTTAACAATGTAAATTTAACATTTTTGACTTAACTATTTTATTCTAAATGATTGAAGTGAAAACCATTTTTGAACTTGTGATGTAATACCAATTGAGTTACACCCCAGCTACTTGTATGCTTCCGCTGGACCCGATTCTGGGGGTGTGACAGATAAAGCGTGAGCCAAAGAATCAGTGGGTCGAGGAAAACATATATGTAGTACGCATAAATAACAAATGACGAGCCCTTTTCCTCAAGGGTGTCGAGGTATGTATATATATATTGTTGCAAGTAAAACGAATGTATATATATTTAGATAGTAACGTGTGTCGCGTGAAAGTAAATGTGGTATGCATGAGTCGATTATATGTAAAACTGAAAAGAGTGGTGATGACTTACAACACCAAAGATGGTGGTGAAGAATTCGTGTGACCAAACAAGAAAAATGAGCAACTAACACCCTTCGAATAGCGACCCTTGCTCCAATATTTGCTACCCAACTCGCTCTTAACCCAAAATCTTGCTTGATATAACCCAACACTTCCTAACCCGAAACTTTGCTTGTGTGCCTAGGTCCTCTCGACAACAACCAATAAAGAAGAAAGAGTTTTGTGCTTTGAGAGCTTTGGTGGACTTGAGAGTGTGTGAGATTGATTGCATTTAATGTGGCTTTTATAGGGTGGTAAGGGTGGTTCGAATGTCTCCATGAGACACAACACCACCGAGTGGTCACTTCTTACCCGACAAAGTTGTCTAGCTCCTTTGAGTGTTGTCATGTCGAGTTGCAAAGGTTTTAGGTGCTATGGTGTACTTTAAAATATTTTAGCACAAGTATTAGGGGCATGCTTGAGTACTAAATGAATTGTTTATGTTGTGCTAGTGGTTTATGAAACATTCGATCCAATGGGTATAGAAACTTTGTGTGTATAATCCGAGTGACCAAGGGTTTGAAGGCTCCATGGTGGCTCGATGTCGCATAGTTTAATGTCAATGGAGGGGAGTGTATGTTGGTGTCTTGTGAATAGGAGACATGGATTCAAAAAGAAAACATGTAGTATTTGGGTGGCAAGGGGGTTTGACTTCTGTTTCGGTGACATACTACGCAAAGAAAGAAAACAAACGAGCCATGTGGGCTGTGGTAAACTAGGCCCAAAACGAAACAAGAAAAAAAAAAGTTGTGTGGGCTTGTGAGGGTGTTTCGGCCCAAGTAAATCAAAGAGAGAAAAATCCGTGTGGGCTTGTGGTCGGCCCAAATATGACGGGGTGTCGGTGATTCGTAAAATTGTGAAATTAATTTCGGTGTCGGTGTCGGTTCGTGAAAACCAAAAATATATAAACGGTGTCGTCATACGTATATACATACTTATATATACATAGTAGCAATAAATTTTGTAATAATTAATATATACATATTGATATATATATATATATATATATATATATATATATATATATATATATATATATATATATATATATATATATATATATATATATATTAATAATTGTCTCGGTGTCCAAGTGGGGTGTCAGGTCGCAAGTGGGAGTTACCGGTGTTTAACCTCATTGGGTGATATCCAAGAGTGACATTCGGGTGATATCGTGTGACAAAACATAATTGGGTGTCAAACAAACGGTGTTCAAAACCATCGGGTGTTCAAACAAATAGTGTCTTATGTAAAAATTTAAATGACATAGGATTTTACGGTGTATTACAGTACCCACCCGTTAGATTGGATTCATCCCGGAATCCAAAGTTGAATCGGTGCTCGGGGTTGTCTCATCAAATAGTTGTGGGTATTTGGCACGCATTTGATCCTCGCGCTCCCATGTGTACTCGGGTCCTCTCTTAGAGTTCCATCTGACCTTAACAATGGGAATGCGACTATGCTTAAGTCGTTTGACCTCCCTATCCATAATCTCAACGGGTTCCTCAGCAAAGTTCAACTTATCATCGATTCTGATCTCTTTCAACGGGATCACAAGTGTTTCATCCGATAAACACTTTTTCAAATTTGACACGTGGAAGGTGTTGTGTACTCTACTAAGCTCCTTAGGTAGTTCAAGTTTGTATGCCACGGGACCGATCCTTTCAATGATCTCGAAGGGTCCAACGTATCTTGGTTTTAGCTTTCCACGTTTTCCAAACCTAATCATCCCTTTCCAAGGTGATACCTTAAGCATGACCTTGTCTCCAACTTGAAACTCTATTGGTTTCCTTCGCACATCGGCATAACTCTTTTGCCGATCCCTAGCGGCTTGTAATCGTTGTCTAATCTTTACTATTTTCTCAGTGGTTTCAAGGATCAACTCGGGACCTGAGAGTTGTACATCTCCAATCTCAGCCCAACAAACTGGTGATCTACACTTTCTTCCATAAAGTGCTTCAAACGGTGCAGCCTTAATGCTAGCGTGATAATTGTTGTTATATGAAAATTCTGCTAACGGTAGGTG
This sequence comes from Artemisia argyi, assembly GCA_030686995.1. Classification (NCBI taxonomy): domain Eukaryota; kingdom Viridiplantae; phylum Streptophyta; class Magnoliopsida; order Asterales; family Asteraceae; genus Artemisia; species Artemisia argyi. The sequence continues at coordinate 25,841,810 of CM060705.1, forward strand.
TTTATCCCAGCCTTTCCCAAAATCAATCACACATGCCCTAAGCATATCTTCCAGGGTCTGTATAGTCCTTTCACTTTGACCATCGGTCTGTGGATGGTAAGCTGTACTCATATCTAACTTAGTTCCCAAGGCTTTCTGTAAAGATCGCCAAAAGTTAGACGTGAAATGGCTGTCTCGGTCGGAGATAATAGAAATCGGCACTCCATGCCGGGAAACTATCTTCTTAAGGTACAAACGTGCAAGAACGTCCATATCATCAGTCTCTTTGATTGGTAAGAAGTGCACTGACTTCGTGAGACGATCGACAATAACCCAAATAGTGTCCAACCCACTCGATGTCTTGGGTAATTTCATAATGAAGTCCATTGTAATCCTTTCCCATTTCCACATTGGTAGCTATGGTTGAATCAAAAGACCGGATGGTTTTTGATGTTCAGCCTTTACTCTTGAGCAGGTCAAACACTTACCGACATACTCTGTAATGTCAGCTTTAATGTTTGGCCACCAATACAACTTCTTTAAATCTTGATACATCTTGTCCGAACCAGGATGAATGGAATATTTAGACTTATGAGACTCGTGCATGATGAGGTCTCGTATTCCTCCATACAATGGAATCCAACTTCTGTCCTTGAAACACAACCTTCCATCTGGTTTCTTGACAAATCCATTCGTGCTTTCTGGCATGCCGTAAATCTTCTCGTACGGTCTATTCTCTTCTTTAAGGGCCTCAGCTTGAACTTCAAGAATTTGAGACGGTGGTGATCTAATTGTCATACCCAATGACCTAACTCTGAGGGGTCTAAGTCGTTCCTTTCGACTCAAGGCATCTGCTAGAACGTTTGCCTTCCCCGGGTGATAACGGATTTCACAATCATAGTCACTTAACAACTCTAGCCATCGACGTTGTCTCATGTTCAACTCCTTTTGACCCAAAATGTGCTGAAGACTCTTGTGATCGGTGAAAACCGTACACATGGTTCCATATAGGTAGTGTCTCCAGATCTTAAGAGCGAATACCACCGCTCCTAATTCTAGATCATGAGTTGTGTAGTTCTCCTCGTGGGGTTTAAGTTGTTTAGAAGCGTAAGCGATTACTTTAAGTCTTTGCATCAATACGACACCCAAACCTTGGATTGATGCGTCACAATATACCACGAAGTCCTCACTTCCTTCGGGTAGTGCTAATATCGGTGCTTCACAAAGCTTCTGCTTCAAAAACTGAAATGCCGATTCTTGCTCATCTCCCCAGTCAAACTTTTTCTTCTTTTGTGTTAGCTCAGTCAAAGGTTTAGCAATCCTCGAAAAACCTTCAATAAACCTTCGATAGTATCCGACAAGACCTAAAAATTGGCGTATCTCGGTAGGACTCGTTGGTGACGCCCAATTTTTAACAGCTTCGATCTTGGCGGGATCAACATGAATACCCTTACTGTCGATAACATGCCCAAGAAATTGTACCTTCTCAATCCAAAAATCACACTTGGAAAATTTGGCGTATAATTTCTCTTCTCTGAGCAGTGTTAGTATAGCCTTTAAGTGTTCTGCGTGCTCTTCCTTACTACGTGAATAAATAAGGATATCATCGATGAATACAATCACAAACTTATCCAAATAGGGTTTGCACACTCGGTTCATTAAGTCCATAAATACAGCGGGTGCATTTGTTAGACCGAATGGCATTACTTGGAATTCGTAGTGACCATATCTTGTCCTGAAAGCCGTCTTAGGGATGTCTTCTTCCCTAACTCTCAGTTGGTGATAACCCGATCTCAAATCAATCTTCGAGTAGACACTTGATCCTTGCAGTTGATCAAACAAATCGTCAATCCTTGGCAACGGATATTGATTCTTAACAGTAAGTTTGTTCAACTCACGATAATCGATACACATCCTGAAGGTTCCATCCTTCTTCTTTACAAACAACACCGGGGCTCCCCACGGTGACGAACTAGGGCGAATAAATCCTTTATCTGACAATTCCTGTAATTGCCCAGATAACTCCTTCATTTCCGACGGTGCTAGCCTATAGGGTGCTCGTGCTACGGGTGCTGCTCCTGGCATCAAGTCAATTTGAAATTCCACTTGACAAGTCGGCGGAAGGCCAGGCAAGTCCTCGGGGAAAACTTCTGGAAAGTTTCCGACTACTGGCACATCCTCGAGTCGCTTCTCTCCCGACTTCTTCTCGGTGACTTGAGCCAAAAAGACTTGACATCCTTGATTGATGTACTTCACAACTTTGACGCAAGAAACGATGCTCAGGCGTATCTTACTTCGCTCGCCGCGAACAATCAGGGTTTCGTCATTTAGGGGAATGTGAACGACCTTTTCGTCACAAATGATCTTAGCGCGGTTCTCGGATAACCAATCCATTCCTACAACGACGTCGAAACTACCAAGTCTAATAGGCATAAGGTCAATGTCAAATGGGGTGTCTAGTAGTCGTAGGGTGCAACCTCGGAGTATAGTGTTAGTGCTCACTAGCTTTCCATCGGCTAGTTCAATCTCATACGTGGTGTCTAGTTTGGTCGGTGTAATATTAAGTAGGGGTGCAAGAGAAATAGATACGAAACTTTGATCGGCTCCGTAATCAAATAAAACTTTAACGAGGCGGTTGTTTAGAAAGAACGTACCCGTGACTACGTTCGGATCTTGCTGGACATTTCCATCTCCCAGCACGTATGCTCTCCCACGTGCATTGTTATCCTTGTTAGGGCACTGACGCCTGTAGTGTCCTTTCTCTCCACAAGCATGGCATACTACAGCCACGGGTTGCAAGTTGGCTCCTGTAGCCTTGCAATCTTGTGTCTTATGTCCAGTCCTTGAACATTTCCCACACTAAGCATAGCAAGGTCCATTGTGATGCATCTTACACTTGTCACAAAATGGAAGAGGTCCAGCATACCTAGCATCCTTAACTGGTGCAGCGACATAAGCTCTGACAGCTTCCTGTCGTCGATTCTGTTGGTTGTGGTGGGTGTTTCTGTCATGGTGGTAGTTACGGTTGGGGTTACGGTTGTTGTTGCTGTTGTTGTTGCTGTTGTTGTTGTTGTTGTTGTTGTTGTTGTTGTTGTTGTTGTTGTTGTTGTTGTTGTTGTTGTTATTGCTTGTCTTCCGATCATCAAACTTCCTTTTGTGATCGTTGTTCCCCTGAGCAGAGTTATGCTTAATCTCCCGGTCTAGCAGTCTTTGGGCAATAGTCATTGCTTCATCCAAAGATTGAGGCTTTGACGAGGTGACGTTTCCCTCAATGCTCCTGGGTAATCCTTCTATGTACCTCTCCAACAACTTTTCCAAGTCGGGAACCTTTGAAGGGAAAAGTGTGGCAAGCTCCTGAAATCTCCTATCATAAGCCTGAGATCATTTCCTTTCACAACCAACGTGTGAAACTCATCTTCTAACTTCTTGATCTCACCTCTAGGGCAGAACTTTTTCAGCATCTTCTCCTTAAAGTCAGCCCAGGTGATATGATAGGCCTCCTCCACACCTATCTTCTGAGCAGTTGCGTTCTACCAAGACAACGCATCTTCCAACAATGTTCCAGTAGCGAACGAGACTCGGCTTTCAGCAGCTCAACCGCTCCTTACAAACACAGTCTCAGTTCGCTCAAACCATCGAGCAAGCTCTGTCACTCCTTCAGTCCCTTTGAAGTGAGATGGTTTACAAGCTATGAAGTCCTTATAGGTACACTTTCGAGTCGCAGCAGACTCGCTTTCAGCAGTGGCTCGGTTATTGCTACTAGTTCGTGCCATTGCAGCAGCCTGCTCTTCTAAAGCTGCAGCAACACTGTCGGCAACCAACTTTCTGATAGCAGCCTGGGTCATAGCGGGTGACGAGGTAGCAGTAGCGGTTTTCCTTGGGGCCATAACTCTATAAAATCGCAAGTGCATAAGTACAAATCCCAAACATCAATAACATGAGAAATAATGTAGCCAAACTCATAATAGTCGAGATCATCACAAAGTACATATCACAACCACACCATAAATACATACATCAACATAAACCATATCATTTATAAATAAACATCACGACATGTAACAACACACATGGAAATTATAATGAATCTCAATATGGGAGCATAATAAAAGATCAGACAACTAGAACATCATAAATCGATATCAATACGTTACAATCATAACCAAAATAGAGTTTTAATAATTTTGAATTCATTGTTAAAAAACAATAAGATACAACATTATTAATGCCACATGCGGCAAGTTAAGATGTCTTTGTAAGTAATGACATGTCATAGATCTATGAAGGTCCAGGTGCGCCTCCTGATCTCCTCTCCAGCTCTCTGATGATCCTGATCATCTCTAACATCTCCAAATCCTTGGATCTCTCACGGGCCTGAATCTCCTCAATAGTAGCTGAAAAAGTGTGGATGGTAGAACTAGATGCGGCTAACTCCTGTGTCTGATGCTCCATCATCTCCTGTGTGATGGCCGCAATCGCTCTCAAATCATCTATCTCATGCTTCTGAACATCTAGCCGATGACCAAACTCAGTGATGGTAGCCTGTGCCTCCTCAATCTCTGTCCCCATAATCTCAAATACCATCTCTAAAGCTGTCCTATGAACCACGAGGTTCTTGACCTCCTCCTGCATACACTCTATCCTCTCCAAGGATATATCCTCAATAACGCTCAACAGCTCATCAAGACGATCCTCATGTCTCACTAATCTAGCAGCCAAAAGAGGGATAGTATGGTGTATCGGCTCCCAGTGACCGGTAACACCGCTGAAGAGCCATCTCCAAGCTCAGCATCCCTAGGTGATCCCTCAACCAATCTCCATCTACGTATGTAGTCTAACAAAAATGACCATCGACGAGCATCAACCAATCTATGAATGCCAGGTGAGGTGGGGTCTCGGTGGGAGCAGGTGATGGTACAGGTGATGTAGTAGGTGATGGTATCGGTACAGTAGTAGTCTGTGAGTAGAAAACTGTAGGTGGTGGCATGGGTGGCAAAACCTCATAGGTGTGGGGTGCGGTGTAAGTAGGTAACATGTAAGGATGTAGCTCAGGTGGGGGTGATACAGGTGATGGTGGAGGTGCTGGTGATGCCACAGGTGTCAGATCTCGCATAGAAACAGGTGGTAATACTGATATGGGTGATGATACAGGTGTAGGTACCGGTGTAGATACAGGTGGTGTAACAGTAGAAGCAGGCAAAATACAGACTCGTTTCCGAGCCGTGCATTTGCGGGTATAGTCTCCCTCATGATATCGAAACAACTCTCCGAAAGGCTCTGGCTCATAGGGCTCAAGAATCCTCACTCGCTTGCGCCGACGAATCGGTGCAGGCGGGGATGATGGTGGAATAGAAGCAGCAGTGTCAGAAGTATCGGAGTCAGAAGACTCGTCATCAGCATCTGAACCGATGTGGTGACTAGCAGGTGGTGTAGGACGATCATCAGCCGCAAGAAACTGCTGAGATGTCAGGTACTGATCATAAAGGTACTGTCCCTGTGTCATGGGTCCACAGACAGGACGAAAGAGAGGCTAAATAGCAAAAGAATCAATGGGTGTAGAAGTAACCTCACCCTCCTCAAAGGGCTCAGTATCAGCAGAGGGGTCTCCAGATGGAACAGGAGATGGTATAGCAGGTGATACAGGTTGGGTGTCATGGTCAGAATCATGGGTGTCTCGGGTGTCATAGTCAGATAAGTCAATAGTAGGGTGAGTGGATGATGCTGGCACGACGTCGTCACTATCGGACAAAATAATAACCGGGGGCGACATGGTACTGTAATATCCCAAAAATAGCAGTGATATAAGTCATTTAGTCTACATAATGCTACATGCACTATGATCATAGTGTCATAGTGAGCTAAATGCAATGGGTGCTAAAAATCAAACCTTAAAACATAACGTTGGCAAGCGCTGGCACAGAGGGCACTTCGGTGATAAATAGCTTGTTTAAAAATCCGGTGAGGTTATAGTCCAATGTTCTGAAAAATCATTTGGTTCTCTATAAACCTGGCTCTGATGCCAATCTGTAACACCCCGAAAATTGATAAGCAGCGGAAGTCTAATCGGGGTCATTACAGTTTAGTACACAGTCATACTCATAGAAAACAATTCAAAAGATAGTCAATATCATTCCATGAAAACTCAAATATTCAGGGTTAGAAACATTTTTCCAAAATGTTAATTGTTTAGCCAAAGAAGTGATGAGTTTCTAAAGAATGATAATATTATTGAAATCAAAAGGGAGGTCCTGTGCCCTTTGCCAGCTCCGTGCCGCCATGCTTGCTAATTTCCTGAGATAAACATGCTTAAAAAGTCTACACAAAGGTTGAGTGAATCCATAGTAGTTTAAATAGTAATAGTGTGAACACAAGTCAAGCATTTGAAACAAACAAGCCAAGATAGACAGGTCTTGACTAAACTGGTGTAATATTGCTCCTAAGCCTCACGAAATGCAAGCCTTAACATTGATTTGACATATCATAAAGATAATAATAATCACCTACACCACAGAGGATGTAAATGACAAGGGGCCCTCGGTGACAGGAAATGTGCCAAATTTCCATAATACCTCGAATATAGCACACCTCCTGCCAAGTGATCACCTTGACAGAGGCGGGCTGCCGTTCCAATAGATCTATCAACTATATTCGCGCTCACTCGTAAGTGATTAAGGTTCGTGATATGAGGGACTTGTAGCACAGGTGTCAACTTAGGCAATATCAGGTGATAACAGCATACAGAAAAATACTTGTGTTCGATTTATAGCATGTATCTCCCCACGGAGTTTAAAAACAATTAAAAATGTGGGACCATGAACTCACCTGAAAGGTGCGTAATCACAACGGTGCTCAAAAGTGATGGTGTATTGCTATGACTAGCAATGAAATTCCTCCGACTTGCGACCTAAATAATACATTGTAATCGGTGTTTTAGATTCGTGTTGTAAATGACATGTGATATGTCAGGTGTACGGTGATATTCGTTCGGGTGTCTTAATATATTCCAAAATAACTTCACGTAGTTATTTGTATCGTTGTTACGAACCGGTGTTCGATAAATATTAACTTGTTGTAAAAATAATATTGTTTAAAAATATTTATGATTAAATATTTTTAGTAAAGTCATATATATATATATATATTAAAGTTACAAAAATATATATGTATTTATATGAAAATCAAATTATATGAAATAATTAATGATAAAATACCTTTGTCACATTTAACCTTTAACTTTATAAAATTACACTTTTTACCCTTTAGTTAAAAATAATTACAATTTGGTCCTTTTGTACTTTTTACACTTTATTCCTTTAACTTTAGCCAAATGACAGTTTTTACCCTCAATTTCCAAAAGAAATCGTTAATATATAACTAGTCCGAAAGTTTGGGTTTTTGTCACTTTCAGCCCCTAACGTGGGACTTTTGCAAAAATAGTCCTTGGTTAATGTTTCGAAAAACAAACTTTTGTTACAATAAAAGTAGCATTTAAAACTTGTAAAAATCTTAAAAATCGGTATTTATGCTTCTCGTTATTTTCCAAGTTTTGAAACCGAAAATCTTATTTGAAAAGCCAAGTGGGCTCGTTAGCCCAAACTAAGCCCAAGTGATATTTTTAGTTTGTTTAAAAAGTTGCTCGACATAGGTTTGGTTTAGGTCTCGTTTTCGTGGTATAAAACCGTGTAAGGTTTGCATGTTTCGTTGGTTCGATAAAGCGTGAGCCAAAGAATCAGTGGGTCGAGGAAAACATATATGTAGTACGCATAAATAACAAATGACGAGCCCTTTTCCTCAAGGGTGTCGAGGTATGTATATATATATATTGTTGCAAGTAAAACGAATGTATATATATTTAGATAGTAACGTGTGTCGCGTGAAAGTAAATGTGGTATGCATGAGTCGATTATATGTAAAAATGATAAGAGTGGTGATGACTTACAACACCAAAGATGGTGGTGAAGAATTCGTGTGACCAAACAAGAAAAACGAGCAACTAACACCCTTCGAATAGCGACCCTTGCTCCAATATTTGCTACCCAACTCGCTCTTAACCCAAAATCTTGCTTGATATAACCCAACACTTCCTAACCCGAAACTTTGCTTGTGTGCCTAGGTCCTCTCGACAACAACCAATAAAGAAGAAAGAGTTTTGTGCTTTGAGAGCTTTGGTGGACTTGAGAGTGTGTGAGATTGATTGCATTTAATGTGGCTTTTATAGGGTGGTAAGGGTGGTTCGAATGTCTCCATGAGACACAACACCACCGAGTGGTCACTTCTTACTCGACAAAGTTGTCTAGCTCCTTTGAGTGTTGTCATGTCGAGTTGCAAAGGTTTTAGGTGCTATGGTGTACTTTAAAATATTTTAGCACAAGTATTAGGGGCATGCTTGAGTACTAAATGAATTGTTTATGTTGTGCTAGTGGTTTATGAAACATTCGATCCAATGGGTATAGAAACTTTGTGTGTATAATCTGAGTGACCATGGGTTTGACGGCTCCATGGTGGCTCGATGTCGCATAGTTCAATGTCAATGGAGGGGAGTGTATGTTGGTGTCTTGTGAATAGGAGACATGGATTCAAAAAGAAAACATGTAGTATTTGGGTGGCAAGGGGGTTTGACTTCTGTTTCGGTGACATACTACGCAAAGAAAGAAAACAAACGAGCCATGTGGGCTGTGGTAAACTAGGCCCAAAACGAAACAAGAAAAAGAAAGTTGTGTGGGCTTGTGAGGGTGTTTCGGCCCAAGTAAATCAAAGACAGAAAAATCCGTGTGGGCTTGTGGTCGGCCCAAATATGACGGGGTGTCGGTGATTCGTAAAATTGTGAAATTAATTTCGGTGTCGGTGTCGGTTCGTGAAAACCAAAAATATATAAACGGTGTCATCATACGAATATACATACTTATATATACATAGTAGCAATAAATTTTGTAATAATTAATATATATACATATTGTTATATATATATATATATATATATATATATATATATATATATATATATATATTAATAATTTTCTCGGTGTCCAAGTGGGGTGTCAGGTCGCAAGTGGGAGTTACCGGTGTTTAACCTCATTGGGTGATATCCAAGAGTGACATTCGGGTGATATCGGGTGACAAAATATAATTGGGTGTCAAACAAACGGTGTTCAAAACCATCGGGTGTTCAAACAAACAGTGTCTTATGTAAAAATTTAAATTAGCCCGCAAAAATGGCTTAGTTTAGAATAGTGTCGATAATTAGCATTAATAAATGACATGGGATTTTACGGTGTATTACAAGATGTGTTCTACACTGCTACTGATTCTACGTTAAATGCTTGTCAATTTCATGAAATGTCTATTGCTTTGAATGTTCTTAAAAATCGTGTTGTTGAGCTTGAGGGGGAGAATTTGAAACTGCAAGAAAAAATTCAAAATGATGATCATGACAACATGGTCAAGCACTTTTCTAAACTAGAAGTTGATAATCTTAATCTGCAATTAAAATATCAACATTAATCTGCAATGTAAAACTCTAATTGGCATCACGCCAACGGGAATTAGAGAGGGTGAAAGGGGTTTTGAGCTCACTAAAGAGTGTTATTTAACTGAAGTTATCCCACTTTTTAAACTAATCAAAGAACACTTCGAGGGTCTAAGACAGTCCCTTGATGGTGAACTGAAAGAAATGAAAGAAGTGTTTAAAAACATGGAAAATAAGGGAAAACAAACTGCAATAGATCTTCAATATAGTGAGATTGCAAGGAAAAATATCCTTATCATGAATGACATTTTGATTGCTAATGTATTGCTCAAGATGTGTTCTACACTTCTACTGATTCTACGTTAAATGCTTGTCAATTTCATGAAATGTCTATTGCTATGAATGTTCTTAAAAATCGTGTTGTTGAGCTTGAGGGGGAGAATTTAAAACTGCAAGAAAAAATTCAAAATGATGATCATGACAACATGGTCAAGCACTTTTCTAAACTAGAAGTTGATAATCTTAATCTGCAATTAAAATATCAATATTTAGAAGAAAGGATTAAAATGTCAAAGGTCACGGCATCTTCTGATGTTCCTGAATTTGATACATATTTTGAATTAGCAAAAAGGGATAAAAAATTCAAGCTCACACGAACACGATTCGAAAATTGAGGGTTCAAATTGTCTAATTGAAATCTTCCATGAATGATGTGATCGACATCCATAAACCACAGTCTGTAGATTCTCAGAGTTTCCAACTTCAAAACATGATCAATAAACTCAAATATGAAAATGAATGTTTTCAAGTTGAAAATTCGAAAGTTAAACAACATTACAAAGAGTTATATGATTCAATTAAGATCACTCGTGCTAAAACCAATGAAAAGATAACTGCTTTGCTAAATGAAATTGAGAATCTAAAGACTAGGGTGAAAGGGAAAATGTCGGTCATCTCAAGTGACAAATCAATGGTATGTGAATGTAAAAAACAGGCATGTGAGGCTGCGTACATACCGCTTCCCCTTAGGAATAATGAGTTAGTCCATAGTAATTACCTCACACATCGTAAGAATTGCCTTGACATGACCCGTGAGACCATTGAAGAAGATAAAATGGCGAGAACCTTTGATAACACATTATCAGACATTAGTTTTCTCACCAAACGGTCACAAGAATTGTTAGAATATGCCATAGGTACGTGCCCCAAGAGTCTCAACATGCAAGATAGAAAAGTCACATCCTCATCTAAGAGTTTGAAAAAGCATGTTACCTTTGATATACCATTAGCTAGTTCTGATCATAGCACATCATCACCTAGAGAACCAAACAACTATGCAACAATCTAATGTTCCAATCGTCAATTCTACAGGAGTAAGCAATGACACTAAAGCTAGCGGGTCAAAGCCTAAAGGTAATACAAGGAATTGAATGATAAGACTTTGCCAGCTAAGAGTGCTCAAGGGAAGAAAGTAGAAGACCACCTTAGGAACAATAAGATTGATCTGAGTGAAAAGAATCATGTTGATTCTAGTATTTGCGTTAAGCGTACTGTAATTAATTCGAATTCTAATGAAACTTGTAAAACTTGTAATAGTTGTTTAATTTCTGATATCATGATGATTGTGGTGTGTCATTTTTGAAATCCTCTTACAAATCCTCAGTTAAGTTTACTAGGACACATAAACTGGAAAACCATACTTGGAAAGCTACAAGAAAGTTGTTTACAAATATTGGATATCAGTGGAAACCTACTGGAAGAAAATTCACTTTAGGAAGCCAGTGCCCATTAACAATAATACTCGATCCGAAACATTTAGCGGTTAAGAAATGGAAAGCAACTGGTAGGAAATTACCTTTAGTGACTCAATGCCTTGATAATAAGTCAGTAGCACCCACTAGTATCATTTCCTCTAAGGAAGCCATTGTAAACACTAATCCTGTCTCTGTTAAGAATGTGTAGTATACTCTAATATGAGAACATGGATGGTTTAGTGATTAGGTTGATTTTAAGTAGAGATTTCTAGTGAGAAGTTAGAGAGATAAAGTAATGAGGTTGGGAGCCTTGAGAGAAAATCGTGAAATGTTAGATTGCAAATGAAGGTCCAACCCTTTCCCTTGGGTGGGAAAGGGTAGATATAGTTACAATAGAAACGCCCCTTGAAACGGGCTGTAGAGCGGGCTGACAGTGGGTAAAGACCCGACCCGACTCCACAAATACTAACTAATACTACACTACGTACTAACTAATATGATAACTACTACGAGCTACATTATGCTAAACTACACTCGGGGTGACCGAGTCTTCATATGAATAAACGTATTCCTAACAATCTCCCCCTAAGGGAGGTCACCCTGGAAAATAAATGTTGGATCATAGCATTCAAGTCTTTGACGACATCTTTGTAGCTCGTAGCCTTTTGATTCTTCATTGTTGAGATCTTTGTAGTTTAAGTGGAAGACTCTAGATGACACCTTCAATATAATGGATGATCTTTGGAAGTTGTTTCAGCTTCATCATCCAAATGAATGTCAGAGGGTCATCTTCGAGCAGTAACGTCTCCATGTGATATGAACATTTTTGTGTTGGCATGCTCACACTTTTTCAGGATCATGATCTTCTACATCAGAGTTGTGGAAGCATATGTGAGGCCCAGTCAATGAACATGATTTCTTAGATTGTGATGTTGAAGTGTGAGCATGTGTTGATGGAGCAGCATCTTTTCGGCAATCAACTGCAACCGTCAGAAATTCCTGCAAGTAGACAGTTAGCAACAAATCATCCGGTACTTATAGGTTTGGAATTAGAGATCGTCAACAGCATAGTGTGGAGACTCCTTCTAACCCTTACCATGACCGTTCCCAATCGGCAAACCCTGAAAGGATTTGCATGACCTACCTAAGTAGATCAACGATTGGGTGAGTCACTGGAGATCACTCCATGACTGTTGACCGTTATTAACCATCGCGACCACTAAGTGTAATCCACAAGGAATTACCTAAGTGACCTGCTTTCAAGGCTGCTTGATGTTGACCCTGGCAGGAATTTCCATTCAATCACTGGGAGTTACTAAAGCAACATCCCTCATAAATGTTCTGGCAGATTGCTAAGATCTGCGTAGGACTCATAGTTTACCACTGGTGTCGTTAATGTTCAACAACCAGGGTAGAAGTAGCACGTGTTCCTATGAGATCTTTTTATGCATCTCGAGGCTCTAGACTCAATAAATGCATTTGGTTTTCCTATGCGGAGATTAGGGAGAGGTCTCCTGCTTCAATATCAACAATCTCTAAGAGATATGTCGATAGATTACACCGATTCCCCGTGATAATGAAACAAGTTCTTTTAAGAGAACTTGAGTGGCTAGAAGGTTTAGTGCATTGCGTCACTGGGTCCATGACGTCTTGTCTTCGATACCGATGTAGCCTTAGCAACCATCAGTAGATTATGAATTGAACCCGGTTTCTGCCCTAAGGTTGAATAATTGGAGGGATATTTCTTTTCACCCTTTTTCATTTCATTTCTTTTTAATTCTTCAACCCCTTCTTTCTCCATTCTCACATTTCTCCTTTTTTTTTCATAATCATACCTATGGACTTTCTAATACTATCTATTTGGTATTGTCCATGGGTAGATCCCTCCGGCTCTGGCAGATCATAGGACGGTTTTCCTAACCTTAGCCACCTTATAACTTCATGACTATCCTATGTCGCCATACACCAAATCATTGAAAATTCTCTCAATGTGTTTATGATTAAGAAACACATTTTGTTAACACATTGAGAGTTCTGTCATTTTCAAATGCTCCCCCTTAACATGTGCTCATAAGTATTGATTTGAAAATTTGCACATGTCGGGAAGAGTTGCACTTTTGAATTGATCTACCTTGAGAGAACATGAACGGGCATTCGAGACACGCTTACATCACTAGTTAAACTAGCTTGAAGTTATTACCCGGCCCGATCAGAGTCACCCAAGGTTTCTCGAAATGGTACATTCTACTTAAACTAGTCCTCTTCGAGACACGCTTACATCATTGGTTAAACCAGCTTGAAGTTATTACCCGTCCAGGACTAGTCCTTTCGATTCAGGACAATTGTGTTTCATCAATTCATGAGTCAAGTCTGAGATGCACTCATTTGAGATGTAAGGATCCTTTTACACAAATCATTTTGCTCCCCCTCAATATGTGCATTGATATACAAAAGAGTTTGGCACATAGGAAAGAGCATATTTTTGTTTTCAGGTTCAAAACATCACGTTTTAATCAGTTTTTCATATTTAAATCACTTCTTCTCCCCCGATCAAAAATTTCAAACGAATTGAGATTTGTGATCCCAAGTGATTTAAATAGGTTTAAAGTTTTTGGAGAAAGATGTGACATTTTTTAAGAATGACTGATTTTGAGACGACATTTTAGCTCCCCCTCAAAACTTGAGGGAGTATGTTATGTGTTAGAGATGATGAGTTTATAAATAATTTTTGAGTTTAGTGAGAAACTCATGAAAGATTCATATACTAACACATAACAATTATACTTAATCCACTGTAATTATGCCCAAAGATCTTGTTTTGATGATATATAGTTTTTGAAATCGTTCTCCCCCTCAATCGATGACACATTTAAGATTAAACATTTTGCATAAAGTATTAATTCTTTTAGCATCGATTGAGTGGCAAATTTTAAACCACATTTCGAGTTTGTTTGATCTTCAAAAACCATGGTACCACCAAGTTTGGAACAAATATTTTCCCGAAAAATCATTGAAGGAAAAAATATTTGGGATGTAAAGAAGACTTCTCTTCTTTTACCAGAAATGATGCACTTAAGCGTACATCAGATCGGAAAGGCACAAATATAAATTAATTCATGCCTTTGTTAGGAACAGTCGTCTTTTTGGCGACGAACTTTCCCCAATATTAAGACCGGGTTGCTATCTGATGTAATAGCAAACCATTTTGAAAGAATAATTTTAGAGACGACATGTTTTGGAAGACATTTTAAATAATAAGAACTCTTGCTCAAGCATATGTATGTTTCCGTGTCATTATTGAATGACATTTCTAAAAGCGTACATAATATTGATTACACAAGAGACATGTCGTGAGAAGAATATTCTTGGTTTTTATGATTTTATGATTTTTATGGTTTTTTGAAGGTTTTATAAAGTTCTGTTTTCTTTTTGTTTATAATACTATGTACAAAGGATATGTGAAGTAACCCCTTTACTCCTCCTGATCTTCCTGAAGACTTATGAGATCCTCAGGAGTGAGACTCTTCATACCAAGACGAGGGAGGATGAATTGAAATCGGTCCCTAGAGAGTGCTTCGGTGAAGATATCAGCTAGCTGGAACTCAGTCCTCACGAAGTAAAGTTCCACAATTCCTTTCTCAACTTGCTCCCTGATGAAGTGAGGTCGAATGTCAATGTGCTTAGTCCTTGAGTGCTGGACATTGTTGCAGCAGAGTGCAATTGCACTTTTGTTGTCACAGTACATGGGAATCTTGTTGCATATGAAGCCATAGTCCAAAAGTTGAGATCTCATCCATAAGATCTGAGCACAGCACGAGGACATGGCAATGTATTCAGCCTCTATGGAGGATATTGATGTACTCATTTGTTTCTTTGAAGACCAACTGACTAGTTTATAACCCAAAAACTGAGCACCCCCAGATGTACTTCGACAATTATCTTGACATCCTGCATGGTAAGCATCCGAATAGGCTGTGAGCGCCATAGAAGTGTCCTTAGGGAACCATAGGCCCATGTGGATTGTTCCTTTAAGATACCGAAAGACTCTCTTGACAGCTTCCAGGTGTTTCTTGGTAGGTTTGGATTGATACCGAGCACACATGCAAACTGCAAATAGAAGATCTGGTTTGCTAGTAGTAAGATACATTAAGAAGCCAATCATGCTTCGATACTTGGTTTGTTCAACCGGGATCCCAACATCATCTTCATCAAGTTTTGATCTTTCAATCATAGGAGTATCAACTACGTCACAGGAATCGAATCCAAATTTCTTCAAAATTTCATTAGCATACTTGGATTGATTGATGAAGATGCCATTGGGATTCTGAGATATTTGCAAGCCTAGAAAGAAGGACATTTGGCCCATCATGGACATCTGGAACTCAGAACTCATCTCTTGGGAGAAACGATCACACTCTTTGGGATCAGAGGAGGCAAATATGATATCATCTACGTAGATTTATACATGAAGAAAGGTTTTGCCCATTTTTCTGGTAAAGAGTGTAGGATCAACAGCACCTTTGGAAAACTTGTTGGAAAGAAGGAATTTTGACAAGGTGTCGTACCACGCCCTAGGAGCTTGCTTAAGTCCATAAAGAGCCTTCTTCAAGCGATAAACATGGTTAGGACGTTCAGGATCCACGAATCCTTCGGGTTGGCTTACATACACCACCTCTTTAAGATCGCCATATAAGAATGCAATCTTAACATCCATCTGATAAACCACCATATTCTGACTTGCAGCATTTGCTAGAAATATTCTTATGGCTTCAATTCTAGCAACAGGTGCGAAGGATTCTTCAAAGTCTATACCTTCTTCTTGACGATATCCTTTTGCCACAAGCCTAGCCTAGTTCTTCAATACATCTCCATGCTCATCAAGTTTAACCTCAAATATCCATTTGAGAGCAATGATCATAGCACACTTTGGAGGCGGTACTAATTCCCACACATCAAGTCGATCAAACTCATGAATCTCGTCCACCACAGCAGTGAACCATGAGTGTTTAGACATTGCATCCTTGAAATCTTTTGGCTCAACTTTAGAGAGGACAAAATTGAAGAAGCACCACAATGCATCGGTTGCAAGTTGCTTACAGGTTAATACCGGATGCGAAGGGTTTCCAGTAATGTTGTCAATTGGGTGATCATTTGTCCATTTCCTAAGGTGTTCATGAGGTTGAGGATAGGGAACTGAGGTAGCCGTGTTAGATTCATCTGAGGAAGTAGCATCATTTGACGATTCAGGAGCAAAGATGTTAACAAACGGCTCATTATCAGGTGGAGCGAAAGGATTAACTTCAAAAGAATTATCCACCGCCGCTACTCGTTGTACAAATGAAGATTGACCATTAGATGTGGTAATTGAACGACTGATGGTGGGGGCTTCAGGATCCCATGACAATGAAGTGGATGGTCCAGCATTATCATCTGGGACATTTGCTACCCCAGCTGGTTGTGGAACGACTGTGGCTTATGGAGCATCCACATTTTGAGGTTCAAAGTATTCATCAAACATGGGGTCAAACAGCTTCTTCCAATCTTCACTTGTAGGAGGTACAAAAGGAGTAGCAGGAATGGGATTCTATACAAGCCTAGAGCTTATAGGTCCAGGAGACAAAAGGTTAGGTACGGGTCCAGAACTTGATTGTCTAGGAACCGGTTGCTCAGTCAGCTCATCAAAAGTAACGTGGATTGTTTCCATTATGTCTCTGGTATGTTTGTTGTAGATTCGGTATCCCTTTCGTTCTGGAGCATAGCCAACGAAGAAACCAATGTCGGCCTTGGCCTTGAGTTTCCCAAGGTCTTCACTGTCATTTGTTGGATTGCACAATCCACCAAATACTCGAAGTAACGAAAGATCAGGTTTTCTGCCATGAACCAGTTCATATGGAGTCTTGCAGTAGAGAGGATGTATCAAGGATCGGTTCTGTGTGTAACATGCAGTAGCAATTTGATGAGGCGAAAAATGAACCACTTTTAGGGGGTCATTTAAGCCCGGAATTGAATTTAATTGATCAAATATTGCCCTAAATCGTTCCTTTTGTGATTTTAGGTACTTTGGGAGTGAATTCTGGAAAAGGAAGCAATTCGGATGTTTTTGGAGCATAAAAGTGAAGAAAACGGCAAAGACTTAATTTTCCATGCTGAGAACAGTGCCTGACGGCGTCAAGAGGAAGATCATGACGGCGTCAAGAGTAAAATCCATGACGACCCAGTGCAAACCTGAAGGCGTCACAACAAGGGCGTCAAGAGTTAATTTGGTGACGGCCTGCATAAGGTGTATAAATGACGGCGTCAGACCGAGATCTAGGCAGTCCAAGAAACTATTTGGCGGCGAGATGACGGCGTCAGACATTTGTTCTTGACGCCGTCACCTATCAAAATCTATATACAGTTTTCTATTTTTCATTCATTAAAAGAGGAACTTGTGTGGAGAAAACTAGGGCCGAACTTTGTAAACCCTAGGTCATATTTTACAGTGTTTTCAAGGGTTTTCACCCCTTGAATCATTTCATTTTCAATTGAGATAAGTCTTATTTTAGTTCAGTCAATATGTCTATGTGTTGTTTGAATATATCTTTTGCTTGTGTTGATTTCAACATGCTAGGCTAGATCTATCTTGTGTTTGCTTAGATGCAATGAAACCTAGATGTTAAGTATGTGTTGATTACTTGTTTATGGTTGTAATGGATGAATGATTTCAATGTTAGGCTTAAGAAAACTGGATTGTGTAACATGCTTGAACGTCTTAGGAAACATGAACCGAGCAAATTCTAGTGATCCCATGTTAGGAGCTTCTTAGCCGGCTCGACATAGGAGTGAAGTAGGCGCTCGTAGGATTGGGAAAGTAAGTATGCCACCCCATGAATGGTATTAAGGAATACAATCCGTCATCCACGCAACTATAACAAGTAATTAACGTGTAAAAGATATCTAGGGAGTAGTGAAATCTAAGTAAACACAATTCTCCCATATATTGCTCACAACTTTAGTATAATTTAGTTTATTTTCATTTCTAGTATTTTATTTTGATTGCATCTTAGTATTGGGTTAGTTGACTAGCAACTAATTCCGCCAATCTCCTTCAACACGAGATTTTTACTTGCTTTCATAAAAATATAAAAAAATACGAAAAGAGTCATCCCTCATCTCTAGACCTAGTCTTTAGGTTTTCTAATCCTAGCGACACTATTCCTAGCTGAACGATCAATCCCCCGGTACTTGTCATTATACTATACTACATCGATCAGGTATACTGCCTGGTAGGGATTGTAAGCTTCTCGAGATCCCTCGAGAGGTAAAGCCTGGTGCAATCCCTACGCATCAAGTTTTTGGCGCCGCAGCCCGGGGAATAGTTATTGTCTAGGTTAGAATCTCTTTTTATTAGGTCTACTTGCTAGATTCCTTTCTAGTAAGATTTTATTTTTATTTTTAGGTTCTCTTAGTCTATCTTATTTCTTCGTGTTTTTGTTCGTAACTCTTCAACATCCGACATCATGGACGATGGTAACATCTTTGAACCAGTCATCCCACCACAACAAAACCCACCACTAGATAACCAACCTCTTAGGCCCCAAACTTTAGGAGAGTATTCCCGACCTAGCCACCAAGGCTACCGAAACACCATTGAGCTCACCCAAGGAGCCAATGTAACCCCCTTGCGATCCGACACCATCCGGTTGGTGCAAAGCGGATGTGCATTCCATGGACTTCGTTATGAAGATCCAAACCAACATCTCAAGGACTTCTTTAAAATCATAGATTCTATAGACCTTGATGTTACAACTAGAGAGTCGACCCGATTACGCCTATTCCAATTCTCTCTACGTGATCAAGCTAGTCAATGGCTTGAGCGATTACCTGCGGGATCCATCACCTCATGGGATGATCTCACCACTCGTTTCTTTGCTTAATTTTTCCCACCAGGGAGAACTACCAAGCTTAGAAATGACATCTTGATGTTCCAACAACGTCAAAATGAAACTCTATATGAAGCATGGACTCGATTCAAGGACTTACTCCAAAAAGTCCCTCATCATGGCATAGATCTTTGGCTCCAAGTCCAAATATTCTATGACCATATCGATCTCTCCACAAGGTGAGCCATTGACCAATCGGCCGGTGGTAAACTACGTGATCTAAGTGCGGAACAATCATGGGAACTCATAGAAGATCTTGCTCTCTATGACAACGAAAGTTGGAATGATCCCCGTGATTTGAACAAAACGGTCAAGGCAATATCTTTGCCTTCGAATAACTCTAGCACTCCCGACCGTAGGATCATGGAACTTGAGGACCAAGTCAAGTTTCTCATGAAATCTTATGAAGCTCCTAAGCCTTCAAGCCAAGTGAACAAAATCACTTCTTCATGCGAATTATGTAGTGGTCCCCATGACACTCGTGATTGTGTGGAACTCCCCGGAACAGCTTTTGCGGACTACGCATCCTCGCGTACCGACGAAGCGGGAGACAAGTGGTACACTTTCAAACCCGAGCCAAACCCTTACGGTGATTCCTACAACCCCTCTTGGAAAAATCACCCAAACCTTAGGTGGAAACAAAACCAAGCCAATTCTTCCAATCCGCCTAATCGTTACCAACCAAACGGTCCACCCTCCAACCGTACTTTCAACAACAATCCTTCTAACAACTATGGTAGTACCAACAATCTTGAAGGATTGATGTCTAAGTTTATGGCGTCTCAAGAAGCTTGCATATCTTAGTTTGAAGCCGATTTCAAACAAAAGCAAAGCGAGATGACCACCAAAATTGACACATTATTGAAAGTTCTCAATGACCGAGAAATGGGAGCACTCCCAAGCGACACGGTCAAGAATCTGAAACTAAATGTTAATTCCATATTCTTCAAAAGGACCAATTGAATAAAACACCCGATATAAAACCGGTCAAAAGCATAGTTGAAACACCTTCTACGCAAGACCTTGACGATGAATTCAAGGAGCTTCACCTTGAACGCCCCGTTATTGATATCTTAGCCCGTGCTCCCTACTATAGTGCCCTCCTTGAAAAGTATGAGAAGTTTAAACTAGGTAAAAATGGGACCGCCTTCGTTCAAAACAAGTTGCCTAAAAAGCTTGATGATCCGGGTATATTTGTTTTGCCTTGTAAGATAGGAAGATTCGAAGCTTTCGACACACTAGCTGATTTAGGGTCAAGCCTCAGCTTGATTCCCTTACCTCTTTTCACCACTCTCAAGCTAGGAAAGTTAGAGGAGACGGAGGTATTGATAGGTCTAGCGGATGGGAGTATTGCCCACCCGGTTGGAATGATTAAGGATGTAGTTGTTCACGTAGGGAAGTTAACTATTTTAGCGGACTTTTACGTCCTAGACATGGTTAGTGACACTACATGCCCATTGTTGGTAGGAAGAGGATTTTTAGCAACCGCTAGCGCCATGATAGATTGTAAGGAGTCTAAGATAGCGGTAGGAGAGGGCGACACTTGGTCGGTGTACGATGTTAAGAAACATAGCTATGATTGTGAGGATGAACCGACACCACATTGGGCAGAGATGAATAGGAGACCATCTAGATATGGACCTTGGATAGAAAGGAACTTTATAGGACCTCAACGCCCATTCTATCTAGAAAAAGATTTCATCAAAAAGACACATTCGGTGGAACAACTCATAGCTAGAGATGAAGAGCTAGATCCTTTTGAGGAACCCTTAGTCTTTAGGAAGATGATTGAGTTCTTAAGCATAATGCCTATCAATATAGAGATGAATAAGTGGAAAAGAGAGGGAGATAAGTGTAAATGGAGGTGGGACAAGCCACCTAAGGAAGGTGACGGATCATGGCATACGAAGATGACTTTGTATGATCCGGATGGAGAAAAGTTTGAAAGGTCATACCATACTTAGAAAACCGATAGGAAGCTAAAACCTAAGTTTGATCCCAAAGATGTCCTCAATGAGGAACTCACCCGTATCACGTAGTAACCCATGACCTTGAGTCTAGCTACAAGACTCGTAAATAAAGAAAAGCGCTTCTTGGGAGGCAACCCATGTTTTGTGTGAATTTTTATTTTGTTTGTTTGTTATTTGCTTCCGTATGCATGCTTTATTTTTGTTGTTGGTAGATCATGTTTCAAAACTAAAATAGTGAAAATACTTTACTTTGTTGTTTGGCCTAGTCTTAACTTCACCCAAAGGTATTTTTGCAAAAGATAAGTGTAAGGGGAAACGCCAAATATGTTTTTAAAGAAACAAAACCGATCATGATTCCCCACAATATTAAGTGAACATGTATATTCGTATTTGTTAGAGTCAAATGCTTGTATCGAGTCATAATGATGTTTTGCAGGATTTTCCAGGAAGTAGGACGAAGTTTTTCTAGAAATTTTCCAGAAACTTAACATAAGAATTTCTGCAGGTCACTTCTGACGGCGTCACGTGTTAAATTCTTGAAATTTTACCTGTTTTGTTTTTCTTAACGGAGTCTTGAAGTTTTTGTTAAATTATCAGTTTTATAATCTCCAGGAAATCTGCAAACATCATTCCAAAAGCATTGTATCTTATTTTGTTTTCTAGGATTTATTAGCATATGTAGATTGCCGCCAATTTTACGCGAGGTTGCCTTGTCTGTTTTCTCAGGTTTTACAAGTTATGTATGACAATAAGGTGATTTATATTCTGGAAGGGAAGCTTTGATTGTTCATTTTCTTGGAGGAAGATCTAACCTGGCCACCTTATTATCCATACCGAGCGAATCAGGGGAGTCTTTGATTTCATTTGTTTTATTTATTTCACTTTTACATTCTTTACTTGAACATTGGGGACAATGTTCATCCTAAGTGTAAGGGGAGGGTAAAATGATGATACCTTACAAATACACTTTCGCTTGAGTTTGTTTGTTTGATAGTAGATGTGTAATAAAACTATGAGAAATACTTGTTAGTGCAATTTTAGCGACAAATTTAAAATTTTTTACAACATTTAGGAGTGAAACTTTAGCCATAGCAAGCGTCTCATGGATAGGAGATTGTATGACTAGCACATAACCGTACTATTCAGAAAAATTTTCTACCCAAATATGTGAGGTTCGCCTTTAGATTTGATAGGAAAAGCATTTACTATTAGTACTTATGAGTGTACCGGTAGCATTTAGATTCTAGAACTTGCGTTAGTGATGCATCCCGAGACCGCTAGTGAGACTACATTCGTGTAGTAGAATTTACTACACGATAAGAGGCATAAGGATCACCCTTGTGTTAAACCCGTATTATAATTACTTGACCATTTAAGTCATATTACTTGGCTAGTTAAGTCAACTAATTTTTCCCACACATTAGCGTTGTACTCATTTTTAGTACACGAAACCCCTAGTAAACCCCTCCGAGCCTATCTTTTCATTTCTAACTTTAAGCATTTTACTTAAAGGAAGAGTTTGTTACACCCCACTTAAATGTACACCCAAATCGCCTTAGCCTTCCGTGTATGCACTCATCTTTAGTGCATTATTGTTATGTGTTAAACCCTAAGTTAATTATCTAATTGATTACATGGTTGCTAAACCCTAAGTTAATTATCTAATCGAGTCATATCCTTGTACATATTGTTTTGGGAAGATTGGGACGATTGGGTAAGGTACATATTTTATGGAGTAATGGGGAAGAACATCATATATTACGCCCATATGTACGTTAATCTTAAAAGTACTCCAAGTGTTTTGATTTTCTTAATTCGAGTCATTAGATTAGTTTATTGTAAAGTATGTAAAGATTCAAGTGTAAGGGGAATTTTCATTCCCTATGATGTATTATTTTGGATGGTAGGGTAAGAGTGTATGCAAAAAAAAAAAAAAAAAAAAAAAAAAAAAAAAAAAAAAAAAAAAAATCGAAAAAATCAATAAAAAAAAATAGAAAACGAAGAGAAAAACATACGGACAACCATCCCGTTTTATTCTATGTTCATTTTATGTTTTTGTAATTTTTCATTTATTAGCTTAAGTCGAGTCTAGTCTTGGCTTAGCAACTCCATATTGTACATGTAATTAACCAAGATTGTTAACTCACCACCAGTAAAGACTGCCTATATCCAACAAAACCGTGTATTCCATATCCCTACACCTAACGTTACAACCCTTTAAAAGACCTCTTTGATAGTTTATCCTAGGTGCTTACACCATGTGGTGGAGGTTTGATCATTTCCCAAGCCTATGGTAATCTATTTCGCTATGACAGGTAGTGAGAGGTGTTTTCCATTTCCATATTGTGATATTACTTTATTACACCCGAGAGATGTGAGTATTTAAACACTATTTGTGAGGTGCTAGTGTATGACCTCCGTGCTTGTCTTTGGTCTTTAGTGGAACGATTATTTGTTGTATTTATAATAGTGTTAAATGACCCCAAATCTCAAATGTAAGAGTATATGATGAGGCGAAAAATGAACTACTTTTAGGGGGTCATTTAAGCCCGGAATTGAATTTAATTGATCAAATATTGCCCTAAATCGTTCCTTTTGTGATTTTAGGTACTTTGGGAGTGAATTCTGGAAAAGAAGCAATTCGGACGTTTTTGGAGCATAAAAGTGAAGAAAACGGCAAAGACTTAATTTTCCATACTGAGAACAGTACCTGACGGCGTCAAGAGGAAGATCATGACGGCGTCAAGAGTAAAATCCATGACGACCCAGTGCAAACCTGAAGGCGTCACAACAAGGGCGTCAAGAGTTAATTTTGTGACAGCCTGCATAAGGTGTATACATGACGGCGTCAGACCCAGATCTAGGCAGTCCGAGAAACTATTTGGCGGCGAGATGACGGCGTCAGACATTTGTTCTTGACGCCGTCACCTATCAAAATCTATATATAGTTTTCTATTTTTTATTCATTAAAAGAGGAACTTGTGTGGAGAAAACTAGGGCCGAACTTTGTAAACCCTAGGTCATATTTTACAGTGTTTTCAAGGGTTTTCACCCCTTGAATCCTTTCATGTTCAATTGAGATAAATCTTCTTTTAATTCATTCAATATGTCTATGTGTTGTTTGAATATTTCTTTTGCTTGTCTTGATTTCAACATGCTAGGCTAGATCTATCTTGTGTTTGCTTAGATGCAATGAAACCTAGATGTTAATTATGTGTTGATTACTTGTTTATGGTTGTAATGGATGAATGATTTCAATGTTAGGCTTAAGAAAACTGGCAGATCTCCATTGTGTAACATGCTTGAATGTCTTAGGAAACATGAACCGATGTGTACTAGGTTTTATTGGTTGTATTTAATGCATGAGCAAATTCTAGTGATCCCATGTTAGGAGCTTCTTAGCCGGCTCGACATAGGAGTGAAGTAGGCACTCATAGGATTGGGGAAGTAAGTACGCCACCCCATGAATGGTATTAAGGAATACAGTCCGTCATCCACGCAACTATAACAAGTAATTAACGTGTAAAAGATATCTAGGGAGTAGTGAAATCTAAGTAAACACAATTCTCCCACATATTGCTCACAACTTTAGTATAGTTTAGTTTATTTTCATTTCTAATATTTTATTTTGATTGCATCTTAGTATTGGGTTAGTTGACTAGCAACTAATTCCGCCAAACTTTTTCAACACGAGATTTTTACTTGCTTTTATAAAAATATAAAAAAATACAAAAAGAATCATCCCTCATTTCTAGATCTAGTCTTTAGGTTTTCTAATCCTAGCAACACTATTCCTAGCTGAACGATCAATCCCCCGGTACTTGTCATTATACTATACTACATCGATCAGGTACACTGCCTGGTGGGGGTTGTAAGCTTCTCGAGATCTCTCACAACTCGTAATTTCAAGTCATTTTCCAAACTTCGACAATTAACTATTCATCAGTTACTATTCACTGATTACTATTCATCACTGTACTATTCATCGTTTTCAGAGTCAGTTTGAGATTCTGAGAAGTATTTCAAAATTTTACTATTCACTTAACACTATTCATTTCCGAAAGGAAAACACTATTCACATGCTTTGCTCATTTCATCGTAAATTTTGTTTACGGGTATTTTAATTCGCGTAACCGTAACGGTTCAGGTGCGAATTCATGCATTTTCAATAAGGACATTTCATATGGAATAGAAATAGTCTACATATCATCATAATAACATTTGCATACTATATCACTCGTAGAATATCTACATTAATATTTTTGGTATATCTAACATTTTACGTATATTTATTTTTAAATAAACGTTAACACGCGATTAATAAATATGACTAACATATCTGACAATACCCACAATGGTCCCGATATATTTTTAAACCCCTTACAACGTCACAAAAATTATAAAATTCATTTACCTGGTATTTTGGGAATTTATTTAATTTATATCGTAAGTTTAATATAATTACGGCGGTTTTCGTGGAAACTAAACAAAAATTATCCAAACACTTAATATTTGTACCTAACATATTTTTATCATTTTATGACTTTATTATGTCCCGATTAACTTCGTCATATTTTATTTTAAGTCGCCACGATTTATTTTTAGTTAACTCGGTACCCGATAACACCTAACGGATACACAAAACAACTAAATACTACCAAGCTTCCCCAACACATTTCTTTTTCCATATGTGCCGCCCCCTCCTTTCCATGTCTTCATATTGACCATTTAATTACAATTATATCCTAAGCTAGATATTTTACTAAGTATACAAAACTCAATTTGCTACCTCATTATCCAAATAAACTAGAAAAGATCTTTCTCTTCGTCTCCTCATCCAAACCCACGACCAAAACCAAATCAAGAGCAAGAACCATAGATTTTTCAAGATCAAGTTATAATTAAGTTCATTTGATGATCCTTGTTTGAGTTTTGAAATAAAAACTCAACGTTTTATAAGTTCTCATCTCCAAATCTCAATAACCCATCAAAGTAAGTTTGCAAAACTCATCTTCATAATTTCTTCAAGTTATTTTCATGATTATATGATTTCCATACAAGATATCATGCATATACTAGTTTATACCACTCTTTTATACATATATATCTTTTAAACTCTAGAAATAGAAACCCTTGGTAGATTTACTTGGATGATGTTGTTTAAGAACCCATGACACCCTAGGAAGGTGTATGGTAGGAATAAATTAGTTTGGTGGTGGTTGAAAGTGATTTGGTTGGATTATAAACTAGTTTGAAACACCAGAAATGGATTATATATATATATATATATATATATATATATATATATATATATATATATATATATATATATATATATACCTACTGTCCCAAATCATCAAATCCAGAAAACTCAGGAGTTTCCGGGTAACTTTGGGCTAGAGATTTAGAAAATACTTTCAAAAATGAAGCATTGGGCGAAAGAACGGATTAAAACAAGTTTATAACGAAGAAGATATGATTTTTGCAAGTTTAACGACGAAAACTATTTTCTGAAAATATTCATGCTGTTGGATGATTTTCGACGGACAAACAGAAGCGTTAGACGTAACCTAGAGGAGCCGAGCTATCAAAAATATATTAGTATAGGTTAATACGAAACCGTGGATATAAAGAACGTAGAAAACAAGCTTATAACGACCAAGATATACACGTTTGAAACCCGACGAAACTCTATTTATTTTTGACAGCTTTTATTAGCAAAATACTAAAGTATAGAAAAACTACTTTTTGTGATACATCATGTTGAGGGCCATTTTTCTCATTGAAAAACCCATTTCTGGAAAATTTATATCTTTGACAAAGAGTTAGTTCACCCAGCCTAGTTTTCAAAACATCCAACCGTTTGCCAAAAGGATTTATAACGAATAACTTGTGGTCTTCTAAA
Source organism: Artemisia argyi (assembly GCA_030686995.1). Taxonomy (NCBI): domain Eukaryota; kingdom Viridiplantae; phylum Streptophyta; class Magnoliopsida; order Asterales; family Asteraceae; genus Artemisia; species Artemisia argyi. Next base: position 25,868,806 of record CM060705.1, read on the forward strand.
CTTTCTCGAAAACTGCCCAGAATCTGCCAAAACAGCCCAAGTACCTCACTTCGCGGCTATTTCTCTTTATGATCGAGACCCATATGGACAAACTTCAGTTCTATGACTTATTAGATAAGGTGAAAAGCTTCTTAAAACTACTGAGCTTCATTCCTAACTCTTCATATTCACTATTTCGCGACTAGTTTTGCGAGACCATTTTGTCACTAATAGAAATAATAAACTACGTACTAACTACTATATTTTCTAGATATAGTGTAAAGAGCTATATTTTAACCATTGAAGTACGTATGACCCAAAGCTTATTTATACGACTAATTGACGTTATTTCAAAGTTTTCAAAGCGCGGAATTTAACACTAACATTCTATATACGATATATCATAACTAGTTTTTCTTAGTCTAGTTAAACTTATATTTTGCCCAAGTATGGAAAATACTTTACTTTGACAATAACTAGTATTTTTAAATTATGAGTGGTATAGGTATCATGTGCATGTATATTCATTTCATCATTTCATGATCTAAAGTAGATCATTATCATTCATATTAGGTTGCGGCTAGCGTTCGCGCCTTATTGTCCCGATCATTTTACCATCATTGTACCATCATATCAGGTGAGTTTTCATAGCCCCGTTTTTAATTCAATATTTTGATTTCAATTCCCACGGGGGAGAATACATTGCATCACTTATTTTTGTACATGCCAAAGTAGCTAAATTTTCATACATTGCTTAAGTTGCTATCATACCACATTAAGTCCCCTTTATATTATCATCGACCATTAATTTGCCTTTAAGCGAGAGTGAGTGAATAGTTCTATTGAGGGTGACTCCTCCATTCGTGTTTGGGTTGCTCCAATGAAATTACGAATGCATTTCATGTCTAACATTATTAGAGTGGCTGGTAACCACTCATTTGGGGCGAAATTCTTATTATGTCTAGCTTCGGGGTCATGAGCTTAGGAGCCAATGTAACTTCATTTTGACATCAAGTCACCTTACTTTCTACTTATGGCAATTGTACATACATTTTAACTTATAACTCTATGGAATTCACCAACTTTATGTTGACCATTTTAGCGATGTATTTTCAGGTTATTCAGGTAGTTCATGTTGCATACATTTGGACCTTCATGGAGTCGCGGAGTCGACGCGTCTCACCATATATTTCTGCACTTATGAAACGTTTGATCTTGTTGAACTTATTTTACCTAAATTGGCAACATCTTTTGGGACCTATGTTTTGTAAACTCTGAATGTTTTAATGATCAAACGCTGTATTTTCTAAACGACACTTTAGGTCGTTCAATATGACTGTAACTGTGATGCTATGGCAGTTACCCCTAGGTATTCTATTCCATTGCCATTTAGGTATTTTGGGGGTGTGACAAGATCCCTCGAGAGGTAAAGCCTGGTGCAATCCCTATGCATCACAATTGCCTCAGCCCAAAGAAACATAGGAGCTTTGGAGAAGATGAGCATAGTCCTAGCAGCTTCAACCAAGGTGCGATTATGTCTTTCTACAACTCCATTTTGTTGAGGAGTACGTGGAATGCTCTTTTGATGAGTAATGCCGACACCTTCATAAAATTGAGTAAGTTGTTTGTTCACGAACTCCGTTCTATTATCAGTACAAATGAACCGAACTGTTTTGTTGAGTCGAACTTGCAATTGCTTAATGAGTTTGATGATGATTTCCGGAGTTTCATCTTTTGATCGTAAAAACTTTACCCACGTGAAACGAGAGTGATCATCAACAATAACAAGCACATATTTCTTTCCGTTGATACTTTGAATCCTCATTGGTCTACAGAGATCCATGTGAAGAGTATGCAGGACTTCCATGATAGAATTGACTGTTTTGGGTTTATGGGTGTGCTTTTTGCTCTTGCCCAATTGACATGCGGAACATAGATGATCTTTTTCATACTTAAGTCTGGGCAAACCTCGAACAAGATCCTTATGTGTGAGTTCATTGATGGTACCGAAGTTCAAGTGGTTTAAACGATGATGCCACAACCATGATTTGTTCTTAGAGGCTTTTGAGAGTAAGCAAATCGGAGAGGACCGTAGCATGTCTTCAGTAGAGATGGTATAAAGGTTAGTCCCCCGACTCCCTTTGAGGAGATCTACACCATCTAATTGTCTAACAAAACAGGTGTGCTTTCTGAAGGCAACTTCAAGATCAGAGTCACAGAATTGACCAACAGAGAATAGATTTTGTCCAAGTCCCTCCACGTAGTATACTCTGGATATCACACTGTCTCCAAAGACGTAATCACCATAACCCATTATAGATCCAAAATGGTCGTTCCCAAATCTGACCATACCAATGAATTTTTCCACGAAATTCTTGAGCCGCGAGCGATCTCCAGTCATATGTTTTGAGAAGCCTGTGTCCAAATACCAAAGGACGATTTGTACGACCTGCATTTGAAACCAGATAGTGGTGGATAACTGAAAAAGCTGGAGCCCCACAAACAATTGGGGTCCGTTTGGTTAGCACACACAAATATTGGATTATCATATGTCACGGACATATTACTGGAATTTACACATTTTGATGCACTAGACCTAGGAGTGGTACTAAGTGCTTCTATTGGGAACTTTCTACCAGTAGGTCTCCATTTCTTAATTGGCACAACTTTGGAGTTAGTGATCCTAGTCAACGGGCACTTTTCTCCTAAGGTGAATTTCCTTCCAGTTGGTCTCCATTGATAACCAACATTAGTGAACACCTTTCCTGTTTTATTCCAGACTTGTTTAACCCTTTTAGCACTTGAAACATTCATAACCGGAGATTGCAAAGTGGATTTTAAGAATGACACAACACAAGCATCATGATTACCAAAAAATAAACATTCGTTACAAGTCTTACAAATAGCACCAGAATTCGAATTAATTACATCATTGTTAACACAATGTTTGATTCAACTCGATTCCCTTCGTTAATCATAACTTTATTGTTCCTAGAGGATTCTTCTACTTCCTTCATAAGTATACTCTTAGCCGACAAAGTCCTATCATTCTTTGTATTGCACCTAGGCTGTGACTTGCTAGCTTTAGATACACCTTTTACTCCTGTAGAAGCAATTACGGGAACATTAGTATGATTAGTTGCTACTTATTTACCGGTGATCATGATGGTGGATTGTGACATGGTTTGGGGATAATTAAATGTAACATGTTTGTTGCCACTGTTAGAGTGCGACGCAAATGACCTATTCGACTTGTTATCATTCTTGGGGCATGATCCTATAGCATATTCTAATAATTCCTGGGCTCTAGTAGTGAGGAAGCATGCACCAACAATAACATCATCCTGTGGTTTAGGTATCCTCTCATCTTCAATGGTTTCTCTAAGTATGACCAGGCAATCCTTAAGATATCTAAGATAGTTGCTATGAACTAACTTATTGTTCCTAAGGGGAAGAGAGACATTCAAAGCATCGCACGCATATTTCTTACAAGCAGGTACATTGGAAATTGCATGATCACATGAAACGACGGGCATTTTACCCTTCACCATAGTCTTTAGATTCTCAATTTCGTTTAACAAAGAAGTGACACTTTCATCGTTTTGGTCACGTGTTATTTTAATAGACTCAAATAACTCTTTGTAACGTTGTTTAGTGTTTGACATTTCAGCACGAAGCCACTCATTTTCATGTTGTAATTCGTTGATAATGCCTTGTTTCTGACAGTTTTGAGAATCTATCAACTTCTGGTAATTGGTATTGGTTATATCACCTTTGTTCGACTTTAACTGTGCAATTTGGGCCCTCAACTTCCGAATCGTGTTTGAGTGAGCTTGAATTACTTCATCCTTTTTGGCTAATTCAAAACATGTGTCAAACTCAGGAGCATCCGAAGATGTCTTGGCATTTGATATTTTTATGCTTTCTTCTAGATGTTGATATTTTAGTTGCAAGTTAAGATTATCAACTTCTAGTTTTGAGAAATTCCTGGCCATGTTATCATGGTCGTCGTTTTTAATTTTGTTATTTAGATTGTAATTCTCCCCCTCAAGCTCAATCACAGGATTCTAGAATACATTTAAAGTGATCGACATTTCATGAAATTGGCGAGCGGATAGTGCTGAGCCGGTGACAGTGTAAAAAACATCCTGTGCAATGCAATTAGCAATCAAGTTTTCATTCATGATGAGAATGTTTTTCCTGTCAATTTCATTGTATTTGAGATTAATAGCCAATTGGTTACCCTCACTTTCCACCTCTTTAAAGACCTTTTTCATTTGAGTCACATCATTATTAATGGTATTTTTAAGGCCCTCAAAATGTTCTTTGAGAAGATCAAAAAATGGCATGACTTCAGTTAGGTAACACTGTTTTGTTTGCTCAAAACCCCTTTCCCCTTCTGTAATCCCCGTTGGTGTAATTCTTGTTTTACATGTTTTTTCAAAGTCCTTAAACAATTGACCTAGAACATATAACCCAATTAGGGTATTACACTGTGTGGGAAGAGTATATGGTACAAGATGCCTGGGTGTGTTCAGAGGATAGATGGTTGGGCCAGCAATCCTAAAGATGGTACGTGTGTTACCTACAATTCTTTCAGCTTTCATTTTTTCCATATCAATATTCCAAAACACTTTGTCAGGGAGGATTTTCTTTTGAGGAACAAAAATGGCTGAATGATTGTCATTAGTATAATCATGGTGAAACAAAATATTTTTAGCTATGCACAGGGGATCCTTTAGTCGCTCAGCAAGCTTTTCCCTAGTTCTATCCTCAGCCTCATCAATCTCATCATAGGATCTCACATTAGGAGGGGCATGGTTAGGGTCAAGCATAGTGTTTCCATCATACAACGCAGGTTGAGCACCTATACCATTTCTAAGAAATTTGGCTTTAGTCTTAGAGGCATCTTGTTCACTAAATTCATCACTGAGTTTCCTATGGTTTTGCATCATTTGAGCAGATTGAATGGTTTGGCCTTGTGTGTACAACTTATCTTCCAATTTGTTTTTCAACATTTTAAGTTTTGAGAAATCATTTAGGAGTTTAGTTTCTTTATCTTTGTATTCGTGTTTGATAGAAGACAACCCCTTTTGAATTTCCTGTTTTTGTTTAACAGTTTGATCCAATTGTTTTTTAAAGAAACTAACTCCCTTTTCAGTGTTTCTTGTTTGGAATTGTTTTCAGATATGTAAGCACGCATTTGCCATTCCATTTTCTACTCACGTTCATTAAGCTCAAATTTAGCACGCTGCTCGTATATGGTCACCTGATCCTTAAGGATGTTAACTCTAGTGATGAAGGAGTCATCAGGGTTGTATATAGTGTGCTCATGCAGCTCAAGTTCTCTAGAATCAACCGAAGGCATGTAACTTGGTACAACAGACAGTTTATTGTCATTCACATGCCGTTCATATGGGATATTATTGGTATTTCCCATATCAGTGGTGTCTGTGTTGTCAATATTCTTGAATTGTACCGAGTCACATGCCCCCTGTGGATTGGTAGAGTAATTCATATTAGAATTTAGTGATGTTGGTACCTCAGAGATAGCAGATGTGATGGAAGAGCCAGACTGCTGTGGGGATGGAGCAGCTGTAGACAGATTAGCCATGAAGATGGTTTGAGCTATGGGTTCGTCATCATCATCTGAATCAAAAGCATCACAGTCTTCAACTTGAAAGATGTTCGAATCATTAAGTGCCATGTCCTGAACAGGTTGATCATCCACATCAGCATCAAACATATTCTTGTCATCACCAGCCAGAAAGAGCAGAGCTTTTTCATCCAGAGCAGTTCCATTCTCTTGCGCCTGCATTAGCAACATCTTGTCCTTGAAGTACTCAGAGTTTTAAGGATGCTTTGGGAGAGTGCAATTCCTAGCTATATGGCCCAACCCTCCATAGTTATAACACTTAGGCTGCCTAGCTTATACTTGAAGTGCATTCCCGACTCTATACTGCCCATTTTCTCTACCAGCATTTCTTGGATAAAGGTTTTGTCTTCCTTGTACATTCTGCACCACCACCCTTCCATCTTCTATGACTGCCTGATTTCGTGGGTTAGATGAAGTCCTGAGTTGATTATTAGTTGGTGGAAGTACAGCTCTGAACTGTTGGACTAATAAGGAGACTTGATTGGAGAGATTATCAATCATCATGTCAGTGTGAGAGTACCCAGAGTCAAGGTGGGTGTTTAAAGCAGGTGGTGAGGGAGTTGATGATTGACCATTAGTTGGAGTAGACATGGATGAAGATGATTGAGATTGATCATTTGTAGGTTGAGTGAGTTGTTGAACATTAGAAACAAAGGCAAGGGACTCATTTGTTGTTGAAGGATTGAGCTTTTCTCGCATTAACCGATCATAAGCTGCATGTTTCTCATGTTGTTGGAGATAAGCATAGAGTTGTTCATGATTAGTATGCCTGAGACCTTTGTTGAGTTTAATAGCTGTAACAAACCTATCCCATTCCGGTGCCATGTTATTCACGAATTTTGAGTTAAGCTGAATGTTGGGCTTTGTCATCTGGATGGCTCTCATGTCATTGACCAGCTTGTGAAATCTGACGTAGTAGTCAGTGATGCTTTCACCTGGGTTCATTTTGAAGTGCTCAAATTCATCATATAGCTGAGACTCCCGATCTTCTTTGGTTAACTCAGACCCTGCAAGAAGCATCTTCACATTATCCCAAACTGCTTTGGCTTCTGTGTTGAAGTTGATGAGTTTATAGACATCTTTAGGAAGCCCTTGAATGACAATATTCGATGCTCTGATGAAGGCATCATAGCGTTTCTTTTCTTCATCTGACAGGTCATTGTAGGTGCGAGGTCTATCTGGACCGACTGCAGCAGGTTGGTCATCAGTGGCTGCGATTGTGTCTCTAGTGGTGCCCATTCGAAAAGGTCCTTCATCAATGGATTTCAAGATGTTAACACCTTTTTCCTTTCCCAAGCAGTAGAGACGAATCCTTTGTGCCCATGATTCATAATCAGTTCTGTCTAGCATAGGAGGACGAATATCTGACCCTGCGGCCTGAATGTCATCAGAGGAAGTACTTGCCATGCTATTGAAAGTGAGTAAGTCCAAATGTCAAGTTGTAAACACAATAGTGTTTCGTGTATTGTTGCAACAAGTCGAATTACAACCGCTCCACAGAACACAAGTCAAGTCATAAGTTTAGTCTCACAACGTCAAGTTACTATTAAAGTAACAAGTCAAGTCGTAAGATTAACCTCACAACGTCAAGTTACTGTAGAGATGGTGGTAACAACTTAAATCGTAACAGCACACAACTTACACTAATGTACCTAAACCAACTCACTAAGAATACCACAACTCGCTAGACTTGAACAACTCGCTAGAACGTATCAACCCTCTGACAATACCAACTCGCTGAAAACTGGACCTAACTCTCTAGCAGACAACTCGCCAAATGGAAGCAACTCTCTAATACCAAATCGCTAAACACCAACTCGCTGGATGGAATCAACTCTGTAGTGTAACAACTCGCTGGTAGACAAATCACTAATCTGACAACACGCTGACTGATCACCTCGCTACTACCAACTCGCTAGTACCTAATCCTGACAACACGCTAGCACCAACTCACTAGTACTAGAGCCTGACAACTCGCTAGTAATGAGACAAAAGTGTCACTTTCGTAGCGATTTGTCCGTATGTTCCAAAATAGCAAAACGCCAACCCTCTACACTAACTCGCTACTGAGGCTGTCAACTCTCTACAAAGAAAATATCAACTCGTTATCAAGAATAAAGCCACGAAATTCCACCAATGTCCACACAAATGATGAAATGACTAAACCAAAGTCAATACAAGGTGTCTACACTACTTCTAAGCAAGAAAGTACAAGAAGAATGCCACGAAAAACGCCTAACGAGATCAATCAAGTGAGGAAACCACTAAAACCATTCGAAACCAATCTAAACTCACAAACCAATCAATAAATCCGAGCATACCACGAATCCTAGGATAGAACCATGGCTCTTGATACCAATTATAGTATACTCTAATATGAGAACATGTATGGTTTAGTGATTAGGTTGATTTTAAGTAGAGATTTCTAGTGAGAAGTTAGAGAGATAAAGTAATGAGGTTGGGAGCCTTGAGAGAAAATGGTGAAATGTTAGATTGCAAATGAAGGTCCAACCCTTTCCCTTGGGTGGGAAAGGGTATATATAGTTACAATAGAAACGCCCCTTGAAACGGGCTATAGAGCGGGCTGACAGTGGGTAAAGACGCGACCCGACTCCACAAATACTAACTAATACTACACTACGTACTAACTAATATGATAACTACTACGAGCTACATTATGCTAAACTACACTCGGGGTGACCGAGTCTTCATATGAATAAACGTATTCCTAACAGAATGCTTGTGCTAACCAATTGGATCCCAATTACACTTGAGGATCCATGTTTTCAGTTATCCATATCTGTCTGGTTTCAAATGTAGGTCGTACAAATCGTCCTGTGGTATTTGGACTCAGGCTGCTCAAAACATATGACTGCGGATCGCTCTCGGCTCAGAAATTTTGTGAAAAAGTTTATCGGGACTGTCAGATTCGGAAACGACCATTTTGGAGCCATTATGGGGTTTGGTGATTATGTGTTCGGTGACAGTGTGATTTCTAGAGTCTACTATGTAGAAGGACTTGGGCATAATCTATTCTCTGTTGGTCAATTTTTTGACTCCGATCTCGAAGTGGCTTTCAGAAAGCACACATGTTTTGTTAAAGAATTGGATGGAATTGATCTTCTTAAAGGAAGTCGTGGCACTAATTTGTATACTATCTCTGTCGAAGATATGATGCGGTCCTCTCCAATTTGTTTGCTCTTTAAGGCCTCTAAGAACAAATCGTGGTTATGGAACCGTCGTTTGAACCATTGAACTTCGGCACCATTAATGAACTTTCTCGAAAAGTTCTTGTTCGAGGAATGCCCAGATTGAAGTATGAAAAAGACCATCTTTGCTCAGCATGTCAATTGGGTAAAAGCAAGAAACACACTCACAAACCGAAATCCGCCAACTCCAACACTGAAGTCCTCCATACCCTTCACATGGATCTGTGTGGACCCATGAGAGTGCAGAGCTTCAATGGGAAAAGATATATTCTTTTAATTGTGGATGATTACTCACGATTTACATGGGTGAAGTTTTTAAGATCCAAGGATGAAACTCCCGAAATCATCAAACAACTGCAAGTAAGGCTTAACAAAAACCGTTAGAATCATTCGCACTGACAATGGAACAGAGTTTGTCAATCAACAACTCACCCAGTTTTATGAAAGTATCGGCATCAGTCATCAAAAGAGTATTCCTCGGACACCCCAACAAAATGGAGTTGTTGAAAGACGGAATTGTACACTAGTTAAAGCTGCTCGCACTATGCTGATATTCTCTAAAACACCAATGTTTCTATGGGCTGAAGCTATTGCTACTGCATGTTACACTCAAAACCGGTCGTTGATACATCCTCTCCACAATAAGACACCTTATGAGCTGGTGCATCTCAAAAAGCCTGATCTCTCCTTTCTTCGTGTGTTTGGGGCCATGTGCTATCCAACTAACGATAGTTAAGACTTAGGGAAGCTTAAGGCTAAGGCTGATATTGGGGTATTCGTTGGATATGCGCCAGATCGAAAGGGGTACCGAATCTACAACAAGAGAACCCGGCAAATCATGGAAATGATCCATGTCACGTTTGATGAGCTGACAGAGCATACGGCTTCAGGATACACCAGTTCTGGACCCTCACCAAATCTTTTATCTCCTGGACCAATTAGTTCGGGACTTGTACAGAATAGCAAACCTGTCACTCCTTATGTTCCTCCCTCTTGTGAAGAATTGAAGCAGTTATTTGACTGTATGTTTGATGAGTACTTTGAGCCACTTCAACCTCACAAACCTGAACAGCAGGCTACGGATCCTAATGTTATGGCTGTAGATGCCCCTCATGCCACTAACGGTTTATCTACCTCCATCTCCTTAGATCTGGATGCTCCAGAATGTAGCAACTCTCAACATGAGTCTAATGTACAATCACCTTCTGAACATCAAGGAATGACAGTTGAAAACTCATGCGAAGTTAATCCTTTTGCTCCACCTGAAGATGAACCATTTGAAAATGTTTTTGCTCCTGAATCCTCCAATGAAGCATCATCCTCGGGAGAATACAACAATACTAAATCAGTCCACTACCCTCAACCCCACGAATATCTCAGAAAATGGACAACTGATCACCCTATTGACAACATCATAGGAAATCCCTCACGACCTGTGTCCACAAGAAAACAACTTGCCACAGATGCCTTGTGGTGCTTCTTCAATTCCGTGTTATCCAAAATCGCAAAGATTTCAAGGATGCGTTAACTAAAGTATCCTGGTTCACTGCTATGCAAGAAGAAATCCATGAGTTTGATCGTCTTGATGTATGGGAATTAGTACCGCCACCTGAATGCGCAATGATCATTGCTCTCAAGTGGATCTTCAAAGTAAAACTTGATGAGCATGGTGATGTATTGAAAAACAAGGCACGGCTAGTTGCTAAAGGTTACAGTCAACAAGAGGGTATTGACTTTGAAGAATCGTTTGCACTAGTTGCTCGTATCTAGGCCATTAGAATCTTCCTTACCAATGCTGCTAGCAGTAACATGATTGTATACCAGATGGATGTTAAGACTGCCTTCCTAAATGGAGATTTGAAAGAAGTGGTCTACGTCACTCAGCCTGAAGGCTTTGTGGACCCTGAACGACCAAATCATACATATCGTTTGAAGAAGGCACTTTATGGTCTAAAGCAAGCTCCTAGGGCCTAGTACGACACCTTGTCCAAGTTTCTCCTTGCAAACCGATTCACCAAGGGTGTTGTTGATCCTACCTTGTTCACAAGGAAGACTGGAAACAAACTAGTTCACGTTCAAATTTATGTAGATGATATCATCTTTGCGTCGTCTGACTCCAATGAATGTGATCAATTTGCAAAGGAAATGAGTTCCAAGTTTCAAATGTCTATGATGGGACAATTGTCTTTCTTCTTGGGGTTACAAGTCTCACAAAATCCAAGCAGCATCTTCATTATTCAAGCCAAATATGCTAGTGTCATTCTAAAGAAGTTTGGTTTTGATTCAAGTGACACTGTTGACACACCAATGATAGAAAGATCCGAACTTGATGACGATCCAGCAGGCTTATCTGTTGATCAAACCAAATACATAAGCATGATTGGATCTCTTATGTACCTCACTGCAAGTAGGCCAGATCTTCTATTCGCAGTATGTATGTGTGCCCGATATCCATCCAAGCCTACCAAAAAGTACTTAGAAGTTGTCAAGAGAATATTTAGGTATCTACAAGGGACCATTTACATGAGTCTCTGGTACCTTAAAGACAATGCTATGGCTCTCACGGCTTACTCAGATGCTGACCATGCGGGCTGTCAAGATACTCGCAGAAGTACGTCGGGAGGTGAACAATTTTTAGGTGAGAAACTTTTAAGCTGGTCATCTAAAAAGAAAATGTGCACATCGATATCATCCATAGAGGCTGAATACATTGCCATGTCCTTGTGCTATGCTCAAATTTTGTGGATGAGATCTCAACTTTCAGATTATGGAGAACAAGTGGCGAAAGGCGTAGTGGAACTCTACTTTGTGAGGACAGAGTTTCATCTGGCTGATATCTTTACTAAGGCTCTCTCTTGAGAAAGATTCCAGTTCATTCTTCCACGACTTGGGATGAAGAGCCTTACTCCAGAAACTCTTAAGTGTCTTCAGGAAGAGAATGAAGAGTGAAGGATCGATTTCACATGTCCTTTGTACATAGCTTAAAACGAAAAGGAAATAGAAAAATATAACACCTATAAAAACCATAAAAATCTGAAAAATCATTAAAATACAAAAATACTCTTCTCACGACATGTCTCTTGTGTAATCAATATTATGTACGTTTCTAGAAATGTCATTCAACAATGAAACGGAATCATACATATGCTTGAGCAAGAGTTTTTCTTTATCAAATAATGTTTTTCTAAAACATGTCGTTTCTTAAAATCATTCTTAAAAAGATGGCTTGTAGTTATTTCAGACTGTAACCCGTTCTTAAAAAAGTATGGCTTGCTATTACTTCAGATAGCAACCCGGTTTTCGAAATGAGGAAAACACGTCACCAAAAAGATAGTTGTTCCTAGAAAAGGGTGCCGTTCATCCGAGCGTGAATTACTTTACATTCATGCACCCTCGATCTGATGTACGCTTCAGTGCATCATTTCTTGTATAAGAAGAGAAATCTTCTTTTTATCACCAATACTTTCCCTTCTATGATTTTTTCGGAAAGTATTTGTGCAAAACTTGGTGGTACCATGAAATTTTGGTTGAAAATCAAACTGAATCCACATTTTGATAATATTTTTCACTCAATCAATGACATCTATTATTTCAGTTTTAACATCCGTCATTGATTGAGGGGGAGAGTGATTTCTCAAAATTTTATGTATCATCAAAACTCTCCACTTTGTACATAATAAGCAATAATACATTTTGTGATGGTTATGTGTCAGTATCAGAACTTTTGAAAGAGTTTTTCGTTAAAACTTCAAATCTTTTGTAAACTCATCAATTCTGACACATAACAACCTCCCTCACATATTGAGGGGGAGCAGAAAAAGGTTCTTTTTATCAGAAAATATTAAAACTAACCCTCCCAAACGTTTTCTAACTTATTTAAATTAATTGAGATCCAAAATCTCGAAAGGTTTGAAATTATTGATCGGGGGAGAGAATGTGATTTAAATATGAAATCTGATAATCAAACGTGATCTTTTGGACTCAATAATAGGCTCCCACATATGTGCTAAACTCTTTCGAATACCGATGCACATATTAAGGGGGAGCAAAAGGCGTTTGTGGAAAAATACCAAAGACTGATGTCACACCCCGCAAAGGCGGAAACTCGAGGTGTAACGAGAAATGGAATCGTCATAACACATGGTAATAACAATAGAGAATACACTAAGTGAAACAACATCAAATGTCATGACGACTCCTGAATAAGCATGGAACTTGTATCGAGGATAGTCGGAACATAACAACATAATCATATAATAACAAAGAGTCTCCCAAAAAGGGTAAAAATATACCAAACAAAGTCATGATATCCAATACTATAAACAAAGTCTCAAAAGCCATAAAAGTAGTCCATAAAGATAAATGCCTAAGGTCTCTCGCTAAACCATGCAAGTAATCAACTCCTTAAGCAGTCTTATTCTCTTCACCTGAAAATGATACTCGAAAATGTCAACATAATGTTGGTGAGTTCGTAGGTTTAAAATATAGAAAACTAGGTTGCCATGCATAGCTGTTTGAGACAGGTGTGCATATAAATAAAGCATAGGGCAAGTAGCACAAATTGAATAACCGTCATCACAAATTGAATACCACACATTGAATATACAGATAACATGCAAAGCCTACCAGCTGGAGCTACTACATGTGTCTTGAATAATCTTGAATAACCATAGTGTCAAGTGGAAATAAATCCATGACATATTGAATATACTGATAACACTACTAAAGCACCTAGCATAATTATAAGCACACACTTGTCTATTAGGAATAAAAGTTGAGCATAGCATAAAATGAACTTGAGTATCATTCTCCCCCAAGGAAAACATAAGTGAAAATGGGGCCACGAAAACTCACCTTGCAGCCAGAAAGACAATTGCCAAATCCCAATAAATCACAAGGAATAAACAACACAATCTCGGCTACTCTTCCTTCAGTGGATCTACACAATTTAGGTATCACTTATTACTTAATAATCCATTATTAGGTTTATTATACTTTCTATATTACTAACTTCAGTATTTAGTAATTTCCCCGAATTAGTAACTTTGATACCTTAGGGTTATAAATGACAATTAAATAAACTTAAAAATTTAATATGATCAATATTATAATTTAAGGTCTAATGTGACAACTTATCGTAGTTTAAGGTTTTATGTGTCAATTTAGCAAAGTCTAGGGTTAAATATGACAATAATCAAAGTTTTTCATGCACCATTCCATTTTAATAATCCCACTTAATCGGTGTGAATACATCACACTTGCATCCTGTGTAAAACTTATACGTAATAATCTGTATAGAATGCATTTGCTTACAAATTTGTTACCAAAAATTTGGTTCGTACTTCATTATTTATTCCCAGTTCTTTCATGATCATATATAAGTTATAATGTGTTAAGACCTTTGATATATCAACACCAACACACAGGCATAACATAGCATTACCGACACACATGAGACCCATGCATCGCGGTACACAAAACTAGACCAAAACCCTTCTCGATATCACAAGTCGACACCAACGTAAGACCACTAATTCACACACAAGCATGCCACCATCCCTTTACTCACACACGAACACCATTAAATACTAGACACATACAAACACAAAATAACGATACAACAAAGCCACATAAAAATAACAAGTACTGAACGCAATTCTTTTTTTTTTTAAAGACTCTAACCCCTTCGTTAACATATATACCAGGTTTACTTCTTTTAAAAAAACCAATTCACACACTAGTTTGAAAACAGGTTTAAGGCTCCATGAATCGACTCAAAAACATACTATAACAACTCTTATAACGAGGTACAAAAACACGCGACACCACTTATACCATACAGTTCACAACTCACAAAAAAAATAATGGGCATACATGAAATAATGAACGAAAATACTAACCCCAAACAGTATAATCATTTTATGTTTTCCTATTTTTATATAGCCATAATGGTTGTTATTAATGGGTCAATTAACATGTCTTATCTAGTGTTAGATGAATGAAACAAAGCTGGGAAATATGAGTCGAGACAGATTACATGGGTTGAAACAGAATATGTGAATCATGGGTCGACACTGATTCGAAACTCCGAAACGGAACTGATATCGACATATATATATATATATATATATCATAGTTCATGATTTTATGTGACGTTATTCTTGTGGTATTCGCATTCAGTTTTTAACATAGCCAACAATTGATAGAAAAAACCTGCTTATATAGTTCACTTTACACGTTTTACGTTTAGATAATAGATAACATATAAGTGTGTCGACTAGATAGAAAATAACGGAATGGAGGTACCTTTGGACGATGCTAGTAACGAAACAAGAACACAAGGAACTAAAACCGGAATCCTTTCGAACCAAACCAAAACTAGAACAAAACCCGTCTTCGACTAAAACACACCCATGAACCGATCACCAACCCAACCAAAA
Organism: Artemisia argyi; assembly: GCA_030686995.1. NCBI lineage: Eukaryota > Viridiplantae > Streptophyta > Magnoliopsida > Asterales > Asteraceae > Artemisia > Artemisia argyi. The sequence continues at coordinate 25,884,090 of CM060705.1, forward strand.
CCAAATCTGATTCACCACCTTAGTTACACCTTCGTACCTTCTGGATTTTGAGAGCAAAGAGAATGCCGAAATGTATAAGAGTCTTAGGGTTTTATGTGTGAGAATGAAAGGTGTATTCTGTTGGTGATAATGAGCAGAGAAAGAAGGAGATATAGGGGAGAATGGGCCGAGAAGATTGGGAAGTTAGATGACCATATCTCTTTCAAACTTTTCATATAATATATGGTATATCTTAGATTTATGTTATGTACAATTTACAAATCCTTTTTAGTCCTTCACTTATTAAACGTGGGATGTATTTTTATTTTTTTACAAAGTTAAATAAGATTGGACCCCTACATGACTATGTCGCATATAAATTTTACATATAAATATAAGCTTGTGTCAGGCTTCATATATTCTTAGGCTATAGATTTCGTGAAACCTTAAGTTTAATATTTTTATTAAGTATTTATTTGATCGTGTAACTTAAGATAATATTCACATTTCCTCGTTAATACATATTATAAGGTTTTAAGTTCCACTTATTCTTTTAATTACTTTAGGTTATAACTAGTTAGGTCCACTAGGAATGCATACAAAATTAGAGTGTAACTCAACTAGTTCAAGGTTTACGTTGACTAACCAGGTTAGGGGACGGTTCTCACAGTACCACCCCGTTAGAAGGATTTCGTCCCGAAATTCAACTGGATCTACTACCAGAATTCTGCTCAACAAACAAATGTGGGTATTTAGCTCTCATCTGATCTTCCCGCTCCCAAGTAAACTCAGCTCCTCTCTTCGAGTTCCATCGGACTTTGACTAAAGATATCTTGCCACGCTTCAAGCTCTTTATTTCTCTATCCATGATTTCAACCGGTTCTTCTACGAAACATAAGTTGCTTTTCACTTTCACCTCGTCTAATGGCACATGTAAAGTAGCATCTGCCAGACACTTCTTGAGGTTGGACACATGAAATGTATCATGGATATTGCTCAGCTCTTGTGGTAACCTCAGTCGATAAGCTACGGGACCAATACGCTCAAGAACCTCGAATGGACCCACATACCTCGGTGCCAACTTTCCCTTTTTCCCAAAACGTACCACTCCTTTCCAAGGTGACACTTTGAGTAGTACATGATCACCAACATTAAATTCCAACGGTCTACGTCGTTTATCTGCATAACTCTTTTGACGATCCCTAGCTGCCTTAAGTCTTTCCTTAATCTGAAAAATCTTATCTGTAGTATCTGTTACAATTTCTGGACCAATCATTTGACTCTCTCCAACTTCAGCCCACAGAATTGGTGATCTACATTTTCTTCCATAGAGCATATGGAATGGGGCACATCGAATACTTTTGTGGTAACTGTTGTTGTAGGAAAATTCGGCTAAAGGAAGGTGAGTATCCCAACTTCCCCCAAAATCCAAAACACATGCTCTGAGCATGTCCTCCAAGGTCTGAATAGTTCGCTCGCTCTGCCCATCAGTCTGCGGATGATATGCCGTACTCATGTCTAATCGTGTCCCTAGAGCCTTCTGTAATGATTGCCAGAATCGAGAAGTAAATCGACTGTCACGATCAGATATGATAGATACAGGCACTCCATGCCTTGCCACTATCTCGTTGATGTAAATCCTGGCTAACTTCTCCATCTCATAGTCATCTCGGATTGCTAGGAAATGAGCAGACTTCGTCAATCTATCTACAATAACCCAGATTGCATTATGACCGCTGCTGGTACGAGGAAGCTTAGAAATGAAGTCCATGGTGATTCTCTCCCATTTCCATTCGGGAATCTCGGGCTGCTGTAATAATCCCGAGGGTTTTTGGTGTTCGGCCTTGACCTTAGCACAAGTCAAGCATTTAGTAACATAAGTGGCTATATCTTTCTTCATTCCCGGCCACCAATAAGCATCTCTTAGGTCATAGTACATCTTGTCGGATCCTGGATGAATGGAGTATTTAGTGGTGTGGGCTTCATCCATGATCAATGACCTTACGTTACCCGCCAAAGGAACCCAAATTCGATCTAAAAAATACCATCCACCATCCGTCCTCTTTTCCATCTGTTGCCCCAACCCACGGAGCATCTCTGCTGAAATGTTCTCGTCCTTACAAGCTTCAACCTGTGCTTCCAAGATTTTTCCCTTAATACCCGACTGTATAGTCATACTCATAGCCCGTACACGCTTTGGTTTAATTCGCTCCTTCCTACTTAGGGCATCGGCCACGACATTCGCCTTGCCTGGGTGGTAGCGAATATCACAATCGTAATCACTGAGTAGTTCTAACCATCGCCTCTGACGCATATTCAGCTCCTTCTGATCGAAGATATGTTGAAGACTTTTATGGTCTGTATAAATAATACTCTTCGTCCCATACAGATAATGTCTCCAACTCTTAAGAGCAAAAACTACTGCCCCTAGCTCCAAGTCGTGAGTGGTGTAGTTCTTCTCATGAATCTTTAACTGTCGAGAAGCATAAGCAATCACTTTACCCCTTTGCATTAGTACACATCCAAAACCCTGGTTCGAAGCATCACAATACACCACGAAGTCATCCGGTCCGTCTGGAAGTGTTAAAATTGGGGCATTACATAGGTTATCTTTCAGGGTTTGAAAGGCTTTCTGCTGTTCTTCCTTCCACTCATACCTTTTGTTCTTCTGTGTCAACAATGTAAGAGGTTTGGCGATTTTGGAAAAATTAGCGATGAATCGTCTGTAGTAACCTGCTAAACCCAAGAAAGAACGTATCTCCGATGGTGTGGTAGGTGGTTTCCAATCCTTCACTGCTTCAATCTTTTTGGGGTCAACCTGAATTCCTTTACTATTCACCACATGCCCAAGAAACTGAACCTCTTGTAACCAGAACTCACACTTTGAGAATTTAGCGAACAACTGCTCCTTTTTAAGTAGCTCTAGAATTAGTTTCAAGTGGTTTTCGTGTTCCACCTTCGACTTTGAGTAGATTAAGATGTCATCGATAAAAACAATAACGAATTTGTCCAGGTACGGTTTGCATACGCGGTTCATTAAGTCCATAAAGATGGCAGGTGCGTTGGTTAACCCAAAAGGCATCACAGTGAACTCGAAATGCCCGTAACGAGTTCTAAAAGCAGTCTTTGGGATGTCTGCTTCATGTACTCTCAGTTGATGGTAACCAGAACGAAGATCAATTTTTGAGAAATATCGGGAACCCTGCAGCTGATCGAATAGATCATCAATTCGGGGAAGAGGGTAACGATTTTTGATAGTTAACTTGTTAAGCTCACGATAGTCAATACACATACGGAAAGAACCATCCTTCTTCTTAACGAATAAGACAGGTGCTCCCCAAGGTGAATGACTTGGGCGGATGAAACCCTTGTCTTGCAGTTCTTGGAGTTGTTTAGACAATTCCTGCATTTCTGAAGGTGCTAAACGATACGGGGATTTGGCAACAGGTGTTGCTCCAGGAATTAGGTCTATACGAAATTCGACTTGTCGTTTAGGAGGTAATCCAGACAAGTCGTCAGGAAAGACTTCAGGAAAATTTTGGACAACAGCAATATCTTTTAGTTCATTAGTTTTGACACTCATAAGGGATTTTGGGTTTTCTTTGGTACGTTCTCCTAGAACATGGAGAAAGTAGCCATTTGTTAATGGGATTCGAACTACCTTCTCGTGACAGATAATTGCGGCCTTGTGTTTTGATAACCAGTCCATACCCACGATTACATCAAAACTCCCATGACCAAAAGGTATAAGATCGATAGTGAATGGGGTATCCTCTAATAATAGAGTGCACCCACGGATGATTCTATTAACTTCTATCTCTTTACCATTAGCTACTTCAATAATATAACTGGGTTTTAACACACTAGACTCTACGTTAAGCATGTTCGCAAACTCAGTAGAGATAAAGCTAAAATCGGCACCAGAATCGAATAACACAGTAGCATAATGATTGTTAAGAGAGAATGTACCAGTCACAATTTTTGGATCCTGACGAGCTTCATTCGCACCCATGATGAAGACTCTTCCCCTTGGTTGGTTTCTAGCGTTTCCCTGTTCTTGATTTCCCCCGATAGCCAAACGGTTTCCCGCCTGACCAGGTGCCCTATTCAGCTTAGGACACGTGCTACGAAAATGACCTGGGTCCCCACACTCATAACATACCCTTCCAACCATGTTGACCGCGTTAACTAGTGTTGCCTGTCGGATCACTGATCGGCAGTCCTTTGCAAAATGACCGCCTTTCTTGCAAATGAAACACATACGACACGGAGCTAGTGGTGGATGATGATAAGTACACTTGTCACATTTGGGAAGATTTCCCGTATACTCCCTTCTCTCTTGGTTGTTTGCAGGCACCTGATTAGCCGCCACGAACCCCTTTCCTGTTTTAGCCCTCTTATTGTTTGACCACGTACCCCCTTGTTTACTCGAATCTCCATCTTCCCTTCTCTTTTCACCGTTCTTCGGAAGTAACCCACAATTAACCGCTTCATCAGTTAATGCCCCTGCTTTCTGTATGGCACTTTGGAGAGTAGTTGGTTCTGTAGCCTTTACCATACCACGAATTTGAGGAACCAACCCGTTGATGTACCTAGCAATACGTTTGGGCTCCGGAGTAACCAAATGTGGAACCAACCTAGCTAGATCATGGAATTTGTCGGTATACGTCGCGTGACCAGATCCCACCATAGCATGATTCCAAAACTGAGTCTCCAGCTTCTGCATCTCATTATCTGGACAAAACTCCTCAATGATCAACACCTTAAAATCTTCCCATGACATAGCAGTCGTAGCATCCGCACCCCTAGCCTGTTTTTGAGTATTCCACCAGGTTAGGGCTTTATTGATTAGGAAACTAGCCGCATACTTCACTTTCTGGTGATCAGCACATTCACTAATATCCATAACCGACTCCATCTTCTCTATCCACCGGGTAAGTGCTATTGCACCTCCTTTACCATCAAACTCCTTCGGTCCGCAAACAGTGAACTCCTTAAAAGTACATCCCACCTTTCCACTACCACTACCACTACTTCCATCACCATGACTTTTTCCTTTTCCACCATTTTTAATGACGTGGTCACCCACTTGAGTGACAATTTCTGGGAGTAGTGCCTTAAGTTGTTGTTCGATGATTGTAGCATAGTTTGGGGGATTTTCTGATTCGCTTTCGTTAGTGGGTTTGGAGGTTTTGGAGGGTTTAGAGGGTTTGGAGGATTTGCGTGTCTTTGGAGCCATCGTTCTATAAAAGGAAAGGTATTAGTGTTGGTCAGATGAACGGTGAAAATAGGACAAGAACATAATATCAGAATAAAATAAAAATATAGAGCCAAAATACGATTGTTCCACTTCAAGTTATACATGTTAATACTTCTTGATGCAACCATGTTCAAAAGTCCATGTGTGTCGTGATGCATTTATAATTACGTTGGCCACCCATAATTATACATGCATCCATTCACACGTGTACTCATTACCAAAGTTACACCTGTCAGTGTTAACATTCTAAACAAGTAAATATGAGACAACAAAATATTCCAAAACATAATTCTCACAAGACCTCCAAGTTCCATATAAGGTATGCCATAGAATAATCCCTTATAAAATAAGTTCTCAAAAAAAAGAGGGGAAAATAAGGGCAAAAAGGCAGTCACATAGATTAATGCACACATAGTTCCTATGATGCATACCACATGAGGAATCCTAAGTTATAGTCTAGGTAAAACCACCTAATTCTCTATAACCAAGGCTCTGATACCATTCTGTCACACCCCGCAAAGGCGGAAACTCGAGGTGTAACGAGAAATGGAATCGTCATAACACATGGTAATAACAATAGAGAATACACTAAGTGAAACAACATCAAATGTCATGACGACTCCTGAATAAGCATGGAACTTGTATCGAGGATAGTCGGAACATAACAACATAATCATATAATAACAAAGAGTCTCCCAAAAAGGGTAAAAATATACCAAACAAAGTCATGATATCCAATACTATAAACAAAGTCTCAAAAGCCATAAAAGTAGTCCATAAAGATAAATGCCTAAGGTCTCTCGCTAAACCATGCAAGTAATCAACTCCTTAAGCAGTCTTATTCTCTTCACCTGAAAATGATACTCGAAAATGTCAACATAATGTTGGTGAGTTCGTAGGTTTAAAATATAGAAAACTAGGTTGCCATGCATAGCTGTTTGAGACAGGTGTGCATATAAATAAAGCATAGGGCAAGTAGCACAAATTGAATAACCGTCATCACAAATTGAATACCACACATTGAATATACAGATAACATGCAAAGCCTACCAGCTGGAGCTACTACATGTGTCTTGAATAATCTTGAATAACCATAGTGTCAAGTGGAAATAAATCCATGACATATTGAATATACTGATAACACTACTAAAGCACCTAGCATAATTATAAGCACACACTTGTCTATTAGGAATAAAAGTTGAGCATAGCATAAAATGAACTTGAGTATCATTCTCCCCCAAGGAAAACATAAGTGAAAATGGGGCCACGAAAACTCACCTTGCAGCCAGAAAGACAATTGCCAAATCCCAATAAATCACAAGGAATAAACAACACAATCTCGGCTACTCTTCCTTCAGTGGATCTACACAATTTAGGTATCACTTATTACTTAATAATCCATTATTAGGTTTATTATACTTTCTATATTACTAACTTCAGTATTTAGTAATTTCCCCGAATTAGTAACTTTGATACCTTAGGGTTATAAATGACAATTAAATAAACTTAAAAATTTAATATGATCAATATTATAATTTAAGGTCTAATGTGACAACTTATCGTAGTTTAAGGTTTTATGTGTCAATTTAGCAAAGTCTAGGGTTAAATATGACAATAATCAAAGTTTTTCATGCACCATTCCATTTTAATAATCCCACTTAATCGGTGTGAATACATCACACTTGCATCCTGTGTAAAACTTATACGTAATAATCTGTATAGAATGCATTTGCTTACAAATTTGTTACCAAAAATTTGGTTCGTACTTCATTATTTATTCCCAGTTCTTTCATGATCATATATAAGTTATAATGTGTTAAGACCTTTGATATATCAACACCAACACACAGGCATAACATAGCATTACCGACACACATGAGACCCATGCATCGCGGTACACAAAACTAGACCAAAACCCTTCTCGATATCACAAGTCGACACCAACGTAAGACCACTAATTCACACACAAGCATGCCACCATCCCTTTACTCACACACGAACACCATTAAATACTAGACACATACAAACACAAAATAACGATACAACAAAGCCACATAAAAATAACAAGTACTGAACGCAATTCTTTTTTTTTTTAAAGACTCTAACCCCTTCGTTAACATATATACCAGGTTTACTTCTTTTAAAAAAACCAATTCACACACTAGTTTGAAAACAGGTTTAAGGCTCCATGAATCGACTCAAAAACATACTATAACAACTCTTATAACGAGGTACAAAAACACGCGACACCACTTATACCATACAGTTCACAACTCACAAAAAAAATAATGGGCATACATGAAATAATGAACGAAAATACTAACCCCAAACAGTATAATCATTTTATGTTTTCCTATTTTTATATAGCCATAATGGTTGTTATTAATGGGTCAATTAACATGTCTTATCTAGTGTTAGATGAATGAAACAAAGCTGGGAAATATGAGTCGAGACAGATTACATGGGTTGAAACAGAATATGTGAATCATGGGTCGACACTGATTCGAAACTCCGAAACGGAACTGATATCGACATATATATATATATATATATATCATAGTTCATGATTTTATGTGACGTTATTCTTGTGGTATTCGCATTCAGTTTTTAACATAGCCAACAATTGATAGAAAAAACCTGCTTATATAGTTCACTTTACACGTTTTACGTTTAGATAATAGATAACATATAAGTGTGTCGACTAGATAGAAAATAACGGAATGGAGGTACCTTTGGACGATGCTAGTAACGAAACAAGAACACAAGGAACTAAAACCGGAATCCTTTCGAACCAAACCAAAACTAGAACAAAACCCGTCTTCGACTAAAACACACCCATGAACCGATCACCAACCCAACCAAAACCAAATCTGATTCACCACCTTAGTTACACCTTCGTACCTTCTGGATTTTGAGAGCAAAGAGAATGCCGAAATGTATAAGAGTCTTAGGGTTTTATGTGTGAGAATGAAAGGTGTATTCTGTTGGTGATAATGAGCAGAGAAAGAAGGAGATATAGGGGAGAATGGGCCGAGAAGATTGGGAAGTTAGATGACCATATCTCTTTCAAACTTTTCATATAATATATGGTATATCTTAGATTTATGTTATGTACAATTTACAAATCCTTTTTAGTCCTTCACTTATTAAACGTGGGATGTATTTTTATTTTTTTACAAAGTTAAATAAGATTGGACCCCTACATGACTATGTCGCATATAAATTTTACATATAAATATAAGCTTGTGTCAGGCTTCATATATTCTTAGGCTATAGATTTCGTGAAACCTTAAGTTTAATATTTTTATTAAGTATTTATTTGATCGTGTAACTTAAGATAATATTCACATTTCCTCGTTAATACATATTATAAGGTTTTAAGTTCCACTTATTCTTTTAATTACTTTAGGTTATAACTAGTTAGGTCCACTAGGAATGCATACAAAATTAGAGTGTAACTCAACTAGTTCAAGGTTTACGTTGACTAACCAGGTTAGGGGACGGTTCTCACAACTGACCATTTACCTTTATGCATGGAATTATAAGGATGGTTAAGGTTAGGTATGAGTTCCCACGATCCATCAGAACCGAACGGATCTTCCCAGGGACAATCCTCTAGATAGATTAGAAGTCCTTAGGAATGATTGAATAAAAAGGAGAAAAGTGCGAAAGGGAAGAGTGCTGACTGAGATAGAGCTAGGACTGGAACAAACCCAACAAGGTTCTAGTGATGAAGTCTCGGTAAGCACTGAAGGGGTTGAAGAATTAAAAAGAAATGAAATGAGAAAGGGTGAAAAGAAATAGCCCTCCATTTATTCAACCTTAGGGCAGAAACCTGGTTCAATTCATATGCTATTGGTGGTTACTAAGGTAACACCGGTATTGAAGACAAGACATCATGGACCCAGTGATGCACTGCACTAAACTTCCTAGCCACCCAAGTTCTCTTAAAAGAGTTTGTTTCATTCTTACGGGGAACCCTGTGCAATGTATCGACCGCTCATTGCGAGCTATGTTGATACCTAAACAGGAGACGCCTCCCCAGTCTCAAAGAGTGGATCAAAAAGCACCATTGAGTCTAGAGCCAAAGAGATCATCTATAAATCTCACTAGGACACACTTCCAATATGCTTATTGTTTCACACAATTTGGAAAGTAAGATAAAATATTTAGAGACCTACGCATTATCCTTGTGGTATTGCCAGAACATCTGAGTGATATGTAAAATATTCATGATGAAGATGGAAATCCTTTTAGAGCGAACATCATTCAAGCTCTTGGTAGGTGACATGTGAGATCCATCTTTGATCAATGATCAAGTGACAACTAGAAAGCAACGATGGTGCGATTCAACATTGAATCAAACTTGTTCCAGTATATGGATTGACGGATACTTCTGCAAAAACCTTTCAGTGTGCTCACCAACTCATTTTCGAGCACATTGATTGTGTATAATCTTTCAAACAAAAGTATTTTTTTATGGAAATGTGATTCAAAGTATAAAACTCTCGTCGTGTCTCAAAAATGTTTATTAAGTGACACGCGAGTAATTTCTATAAATCTATTTCTCATCAATCCGTGAATATCAATTCACCGATTCACTATATCGCGTTGTCTGCTTTGAGACGTTCCGGTATGAGAACATGCTTAGTATGAAGATTCCTAAGTGGATTCTTTGGAAGATTCATTACTACAAGCTGGAAATTCCTGTCAATGAGAGTCTTCTTTGACAGAGACTCTACCTGATCACAGGTCGGTTTTCACAAAACCGGAGGGTAGTCTGTCCTCGCAGAACGAATGACAAAACCATATTCGTTCTCTATCTTTATTGGTAACTGTTTTATTTCAGGGACACATATAAAGATGGCATTGATGGTTCCTAATTCCAGCTGAATCGCGTCAATCCATTCCTCAGGCTCACACATCCTACTCGCTATCAATGATGGTCATGAAAGTTAAAGAGACTACCAACAACGTTTCCGCAACTCTGATGAAAAGTCTCCTAATACAGAAGGGTGTGAGCATGATGGTCCTAATTTCACTACATCACATGAATGCAATATGACTAAAGATGAGCTTGGAGATTTATTGTAGCTGATGACCTCAAAGAAGCTCAAAGATCTCACATTCCAAAGGAACACAAATCACAAGATCATTGCGTGATGTACAAAGTGAGATCAAAAGAGAAGAATCAGAACATACGAGCTACAAGATCTAAAGAATGCTTGAAGACAAAGAGCTTAAATTTCAAAGGTGACCTCGCTTAGGGGGAGATTGTTAGGAATACAATTATTCCGATAAAAGACTCGGTCACCTAAATGATGTAATAACATTAAGTTAGCTCGTAGTTATTCTGTTATGTAGTTAGTATTTAGTTTAAGTAACACCGTGGAAGAAGGACGGGTCTTTACCCACTGTATGCCTGATCCACAGCCCGGTAGAGGGCGTATTATTTGTAAGTATAAATACCCCTCTCCCACCAAGGGAGAGGGTTGGACCTTTTCATTCTAAGCAATCTAATCTTTCTAGTTTTCTCTCATTCCCTAAAGGTTGCTACTTTTCTTTCTACTCTTCTAAATCATGCCACAACACCACCATGTTCTTCATGTTTGGAACTTAGTGTTTATCATACAACTATGCAAGAGGCATGAAGAACAAGTCATTGTTCTTCAAGATAAAAGGCAAGCATAAAATAATCATCCAAATCCTTGAAGATGATATTGTCTTTGGATCTAGATGCCAATTATTACATGATGGATTCGTTAAATGCATGCATGAGAAATTCAATATGAATATCTTAGGAGATCTTAAATCCATACTTAACTTACAAATTATACAAAGTGACAATGGCATGTTCATATCAGAATCAAAATATTTAAGAGAGTCTCTTAGAAAATTTGATCTTAAAAATGTTAAGTCCATCAAAACACCAATGGTAACCGACCTTAAACTCACCTTAGACAAGGAAGGAATTCCAGTTGACAGATCCAAATATCGATGTATGATAGGATGTCTACTACACCTAACCGCTAGTAGACCCGACATCATGTTTAGTGTATCTCTATGTGCATGATTTCAGGAAAATCCCAAGGAATCTCACATGAATGCCGTAGTACGGATATTTAGATACATAAAGAGCACACCTTATCTAGGTGTTTGATACCCAAAGGCCTCGGGTATTGAAATTTGTAGTTTCACCAACTCCGATCACGCCGGCGATTACGTTGATAGGAAATTTACTAGTGGCGTATGCACCTTTGTAAGAGAATGTATAACACAACGGAGTTGTCAGAAACAAACGGATTTAGCATTGTCCACAACTGAAGCTGAATACGTTGCAGCCAGAAGGGCTTGTCAACAAGCTTTGTGGATGAAGCAAGTTCTTAGTGACTACAACATCCAATTACAAGATGTTCTTGTATTGTGTGACAACAAAGGTGCTATTGATCTAAGTAAAAACCCTGTCCATCACTCTTGTACCAAGCACATCGAAATCCGTTACCACATATTACGTGATAATTCAGAAGGGGAACATTCTCCTTGACAAGGTTGCCTCCGAAGATAACGTCGCCGATATCTTAACGAAACCCTTAAAACGCGAAACGTTTAACTATCTTAGATTAGGTCTTGGGTTGTTAGAGCATCGGGAATAAAGTTAGTTATTCCAACTAGTTGGTTTCTAAATTGAGTTGTACTCAAAATTACAAATATATTTTGTAATATCCAAACCAATAAACAAAGATTAGTTATTTGTTAACTCATGCTTGGTGATCCACGAAAATTAAAATATACACTCATCTTATCTTATCCTTGGCATCCTAATCATCTTATCCAAATCTCTATGGGTCACTCTCATTGGACCACTTAGGATTTCATGGGCCCCCACTTCTGATTAATTATAACATCTCACCAACCAAAATCACTTTTCTTCCTTCTCTCCTTGTTTTTGGCCGTCCCCCTCCACACACACACACACATCTTATCCTTTTTCAATTCTCTTCAATCTTACCTTCCTCCTTTCTAGAAGATCTTGGTATGTTTTGCTCCTCAATGTTCTATTACTATGTTATTTTGAATGTTATATTGAATTAATTTCATATAAAACTAGTCCTAGGATTTTTCCTTAAGCCTTTGTAAAAAATTGAATAAAATACATATGGAAATGTCCTAACTATAAGGGAAACTATGGCAAAATTTTCAAAATCTTTTGATATAATTGGATTATGATCTTTGGGTGAGTTATACTAATGGGTTTGGTGGATTTCGACATAATATGAGTCTATATGTGAGTAACTCATAATCTCTTTTAAAAATAATTTCAAAATCTTGAATTTTTGAGGGAAACTCAAAAATCCCAAAAGTTTTTACGAGGCTGGCGCGCAGCCAACGCGTCAACGCGTGGGCAATGCGCCAGATATGCTGTCATTTTTTTCTTTGTTCTATCCTTTATATTATATATGTATAACCACATTATGTGCTATTTTGATAGGAACAATGAGTGAACGTTGTGATACCAAGAAATACATGAAAAAGGTTCGTTGTGCTTGTGGTATCGAGAATTACAAACCATTGAAAAAACATAACTATCATGAAGGACATTATTGTGATCTTGACTTCATTCGAATGTCCGGTCTTAAAGAACCCTTCACTAATGCGGGTTGCTTGTCATTTGCGCAACTACCCCCCAAGATCTATCTTCGACACATCTAAGAATTCTATGCCTTTTATCAATTTGACCCCGCCAATCGCACCCTCAATTTCCAAATGTATGGGAACAATTATACATGGACCTTGGAAAAACTTGGAAATGTTCTTGGCATTAATTCTACCGGTATAAAGATCTACACCGATGCTACGGAGACAAGGGAATTCAGAAAATACCGTATCTATCACTCATCCGAAGAGAATAGAATTAATGCGGATGAGGTACAAAACTCCATCTTCAAACCTGAATACCAATGCAATGACAAGGCCGATCTTCATTGGGCACAATCAAACCTACATGACACGCTGATGCGTGGAATTGCGCCCTCGCAAAAGGTTTTACTTCTCAAGGGATCTTGAGAAGCTTGCAATCCCCACCAGGCAGTGTACCTGACTGTTGTAGTATAGTATAGTGGCAAGTACCGGGGGATTGATCATTCAACTCAAAGAATAGTGTTCACTATGGTTAACACTCAATTAAACTAGGTCTAGAGATGAGGGATGATTGTTTTTGTATTTTTATATTTTATGAAAAGCAAGTAAAAATCTCGGGTTTTGAAGGAGTGGGCGGAATTAGTTGCTAGTCAACTAACCCAAATAACTACAGATGCAATCAAAATAAAATAAAATAAACTTAAAGTAAATGTGGTGAAAACAATAATAAGAGAAAATGTGTTTACTTAGATTTCACTACTCCCTAGCTATCTTTTACCGGTTGATTAGTTTGTTACAATTGCATGGATGATGGTGTAACACCCCCGAAAATCGGGTCCAGCGGAAGCATACATGTCACTGGGGCGCTACTAAATTAGTATCACAACACAAAGTACAAAGAACGGTTTTATTTCAACCGTTTAGGAAAATTTCATAAATCAAAACATTAAGTTTACATCATTCCAGAAATAGTGCAAAAAATATAGGCCCATAAAAGAGTTTAAGCGGTCCCAAATTCATCAGAGTCATTTACGACCATGCCATGCCAAAAGCCTTCAATAGTAATTATCACCTTAAACCTGAAAATACATGCTAAAAAGTGTCAACACGAGGTTGGTGAGTTCATAGGTTTGCATAAATAACAATATAGAGTAAAAGTAGTGTGAGTTCAATAGTAGGTTCTGCAACCATTGTATCGCGCACATTGTCATAAAAATAAAGTTTACCTTAAAGTAAAATTTGAAGAGTGGACCATGAGTAGATTATGTGATCATTACAACGAATATAATGTCACATAGAAAAATATTCTATTACGCTAGCGCTAACTTCATGCAACCAAAGCTACGACAGTTCAGCATGCGTGAAAGCATGCAATATAGTTATGTGCCCTTAGCAAGTGTTTATCCCGTTACACTTGAATTCCGACATGGTATACGTCCGTAAATCCAAAACTGGTCTAGTTGGCGCTACCAACCCGGACGGAGGAGTCACCCTCAATAGATCTATTTATAACATTCGCGCTTCCCAGCAGGAATTGACGGTTCATGAGTTTGGGCATAGGGAGATTCAAGGGCTTAGGCTAATCTGCGTGATAGTTTAAATAAAGTATAAGTTTCAGTGTGGTCCATAAAAGTGTTTGCATAAAAGCAATTGTCATTCAAGTGTTTGCGTAACAGCAATGATTTGTAAAGTGGTTTGCGTATAAGCAATAGTTCATAGAGTGTGTTGCATAAAAGCTATAGTTCATAAAGTGTGTTGCATAAAAGCAATAATTCATAAAGTGTGTTGCATAAAAGCAAGAATTCATAAAGTGTTTGCGCGTTTCTCACCCCAAGTTTGTAAACCAAAGTAAAGTAGAGAGTGAGGCTATAAACTTACAGTAATATGAAAATGTTTAGAGTACTTGTGAAAGTAAAAATAAGTAGTTGAGCATGTATCTCCCCCAAAGAGTTTATAAAGTAATTAAACGAGTAAAAGTGGGGCTATGACTCACCTCAGTAGATCCTCGGGTGAATAATCAAATAGTAAGTGCACGGCTCCGACACGTAACCTAGATAAGTATGGTATGGTTTTTAGTCTAAGTTTTGAATTCAAATACATGTTGTACAGTTTAACAATGTATGAAAGTTTACAAGTGTTTGTGTTTTTGAAATGCTTAAAGTTCAAAAACAATTGCTTTCAAATATTTGAGTTATTGCAGCTTATGTGGAGTTTCATAAGTTTATTTGATTTTCGATCATGTACATAAAATGTAGTTGTGAAAATACTTATAAGTATTGGCTTTTGGAATAAGTATGGGAATATATACAATATATTCACATAAGAATTTGCTCGAAGATTGGCTTAAGTATTGTCGAAGAGTAAATAAATACAACTACAAGTTGTATTTTATTTATTGAATTCGTTTGATTACGAGGTGTAAAAAATATAAACTATATATTTATTTATTTATTGAAGTCGTGAGAAACACTACAACAAAACCGGGTTTATAGGACACCCATTAGTGTCCTTTTAGATGAGTTTATAGGACCTTTTGCCTTATAGGACCAATAGTATAAGTGTCACATAAGAAGGCGTTGTAATAGATATCATATTGAAGTCGTGAGAAAATAATATATTTGGAAAAATATATTATTTAGAATTTATTTGTGGTGGTCGTCAAATAAAAATATGTGTTAAACATGTTTATCTAGACGAAAAGTGGTAAAAGATATAAATTTATTATCTTATAAAAGTTTTGGTGAAAGTGTCAAAGCATTCAACCTTGAGGGGATGAAGTTGTAAAAGTTATATAAATTACAAACTTATAAAAGTTTTTAGAAAAGTGCCGAGTGGTGTAAAGTTGAGGGGTTGAAAGTGTAAAAATTTATATAAGTTACAAACTTATATAAGCTTTAAGAAAAATGATAAGTGATTCGAAGTTGAAGGGTTGAAACTGCCAAGTTGTGAAAGTTGCAAAATAACCAAAAAAAATAAAACTGCCATAGGCATGGTTCGAACTCGGGACCTCGCGCTTGATCTTCAACGTGTTACCCAGCTAGCCATAGGCTCTTATTTGTTAGATTTTACACCGCATATGCTTATATTTGTTATGGAGCTGGGTTGGATTTGATTTTGGTTTATATTTCGAAACAGCAGACTTGGGTTCGAGTAATTGTTTCCTTCGTTTTTCTTCCTGATTTTTACAAAGAAGCAGTTGGGTTATGATAGTGAACCAAGTGAGCTTATACTCTTAGCTTATAAATAAGTTTTCGACTAAGCTTTTGGGTGTTTGAGCTTGGTTTTTAACAAATGAGTTGTGTATTTATATCGAGTACAAAAAGGGTTCGAAAGCAAGTATAAAACCGAAATAAACACGAGGTGAGCCAATAATCTGAATAAGCATTTATTCCAAGTTTAAGCCAAAACTTTGTATGTTTCATATAATCGTTTCTCTTTAGTTTACATGCGTTCAAAATGATTGAAAACATTTCATGTTCCATGTTTAAAACTCGAATATGCACAAGGTGCTTATTAGTTTTGTTTAACGATTAAGCTTACATCTTTTACGTTCGAAATTACCTTGCTTTGCGTTCAAAATCCACCACATAAGCCTACTAGTACAATGTAAAAATGACTAGTTCATAATAGTCGAGTGAAAAACAAGTTTTCGAAGGTGTTTACATTTTAATGAGAGCATGCAAATATCGATAGGCTATATGGTTTGCAAATAAGAAGACTTATCGAAAAGAAGTAAGTTTAAATGACGTAAGTTGGATTTTCTTACAAATTAGTTGAGCGTGATCGAAAGGAATGAAAGACCAACGAGGCAACGATCGTATAGCCCGCTTGCTTTCCAAAATCTTCAACCCGATAACTCTTTTGCTTTCAAAACAGTTTTTCCTTAACTTAACTTCTTCTTGTTTGTTTTGAATAATAACCAAGTGAAGAGTGTGTATTTGCTCAAAGTGAAGCTCGGTTATAAGAAGGAAGGACAAGTGAAGGGTTGAGTGTAAGGTTCTAAATATTAAATGTGAGGTGTACTAACAAGCAAAAAAAGGTAGTGGTGTTGGGTGAGGTTCGAACGACAAGAAGCAAGAAAGAAGGGAAGGAAAGTATGGCCCTTGTCCTTGTTGTTTCCTATTTATTTGAATACCATGGATTCAATATGGTTTCTAAGAAAAACCATGGAAAATGGGATAGGGTGCTTTGACAGTGAGCATGGGAGGTGGCCAAAAAGAGTTGCTCAAAGTCAAGAGCAAGTAGAAATGGAGTATGGGAGGTGACTTGTTAAATTTGTTTTCTGTTGAGTGTAATAGGAGAAAGAATTTAGTCAAATGTGTCATACTAGGTGATAAAATGCATGTGCATGTTGTGTCCTCCATTGAATATCCATTGTTCATTTTGCTAGGCATTACCGATGGTATGAAGTCGAGTGATGAATATACAAAGTCGGCTAGAGTGAAACTCAGTGCCCATGATTACGAGGAAGATTTAGTTAGAGTTCCAATATTCGACATGCAAAGTTTAAGTGGTTTTGGGACGTTTAGAGTCCAAGTATAATGTGTTATTTAATATAAACGTTTGACGTATGTGACAAAGTGTTGAGTAAGATATCTTGGGTCGACCAAAGTGATTATCGACAAAGAAATTACAAGATTGATCAAAACTCAAAAGAAGTCCATAAATCTCGTGTGGTTTGGTTTTGTGTTAAGTTCGACTATGATATGATTAATAAAAGCCAAACGTATAAACGTGAAAACATACACGTTCGTGTTTATTGTGTTTGGTTGCCAAAAAAAAAAAGTTGCGACAAAATAAATTAGAAAAAAAAGTGGGAAGTTAGAATGTGAATTCCCATAAAGTTTAAATGTGAGTCGTGATATTTTAAATTTCACGTTGAAAACTCTTAACGTGTAAAATATACTTTCGAGTGTGTTTTTCTAAAAGAAATATAAAAACAATAATAACAGTTCAAAAATGTGTTTATTAGACTAAACCATACTATCTATTTGTCGGTTTGTGCGTGAGCTCATGTTTTCAGTAAAGTGAGATAACTTCTCGTGTGAGTTTGAAAACTCATAAATGGTTAGAAACTAAATAATACGCATTTTCTTATAATATTAGATAGTTCAAAATGTTCCAGAGTGCGGGATAAATCCTTTAATTAATTCGAGTGAGCTAATGCATGCTCAAAAAAATGTTCAGGTAATAATAAATAATAATTTACTATTAAAATATTATATGGAAATTTCCGATTGTCACAGTCTCCCAGCCTTATTTGAATGTCGTCCCGACATTCAACTCGTGTTACTAGATGAAGACGTGAAAAGATGAGGATATTTGGTCTTGATTTCATCTCCCGTTCCTACGTGAATTCGAGTCCTCTTCTAGAGTTCTATCGGATTTTGACAATCGGGATATGGCTAAGCTTTAACCGTTTAACTTCCCGATCGATAATCTCGATAGGTTCTTAAATAAAGTTCATCAATGTGAATTTTCTCCAAAGATACGGCAAATGTTTTCATCTGAAAGACACTTCCTTAAGTTGTATATGTGAAGAATGTTGTGCACAGCACTAGGTTCAAATGGTAGCTTCTGAATCCAGGGGTCGTCTGTTTGACGGTAAGATTCTTTGAAACTGGTAAGAGGAGGTGTTTTAAGATTGGTTTTCGTATAAACCTATAGGGATCTCGTTGATTGTGGCTACGTTCGTTGGTAGATCGCCTTATAGTGGTTAGTAGGGTAGCTTGTCCTAGAATATGATAGAAATTCTTGACTTTGAATCATGTTTCAAAAGTGGACTTGATGAATTAAGAGAAAGTTGCTGAAATTTAGCTTTTGTAAAGAAGAACTTGTTAAATATAGTTTTAAGCGACAACAGATAACCGGTTCCAAGCTGAAGGTTTACATGTCCGCTATGTGAGTTTAGGAGTTGTTTCCTATCTACAAATAATTCTAACACCTTTGCTTTTGTAAATGATGAATCAGTTGGTTCCTTAGCAATCCCATTAAAATGTTTATCAGCTAGTGCTTCAAGACAAAGTGCTTGAGTTACTCCAAAGGTTTTTTTTTCCTAGTGAGCAATGGAGAATCAATACTCGAACGGCTAGTGATAAATCCTGATTCGCCAAGAAGGTGCGGGGTGGAGAAAATTGTGACATGGTAAAGTCGCGACGGACACGCGTTGTGTAATAAAGCAGAGGTTGATATACGAAAAGTCTATGTACTCACACAAAAAGTTTGCAACACCTGAAGTTTTAGCAAGAAACTACTTCAAACATAATTCTAGTGTAACTACTCTCAGTATTGCAAAATTCACCTCTGAGTCGAACATAGGTGATCAGGCTATGTCCCACTGTCCCTGGTTGAATATAGGTGATCAGTCTATATTCAATCGAGGTTCAATGAATTTTGAAATGCTCAGCTCAGTTAGACTAATAATATGTCTCAATTCTTTTAAAAGCTGTTTAGAAAGACTAAAACAAGTGTCCACGCTCGAGGACGAATGATGAGATTACGTAAGGAAAAGCGCGTAACGCTATGATAAGTACGATACGAATGCATAAGTATGTTGAAGATACTTATAGAAAATAACGAAAATAAAGGGATATACTCATCCAATAGCAAAGCACACATCTCATCAATATATCAGTAATCAGATTTACAAATGAGGCATCAGCTTGGCAGGCAGGCATGTGGCGGTCATAGGGTTAAGTTTTCGCAAAAGTAGTTATAGTCTAGGTTTTAAAAATACCCAGTTCTCTATAACCAAGGCTCTGATACCAATCTGTAACACCCCCGAAAATCGGGTCCAGCGGAAGCATACATGTCACTGGGGCGCTACTAAATTAGTATCACAACACAAAGTACAAAGAACGGTTTTATTTCAACCGTTTAGGAAAATTTCATAAATCAAAACATTAAGTTTACATCATTCCAGAAATAGTGCAAAAAATATAGGCCCATAAAAGAGTTTAAGCGGTCCCAAATTCATCAGAGTCATTTACGACCATGCCATGCCAAAAGCCTTCAATAGTAATTATCACCTTAAACCTGAAAATACATGCTAAAAAGTGTCAACACGAGGTTGGTGAGTTCATAGGTTTGCATAAATAACAATATAGAGTAAAAGTAGTGTGAGTTCAATAGTAGGTTCTGCAACCATTGTGTCGCGCACATTGTCATAAAAATAAAGTTTACCTTAAAGTAAAATTTGAAGAGTGGACCATGAGTAGATTATGTAATCATTACAACGAATATAATGTCACATAGAAAAATATTCTATTACGCTAGCGCTAAGTTCATGCAACCAAAGCTACGACAGTTCAGCATGCGTGAAAGCATGCAATATAGTTATGTGCCCTTAGCAAGTGTTTATCCCGTTACACTTGAATTCCGACATGGTATACGTCCGTAAATCCAAAACTGGTCTAGTTGGCGCTACCAACCCGGACGGAGGAGTCACCCTCAATAGATCTATTTATAACATTCGCGCTTCCCAGCAGGAATTGACGGTTCATGAGTTTGGGCATAGGGAGATTCAAGGGCTTAGGCTAATCCGCGTAATAGTTTAGATAAAGCATAAGTTTCAGTGTGGTCCATAAAAGTGTTTGCATAAAAGCAATTGTCATTCAAGTGTTAGCGTAACAGCAATGATTTGTAAAGTAGTTTGCGTATAAGCAATAGTTCATAGAGTGTGTTGCATAAAAGCTATAGTTTTCATAAAGTGTGTTGCATAAAAGCAATAATTCATAAAGTGTGTTGCATAAAAGCAAGAATTCATAAAGTGTTTGCGCGTTTCTCACCCCAAGTTTGTAAACCAAAGTAAAATAGAGAGTGAGGCTATAAACTTACAGTAATATGAAAATGTTTAGAGTACTTGTGAAAGTAAAAATAAGTAGTTGAGCATGTATCTCCCCCAAAGAGTTTATAAAGTAATTAAACGAGTAAAAGTGGGGCTATGACTCACCTCAGTAGATCCTCGGGTGAATAATCAAATAGTAAGTGCACGGCTCCGACACGTAACCTAGATAAGTATGGTATGGTTTTTAGTCTAAGTTTTGAATTCAAATACATGTTGTACAGTTTAACAATGTATGAAAGTTTACAAGTGTTTGTGTTTTTGAAATGCTTAAAGTTCAAAAACAATTGCTTTCAAATATTTGAGTTATTGCAGCTTATGTGGAGTTTCATAAGTTTATTTGATTTTCGATCATGTACATAAAATGTAGTTGTGAAAATACTTATAAGTATTGGCTTTTGGAATAAGTATGGGAATATATACAATATATTCACATAAGAATTTGCTCGAAGATTGGCTTAAGTATTGTCGAAGAGTAAATAAATACAACTACAAGTTGTATTTTATTTATTGAATTCGTTTGATTACGAGGTGTAAAAAATATAAACTATATATTTATTTATTTATTGAAGTCGTGAGAAACACTACAACAAAACCGGGTTTATAGGACACCCATTAGTGTCCTTTTAGATGAGTTTATA
Source organism: Artemisia argyi (assembly GCA_030686995.1). Taxonomy (NCBI): domain Eukaryota; kingdom Viridiplantae; phylum Streptophyta; class Magnoliopsida; order Asterales; family Asteraceae; genus Artemisia; species Artemisia argyi. The sequence continues at coordinate 25,905,451 of CM060705.1, forward strand.
GGACCTTTTGCCTTATAGGACCAATAGTATAAGTGTCACATAAGAAGGCGTTGTAATAGATATCATATTGAAGTCGTGAGAAAATAATATATTTGGAAAAATATATTATTTAGAATTTATTTGTGGTGGTCGTCAAATAAAAATATGTGTTAAACATGTTTATCTAGACGAAAAGTGGTAAAAGATATAAATTTATTATCTTATAAAAGTTTTGGTGAAAGTGTCAAAGCATTCAACCTTGAGGGGATGAAGTTGTAAAAGTTATATAAATTACAAACTTATAAAAGTTTTTAGAAAAGTGCCGAGTGGTGTAAAGTTGAGGGGTTGAAAGTGTAAAAATTTATATAAGTTACAAACTTATATAAGCTTTAAGAAAAATGATAAGTGATTCGAAGTTGAAGGGTTGAAACTGCCAAGTTGTGAAAGTTGCAAAATAACCAAAAAAAATAAAACTGCCATAGGCATGGTTCGAACTCGGGACCTCGCGCTTGATCTTCAACGTGTTACCCAGCTAGCCATAGGCTCTTATTTGTTAGATTTTACACCGCATATGCTTATATTTGTTATGGAGCTGGGTTGGATTTGATTTTGGTTTATATTTCGAAACAGCAGACTTGGGTTCGAGTAATTGTTTCCTTCGTTTTTCTTCCTGATTTTTACAAAGAAGCAGTTGGGTTATGATAGTGAACCAAGTGAGCTTATACTCTTAGCTTATAAATAAGTTTTCGACTAAGCTTTTGGGTGTTTGAGCTTGGTTTTTAACAAATGAGTTGTGTATTTATATCGAGTACAAAAAGGGTTCGAAAGCAAGTATAAAACCGAAATAAACACGAGGTGAGCCAATAATCTGAATAAGCATTTATTCCAAGTTTAAGCCAAAACTTTGTATGTTTCATATAATCGTTTCTCTTTAGTTTACATGCGTTCAAAATGATTGAAAACATTTCATGTTCCATGTTTAAAACTCGAATATGCACAAGGTGCTTATTAGTTTTGTTTAACGATTAAGCTTACATCTTTTACGTTCGAAATTACCTTGCTTTGCGTTCAAAATCCACCACATAAGCCTACTAGTACAATGTAAAAATGACTAGTTCATAATAGTCGAGTGAAAAACAAGTTTTCGAAGGTGTTTACATTTTAATGAGAGCATGCAAATATCGATAAGCTATATGGTTTGCAAATAAGAAGACTTATCGAAAAGAAGTAAGTTTAAATGACGTAAGTTGGATTTTCTTACAAATTAGTTGAGCGTGATCGAAAGGAATGAAAGACCAACGAGGCAACGATCGTATAGCCCGCTTGCTTTCCAAAATCTTCAACCCGATAACTCTTTTGCTTTCAAAACAGTTTTTCCTTAACTTAACTTCTTCTTGTTTGTTTTGAATAATAACCAAGTGAAGAGTGTGTGTTTGCTCAAAGTGAAGCTCGGTTATAAGAAGGAAGGACAAGTGAAGGGTTGAGTGTAAGGTTCCAAATATTAAATGTGAGGTGTACTAACAAGCAAAAAAAGGTAGTGGTGTTGGGTGAGGTTCGAACGACAAGAAGCAAGAAAGAAGGGAAGGAAAGTATGGCCCTTGTCCTTGTTGTTTCCTATTTATTTGAATACCATGGATTCAATATGGTTTCTAAGAAAAACCATGGAAAA